>CM057928.1:9037749-9367969 GCA_030141595.1 Chydorus sphaericus
GATGAGGAAATCTTACAAAAAGCACTATAGCACCTAAGGACTTACTTACACTTACGCGTACTTGATAAATGCAATACTCCCAATCATATTGAAAGGCCATAGCCAAAAATTCGAATGTGTTAATCCCTCTATTTTGTAGTTGTAGTTATTTCACCGAAGCATTAATCTTTAAGCTAGACCTTTACTTCCTAAATTAATTACATGATAAATGGGACACGTACACCTTCATTAAGCAACTCTATATTCTATTATTTTCACTCATCATCAAAAGCTCAGCTCCCTTTTTTCTAGGGTCCAAGAGCCGTGTAATCAATAGAATAAATGCGTGCCGGACATAAGTTGAAGCGTGAATCCATCACGACGCTGGCCGCACTGCTGGACAGCAGCATACCGTAGCTTACGCACGCTACGCACCATGATCTAATTCATGTAGGCTACGATAGTTTGCTGGACTATGAGGAAAAAGAGACCGAGGAACGTGGATCAAATGCACTCGCCACTCGAAGAGCCGGCCCACATACCGTAACCCCTAGTGGTTATTCAATATCCATCTCATAAAAGTAGGATATGTACACGGGTCAGCAGAAGTGTGCCAACGTGACGCTGATCAGCACCACTCCAGCCTAAATTGTAAAACACTATTGTGTATTGGAATACGAAATACCTACCTCTATTTCAGGATTGGTTATCGACCTGTGTATGCTGCACCTGCTCCACGACAACTGCAATCATCGAGCTGTTGTCCCTCAACTCACCTGTTATTATGTACAGAGTATCGCGATCTTTCGACCCCAGTTGACTATTGACGTTCATCGCTTCTTTATCCAACTCTATTATAAGGGATCACACATTCAGTAAGTAAAACGTTTTCACCAGCTCCCTGTATATTTACAGCTAGACGACGAGTTATTAAAAAATACATATATATATTCTGAGTGTGTGCTCCATTTTCCCTCATAAGTTATTTCTCAACTCATAAGTGATTTCTTAAAAAAACTGAATATATTCATTATACAAGGTGTATGGCATGGTAATGACATTTTGATACCCTTTAGAACATCGCATAGATCCTGTAAATGGAAAAGTTTTTCGATTGAATAAGTAATAGCATAACAACCAGAAAGGGCAAATCTAATGTGTTCTCTTTAAAAAAAATAAAATAAAAGACAATAAACACGGGCCTGGCTTTATATTTGATCCGGCACATCTTCTTCGCATATTTGCTTACAGTTCTTTCATCCGCCTTTGAATAATAATTTTTAAACAAAAATGAGATTTTTGGTATTTTTTAATAAAAGGGTTGAGTCTTCACATGAACCAGGCCTACTATAAAATAATAAAGAGAAAGCCACAATTAATTTTTATTTATAGTTTGTATTTATATGCGAATATAATTTGAAAATTTGGGTTTCAATGATCTACTTTATACAAAAAAAAAATAATATTCGGTTTAAAATAGCCTATATCTCACCAAGTTATACAAACATTTATTTTATTCAACATCGATTGGAGTACGTGTTTCACGTTTTATGGCGTGTTGAACGACCATCATAGAAGATAGGCATTTGTAAATTATCTTTCTACTTTGGCAACCCCCTTGTACTATAAGCTGATTAATAACATAAGGCACGTAAACCGATCGATTGTATAACATTGCCTTCTAATAAATGACAAGTGGTCGGGCTGACAACAAATATTGAGCTTAATTTCTTTCACAGCGGGAACTCCGAGAATGAACAGAGCTATCGTCCCTAGGACTATACTCATAAGACCCATTTTCATTGGTAATAATATTGATCTTTTTAATATTTGATAACAAAATAGGTCACAAGGACAGTATAGGAATAATATTTTTTTTCCGATACTTTGAAATTAGTTCCTTTAATTCTTCTTTCCGCTACATTTGTTCTCGCTGAGAATGAAAATGGAAATCCAAAATCCACGGAAGGATGTCCGGATTACAAAAGACCACCCGATAAGCTATTTTACTGGCCTATGCCAAGTGATATTGCTAAACGGGAAAGACGTGATGTTAATGAAAGGACAACAGCCGCCCAGAACCAGCAGCATTTCCTTACTTGGGACCGAAATAATAACGGTAACAAGACTCTAAATTGAAACTTACATAAAAGTGCTATTTTCGTCATTTATCACTTGCTATTTCCGTATTTACCTATTACGATGAATGAAATCAGCATCGTTAGCGAGGTACGATAGTATTAATAATCTATAAGTAAATACAGAAAAATTAAGACTTTTTAAAAACGAAAAGATGGAAAACGGTGATTGACGGACTGCCTCTATCGATCCGGAACGCACTGCTAACGTCGTCCCAAAACTCGGAACAAATCACGATTGCAGATTTAACTCTCCTAGATCCTAACACGATTGCAATGCTACAAGTGACTGAGACATTGATTCTATTTCACATTCATGAGACGTGTAATTTGAGAAATGCTAAAATTTTAGGGTGAGCTGGGAAAGTTACTGACCAATGATCAGCTGGTTCAAATCGTTCGCGGTTTTCTGCAGAGGCAACAATATCGGGAAGCTGCTCAAGTCGTTGAGCGTTTAGCAAGTCGACTATCAAGCAACCCAGACCTTATGATAAACTTATGGAATGAGCAGCAAATTGGCTCTCAGGTATAAAAATGGCCAACGAAAGAGATTTGAAAGATTTTGGCTATTAATTAATTGAGGAATATATTGATAATTTTTTCGTCTGATTCTATAGCGCTGTTCCAAAAATGTTCAAACTTTCATCCGTCAATATCTCAGGTGATGTTTCGGCAACAAATGCGTCTTTTTAGTTATGGTATTTACAAAATAATGTTAAAATACATAATTCATTGAGAAATATTGGAATACTAGACTTTTAACTCCGCCAGAGCGTTGGACATCGACTTTGATGAAAAAATACGGAACTAGTCTAGTTGCAGCAATGCCTTCGGATCTTTTAATGAGATTCAGGGATCCTCAAGTTGCTTCTGATGTGTAAGTTTGGTTTAGAAAACTTTAGTTAAGGTTACAAGGTGCATGAAAAGTTAGACTAGCGTGCACATAAAAGAAGCGCACAGCAGATCCTTTTTCAAGCGCATAATTATTCTTTGTTTATTAAATTTTTTATTTTATTTTTGTGAATGAGTAGTTTGGATAGAATGATACCTGCGACAGATGGTTCATTTGGATGTGATTTTTCTAAAACGGATTCTTTGCCCGAATATTCCACTTTCAGGACAACGCTTTTAAGCAACACTGTGAGACTTACCTTTAAATGCTGGCTACCTCTATAAAATATTGCAATCTTCCTAGTAATTTTATCCTTTTAGCGTGTTCTAATCAAATTGATGAATATTGTATTGGGCGACCCGACCACTTGGACCTCAGATTCATTGAACCGTTTCATCTCCATCATTCCGAAACTTAGCAGCCGTACTTTGTCAATGATCAAAGGACGCGTCGTTTCCGATTACTTAAACCAATTATCTTCGGTAAGTGCCATCTATCTTCATTAAAAAATAAATCTTGTACTACATGCCTCGCCTTTCTATGGAAATCGAGACTAAAACTTTTAAGTGCTTTTCAGAGACTCTGATATAACCGTTTTTTAATATATACTAAAAGCAGGTATTTGTTTGGCAGGAAAAAATAACTTATTTAGCTAACAGGAGCTATTTTTAATAATAATTGAATAAGAGAGGCTATTATTATCTCGATGCTAATTTTGTCGTTTTTATTTATTCAAATTAAGATCCGAGAATGGAATCAAGGCCAAGGATTTGCTTTGGTTCAATCGATGGCGTCCACCAATAAATCCAATACTCTTTCAACAGCCTCTTACGACCAATTAGGTTCATACATAGATCAGTACGTTCGACTTTCATTTTAATTGCATATCTAATTACCCATTTAAAAACTAAATAAGTAATAAAACCTATTGCTTTCCACTTTTAGAATGAATCTACTGGGCCCTTACATTCTGCCCGAATTTGTGATGAACTCTACCAAATCCTTGCCGAGTTTTTTACCCATCTGGGCCAGCAGAATGGAGACATTGAATAAACGCGGGAATTCGCCGCTCCCGAGAATGACACTCTCTGCTCTCGTACAGTATCGCTTGGCCGATATAAGGGATGTCAGTGCTCTAAGCCAACAAAACTTGACTCAGACTTTGGATACAAATTACCTGAACGTTGCGCCATGGACACTGTGGAAGATAGCATTAAGGTCCTCGGAGCCATCGATCCTAGACAAAGGTCAATTACAGAGGATGGCTTTCGACTCGACAGCTTCCGGTCTAACTGACAGCCAGGTTTGATTATTATTGTTATTAAGATTCATCCAAGCGAAAAAATAACTATTGGAATTGTTTTTCTAGATAATAAGACTTGGAGGGATCGCGGTTCGTAAGTTCCGTAATGCAGATCATTGGGATATGGTCAACACTCCAGCACTATATTGGGCTGGAGCCAACTTTTCAGAGTTCTCATCCGTCCCTACAAGAGAAATACAACAAAGCATACAGGGAAAACTCAACGGGATATCCAGCAAGATGAGAGAAGCCGGGACTTTGCCCGTGATTTACACTAAGGTATTTATTCACAATTCTTTTGCGAACAACCAGCTCATGACAGTTGAATTTCAAACCCAGTTAAGGGACGACGCTGTGGATTTATCTAGTCTGGAAGATATTCAGTCGGTGAAAGCAATGGCACCCGTTACGTATTTGAACCGTTTATCATCTCCATTGATCAGCAAATTGAAAATCTTGGCAGCTGATATGCCGGCCGATTCTATCATTGTATGAAAGGCGTCATCAAATTTCTTTGAATTTCTTAAATATGCATGCATATACTATATTTTAGAGGCAAATGTATGCGGCAATGGCGCTGAGTGGTACCACGAATGCAACCTTGCTTAACACAATTACAAGTGAACCCATTTTAGTGGCCCACTTGGCCCCGGAAAATGTAATGTACTTAAATGTATCAGACACCCCCGCTCTACTAGCGGCTATTAGTTCCGCAACTCAAGGGCCGCCCCCGCAGACGGTAACCACTCTTAAAATATAGTAGAGAAAGGATTAAATTTGATCAGCTAAGTGCAATTTTTCAGGTGCGGGTACTGCAAGATCGCTTGGTGAATTTTACAAAGTAATTTAATAAGCAAAAAACATACAATGATTGATTTTCAAGACCAAGGAAATCTTATTTTGTAGGGCTCGAAGGCTTGACGTAATTGACGACGACGATATTAGTCTTTTAGAAAACACTTGGCTCTCCAATTTTGACATCTATCCCGCAACACTCTTATCTGGCTTCAGGTAGAAAGAATACTATACCATGACCTCATTAGAGTAATTATATAAGCTATTAGTATTTTTTATATTCTGGCTTCCAATTATATTTCCAATACCGCAGTCCTGAAGCAATCAAAGGCATATCAAATATTCGAAAAGTCGAACTTTTGCGAGCTCTTGGTAGTCTAGGAATGATTCAATACTACACCATCCCAAAACTTAAACGAGTTACGATCCTCGAACAAGCTCTTCATGCCATGGTCTGTCAAGCACTGATTTAATTTTCTAGCTGCATTTCGAACGAGATTTCTAAAAAATCATTTCCGTAGTCTAAAGATTCGGACCCGTCATCTGGCCTAGACTCACAAATCAGCGAAGAAGATCTGGCTCTGATGGGCAACGCAGTTTTGGATCTTTCTTCTTCAGCGATTGCTCGCTTAACTCCAGGGGCTTTTGAAAACGCTCTTCTCCTCTTTCAAGTATATTACATATTATGTTTATCTTCGGCAACTTAGCATATCCTATATTGGCCTACTCAGGGAGATGTAGACGTTTTTAAAGGACTATCTGCTCGGCCTTGCCTCACTACCGATCAGAGAGCAGCGATTCGACGAGGCTTGAAAATGGTCTACGGGTAATTAACTCATTTTTTTTTTATGTAAAATTGTTACAACTTACCTTTCAATATGAAAGGTATCCGTCTTCGTGGAATCTGGGAGTCGTTATGGCCGCCTGTTGTTCACTGGATACGTTGTCAACAGTTGAACTGGACGCAATTCGGGACGATTTGTTATTAAACGGATGTCCTAAATGTGGAGTAGACGATCCGGCACCTTTTCACTTGCTCGCTCTTCGTCAAAGTCTTCAAGTAATTCCGCACTTAGAACTGAAAATTGAGTTTCTAATTTCATTTCTTTACAGGCTGCTTGTCTCTTCGAATTGGGAGCGTCAGAGATTCAGAATGGTTTAACGTTGGGCAATCAGCAGGTGCTTAACAGAAGAGCTACTGCCGCCTTCAATACCTACCGCAAAGGAAGAATCTATGTCCCTGGAATCAACGCTCCTCAACGTAAAGATATTATATACTTTGAATTCTTATGGCATAAATAATGAATTGAATATACCTATGACAGTTAATCAAAGCAACACTCCGCTGACTTGCGATGCCGTAGTTGCGGCTGGATCAGGAGCTGGATTCACAGTGGAACAGCTGAGAAGTTTATCAGACGAAGATGTCAAAGATTGCCTTTATGAACTTGGTGCCTTGCCTTTAAGTCAGGAACAGGCTACGCAATTGTGGAATCGCGTTAAAGTGGTATGCAAATATTTTCAACTTTAGTTATCTAGACAAAGCTGATATATTTCCTAATACGATTTATAGGCTTGGGGAAATCGTTATCCAAAGACAGAACTTGTTAAATTGGGTTACATTCTTGCTGGCATGGATATGAATGCCATCAATAGTCTTCGCTTAGATGACTCTGATGTAGTAGCAGCTTTTGGAGCCGTGGATCGGCAACTTTCAACTCAACAACTAGAAATGATCGCAAATCGCGTTGTACTTGACTGGAAGATGGGCCCGGAGCTTTACACCGCGCAAGATTTAATGACTTTGGGCCGACTCATTTGCGGAATGAATTCTACTTCTGTTTCTCGAATTCCAACAACTTCGGTTGATTTCTTATTTTTCGCATAGGTGATTTTTTCTAATTTTGGTCAATATTTCCAGTACAATCAAGCATCAGCCTATCTTGGGACCATTCTATCTCCTCCTGGCTGCTCTCTCGACGTGTTAACAGTGCTTGGCCGAAAAGCTATGGAACAAATTGTTTTTGGACCCTCAAACGGATGGACATCCGCAATTGTATTTTGATTTCGTTAATCGTTAATTTTTTAAAATTATTTTTTATAACCTTTTTAAAAATTCATTTTAAAGGTGCGCAACGTAGGCACCGTTATTGCTGGATTGAGTGCTGACCAATTGCGAAAAATTCCTCCTAGGTAATAATATTTTGATACTTGAAATTTTATTGCATTTTTACATAAAGATTTAATGCCATACTTTTCTTTTTTTACTACACTCGCGCAGTGCGATGAGTGGGTTGACTCCAAGGTTTATTGTTATTATTTTACAATTCAATCATATTCTCAATAAATAAAATAATTAAATATATTACAGCGCTATCGTCAGTATTACTCCAAGTAACTTTCGCAGCATGAGAACAGCTCAAGTTCAAAGGTATTACTTTGAAAATTTTAAAGATGAACTAATTTAAATTTAAATTTTTTGAAATGTTAGCTTTCCTCTTGCGGTGGCGCAAAGTCTGACGTCTGACCAGCGCTACGGTTTAGTAGAGGAAATGAAGTGGGCTATTGACTCGGTCATCTACGGTACCCCAGTGCGAAGCTCAAATGGGAGCAATACCTTAAAAAGTAAATTCTATTTTGGAGGGGAAAACAATGCAATTTCACTCACAAATAACTATTTCTTGCACAGGTGTCGGCGTATTCCTCGTGACACTCATTTCAATATTTATTTTTAACTGAATGCGGTGACGCTGTTAGCTTGGATGATTCTTTTCATACATGACTAATCTATATAATTATTCTGTATTTTAATCTATTAGTATCTTTAGTGTTCAAATGAATTCAATACATGAAACACACTTGTGCAATCAATACAGTGCTATCGTTTTTTTATTATTCTCTTAAAAAAAAAGTTCTAATTCGGATATACCGCATAGAAACTACGCCCTTAATGTGGTCCATAACATGGTAATTTGGAACAGACGATCCAAATTTTGTTCCCATGCAGTCAGTCATGCCTTATTTTTGGGCTACTTGACCAATAAGGTTGATAGCCTTGAGGTTGATTTTTTTTTTCTAAAAGAAAAGAAGAAAAACACCCTAGGGGATCACATTTACATATCAGGAATTCAGAGAAATAAAGGCAACCCTGTGATAAAAACAACAGATTACATCTATTTCCTCGTCTGCGCTGGTCTACTGCTTGTCAAAACGTTTCTATTTTTCATTTCTCTCGAGTCCTCTGAGGCTCTTTTGGAGAAGTGAAGCGTGCTACGGTGAAATGGTCAACCGCAGCTACTAAAAGGATTTATTATGACCTCGTTCAATTGGTAAAACCGCATTACTAAGCCTTAGGCAACGAAAAACATTACCGACCGTAACGATTTGTGATATGTTTTGAACAGGTATTTGGGCTCAAAGGATAACATCAACAACAGAGAACACATTACCACACCATTGCCTTATTGCAACCCACTTTTCTCTAGTGCCAATGAATTGCAACTTAGGTTTCTGTGCCCTTCTGATCTTGACCAAGTAGACTAATTGAGACCAAGTCAACTATTACCATCGTGACAACATTTGCTGACATCCCATCTCATTTTTTTTTCTCAGGTGAAGGAGCTCTGTAAAGAATGGTTTCCGATACAGTACCCAGATCAGTGGTACAGGGATATAACATCAGATCAACGATTCTATTCACTAGCAGCAGTGTACCAGTCACAGCTTGTTGGCCTCTTAATAGCAGAAGTTAAACATGCTGACATGATTAATAAAGAAGTAAGAATTTAATTTTTATATTTCACTAAATAAACTCAATTTTAACCAATAATCTAATTATTTTCAGGATAAAGGAATATTGGATAGCAGGGTTTATTCAAATTGTCATGTTGGGTACATACTGAGTCTTGGTGTTTGCTCAAGCTTGCGAAGGCAAGGAGTCGCCTCTTTATTACTGGACAGTTTTCTTACACATGTAACACAAACTGAAAATCAAATCTGTAAAGCCATATATCTACATGTACTGACCATGAACAGTGCGGCGATACGATTTTATGAAAAACATTATTTTAGGTACATAGAAATCAAGTACTCTTATCTATGCATAAAACAACTCAAAATTAATATTTTTGCTCCTTTACAGGCTCCATTCTTTTTTACCCTATTATTATTCAGTGGATGGAAAGTGCAAGGATGGATTCACTTACGTCCTTTACATCAATGGAGGGCATCCTCCTTGGGGACTACTATATCCTTTTCATAACGAATATATTTACTTTTATATGATAATTTTTTTAAATTAAAGAACGTTTTCCTTAACCGCAGTGCACTGATTATCTTTGTTATTGGTGTACCGCTCTCTACGAGAACATCTACCCTTCTTACTGGTTCAACAAAGCCAAGCACTGGCTTCAAAATCATCTATAGGAGGAGGATGAACATTAAACAAATCAACAGCAACCCTCTGCCGCCGAGACCAAGTCAGTTCTGTCACCGGATCCGGATGAAATGAAACCCAGGAATCGGAAGCATTTTCTCTTTCAGGTTGTGATCGGAAAACCGCCAAATTTAAGGAAGCGACGGAAACGAAACATGACGAGAGAAAATAATTGAGTGCCATTTATATAAATCAGCCATATTCATTGAGAAATACAAAGCTCTCTTTTCTAAGTTTAACCATTTCTCGTCTTTGACGCTTAATCATCTTCAAACAGATCACTAGACTGGTTCTTCGTATACCGGTACTGGGTCCATGGATGAGGGTCAACTTGAACGTTCAATTCTTTCATAATCGGCTTGTAGTTCAAGCAGAAGATCTTGAACGCTTGTCGGAATTTCTTATCCCCATAAATAGGATGGCATTCTTCGCCACGATCCTAAAATGGCAATAAGAACATTGGAAAAAAAAATCAGAATGTAAATCGTTTAGGTGTTTTGAATGCCTTACAAATTTAGCCAGTTGCTCCATTGTGTCGTTCTTAAATTGGTCCAGCATTTTTAATGCTTTCTCGTCCAAAGTGAGATCCATTTGGACGGCTTGATTAAGCAAGTCAATAATGTACCAGCATTTTTTTGAAAGCACGGCGTTTCTCAAAAGACTGCCAAAGATTTCTATGTTGACTCTAGAAGTTAAAGAAATTACGAGCAAACCATTAGGTATATAACAGTATCTTTCAAAGTAAACTATTTACCGGAAACCATTCTCCTCCATAGTGCTAATAAGTTTAAGCGCATCAGTTTTATTTTTGCATCCTAGAGCCAGTACTCCAAATGTCATAATATTAGGGGAGAGCTGATACATCTGCAGGTGATTTAATACTTCCTAAGATAGTAACAATTATTTTTAAATAAATGGTGGGTTGCAATAATGTATTGTTATATTACGAGGGCACCAGATTGATCGGCGCGGAACTGGCGCTTCTTGATGAGAAGGTTGAAAAAATCAACGTCAGGTTTGATTTTTAACCTATTTATTTCTTCTATTAAAAACTGTTGTAAGAAGAAGATTAAATAAAAATAGAAGCAAATTAAAAATGTTTAATGATATTTATACAATACCTTTTCTTGTTCAGTGTCTGACGCCATAGTTTCCAGGAGTAACGTGAAGGTTTTCAAGTCTGGAACGCTATGATCATTCCTCATCTCATTTAAAAAGCCTTCTACATTTCCCAGTAAGGCCAATCTAACGAAAAATCACCCGTTAATGGAATTCAAAATTCAAAAGAAAAAAAAAATCCCACCGATTTTCAGAACGATCCAGCTCTGTTAAAGCAATTAAATTGCTCGTCTCCACCCTTTCCGTGAGAAGATTGGGTAATTTGGTGGAGTGATTGTCCTCGTAATGCGCTCCCGGTAATCCCAACACTTTCGGGTCAACATTTCCTTCATTTAGAAGGAATGTTTTGGCTGCAGACTGTTGCTGGTCAGTTTTATTGGAGGCAACTACTCCGCAGTCACGAGTGGCTCGTAGTAACAGATTGTACGAATGTATATTTGGAGTCACTCGTAGGCTGCGCATCTTCCTCCACACCTAAAGTTAAAACTAAGATTTTAGATTAATTCCTCCATCTATCTATCACCTCTTACCATAACTGGCGTGCTTGAATCCGTCTTTAGGCATCGATATGCAAGCTTGTAGGAGAAAACTTAGTGTCTCAGTCGTGATAGGAAGCTGATTCCTCGTCATTTCATCCGATAGTTCAAATGCTGTAGTTATATCTCCGCAGCGACCGAAAGCTAAAAATCAAGCCATTCAATGGATAAATTCGCAGGGTAATTAAATTACAAGCTTTACCTTTGATCATAGCATGGTACTGTTGTCTATTCAGCAGGTAATTTTTTTCATTCAACTGTTGCCTTAATTTTTTGGCTCTCAAAAGGCCATCTTCTGGCCATGGTGAATTTGAACAAGCATTGAAAAGTGCTGTGATGTTACTGTCAGTGGGATAAAACCCCCTTTTCTTCATCTAAATAAGCACAAAATAGAAAAATTAAAGAATAGCAACACAAAATTAATTGAAAATTGATGCATTACATCATTGTAGAGGCTAAATGCCTTTTTTGTGTATCCAGCACGTCCACATGCCCCAATCAGCATGGAATATATGCTTCTTGATGGTTTGACTTTATCTTCCTTCATTGTAACTTCCAAAAAGTAGAATGCTTCTTTCAACTTTCTGTTGTCAATCAGCTGTTTGATTTCCAACTCTGATTCTTTCACATTCTTCCGATCAGCTGGATCAAAGCTTATGTATTTCTCCTCTTCCAAATCTTCTTTATCCATCAATTTCTCACTGTCCAATGCTTCCAATAAAGGATTATTTCTGTTGTATTTTGACAAGGTACCGAAGACATCAGGATCATCCGTTTTGCTGACAATTGATTTCTCTCTCTTGTTGCTTTTTTGGTACACAAAAGGCTTTGAAGTAGATGTAGAATAATTTGTGATACACGAGGACAAATACACACAACTTGAACGCGACCGACTGATGGAATATAATCTTGAAAAGCCACAAATAATTGACTTGCTTGACGCCATTATTTCTTCACTTTAATTTTGATGCTAGCTGCTAACACAAACAGCATGTTCGCCTAGCAGACGACAACACGTGTTTCGTAAAGGCCGTGCGTAAACATACCGTATCCGTATGACATCTGCGTCATTGTTATTCTCATATTGTGATGTAATAATTTGAGCGCCATTCGAAAGCTAATACAAACATGCAACCAAAATCGTGGATCAAGGTATCTTTTCGCTAAAATTTGGAAATGATGTCATCCTTAAACGTGTCTTTGAGTGTCACAGTTGTAGTGCCGTAAAACAGCCAAATTTGGATTTGTTTTGTACTCCGACTGTAGATATAACGCCTTTCTAGTTTTTAAACCTAAGGACTGAAGTACGTACGTGAGTCCAATGTAAACATCATAAGACCTCGATGATAGAAGTTGAGCAATGTATTCCATTCGCGGCATGCTGTTGGTGTCGTTCTACGTGGGCCGGCTTAATGGGAGTTGACTCATCTATTATGCAGACGCGGCCCTAGTTAGTGCATGAGTAACAAACTCGTATACCCTAATGGTCTTGGCTATGGGCGCCTTGGGTCCACGGTCAACTTATTGCCCGCTGCGCTGGCGCCTTTGCAAAAAAAAAAGTTGTTACAGACGAGGCCACCCAGAAAACAAGGGAAAACAACATTCCGCGCTTATAAAAACCATCCATGGATCGATAGTGGACGCGACGGCCTAGACTAGTCATGCATGCAAAAGGCGGGGCTTGGCCGTATGCTGAAGTCATCGTCATTGACGTCATCTCCTTGAGAAACAGGACATCGAACTTTATGATAGTAAAAATAGAAAATTCGGCAAAGAAAACAAGTTAGGATTTTTTTACATATCAGAAATCCTTGCGTGTGGACAAGGAACAACTTATTTTTTTCTAGAGAACCTTAGTGAAGAAGGTTAGCGTGACCCTGTGTGGCGGTGTGGCAACGGCGTCTAGAAAAAACGAGAGCTCTCTCACGAAGAGAAGGCAGTAGAGGCTTCTAGTAAGTGGGACGGCCGTTTGCTGCGCTGAGGGCGGGTCGTGCCGTGAGCGGGTCCGACAGATTATAAGTCGCAGTTTGAAATTAGTACCGGCCAAGTCATGTTCCACCGCGATCACGGTGCCGCCGAAGAAGACTCTTCCATCGACCCAAGGATCTGGCCATCCCATTTCCGAAGAGCAACAGCAGGACCGGATCATTTTCCGCGAAAATCTAGTGATCAAGTGATCCAACAATTACGAGACGAACTGGACAAACACAGACAAATGTTTTTCAACCGACTACCATCACAGTGGGAATCCACCTCACCCAGGGTAAACAAACTTCTTCTTAGATTATCTATATAGAACTTGGAATTGTGCCAATACCGTTCGATTGCCGATGTCTTTTAAACAGAGAGATTGAGATTTACTGTACTAGAATGAGGGCTTTAAATACTTTTTCTTGAAATAGAATTGTCCTTATAAGGAAATGGGTAACCAGACAAATCATTCCGACAGGCAAAGAGAGAGAGAAAATAAAGAGAAAATGCATTCCTCTCCCGAGCATCAAGGAGAAAGTGTTGCGGGGTATTTCCTCCCGCATCCAGCACACCCCGCAGGCAAAGATTTGTGTGAGCTAGATGCTGTTCTGTACCGTGACCTCGTTCTCCATCTGTCTAAGCTTTGTAATGGAATAGCTTTTGCGACGTAAAAGCTGTGCGCATCCATAAATTTTGGGTTGCTGATGAATCCTAGTTTACTACAGAGCTTCCATCGCTAATGTATGCATCTTTTGATGGGTACTGTAGAGCGAATAGGAATGTCGATGATGGAGAATGCAACTCGATGAAATAACCCCACGAGATAAATGTAGAGCAGTTAAAAATAGGAGCTCTTCCCTTCTGAATTCGTTCCAGGGCGACGAAGTGCACATCCCAAAGTATCTCTTTTTTTCGACGCGTCTCCAAGTGACGGCTGCTGCTAACCCCCGAGTTATTTAGTCACATAGAATCCTTATAGATTCAACAACAACATTGCGCGTCTCCTTGCTTGCATTCTAGGAAAAAAGAAGGACAATCACGTAGCTCTCTCTATAATTAAAACGTGGCACAAGTTTACGGCGACGGACTGCTGATGCGATTCCCTTCTACTTGAAGGTCATTATAGCGTGCTGTACAGAGCAGCAAGAACGAAAGGGTCTTGACTGCGTATGTTGACTACCGTATCAATCATCACACAGACATGAGGTGGGCAATCGCCCAACTTTGGAATAGGGCTATTCATCGTACCATCTTGATCTAATTGTCGTTCTACTTTATTAAGCATTCTAACAAATTCTTTCTCTTTCCGACAGACGGGATTTCCATTCACGGATTCTGCACGACGCGCCTTTTCCGGCGCCGAACGAACGACGCCTCATCATCATGCTTTCGAAGACTCTATTCCGGCTTGGATGATGGAGGATGACGTCGGGACGAGTCATCCTTTCAGTAGCCGTCAGCGATGGCCCTCTGGTGGGAGCGCAAGAAGCGGTGGAAGCAAGTCACTCTAGTGGCTCTGCCGAATCGGTACGTAAATTTGCGAGCATAGCTTGTTGTGTAGTGTTTCTTCCTTTTACGTAAGAAAGAGGCCCATCCCTTTTGACACTGCTCAGAATGATTCGTCATCTTGGGGTTGAAGGAAATATTGGTTTGACGCCTTCACACTGTATTATTAATCCGTGTTTTTGTTTTGGCGGAATGTTTTCACCTTTCACTCCAAGCTCCTCCTTCGCATAATGAGTCATATGTACATAAAGTTGTATATTGCTATTGCTCAACACAGCGAGATGGACACTAACGCGAAGTTAGCGTGATTTCTTGAGTTTCCAAGACGCAAACAAACGCTCAGAGTGTTTGTTTAGTTAAGTTTCGAGAAAATTTTTATGGATTGTGGTTGATGATTTCTGCATATATATACATTTTTAAAATATTCAGAATTTATAAGTTTTTGGAATGAAATTTAAAACTAATTTTCTTGAAGCAGGCAACTAATCCACCAACCGGAAGGAGTGACTCACCCAGTCGGCCTAGAATGCACAAACCGGCCGCACGAAGTGCCACAGGGGATTTCCCTAGCAACGTCGGCGGTTCTAGTCCGGGAGTGGCAGCCTCTTCTCCTCCAACGAAAGGATTTTGTCGGGCTAGCTCCGCTCCTCCAGTGGCTCCACAAGAAGAATTCATAGCCAACAATAGTGGCACTCCCCGCCGCTCCTTATTCACAACGACCGTCCATCATACACCAAACAGCGGGCGGCCGACAGTGGCCGCATCAAGCCGCTGCATCTTCTAGCACGTCCTCTCCCGGTCCGACTCGTCGTCAACAGCATCAACACGTTCCTAGCAACGGTCCCAATGTCCGTCACATTCCCATCATGGTTGAGGGGCGGGACGATCCCGTGTTGCCTTCCGTAGTTGAGGAGGATTCCGCTGCAAAGGAGCTCAGGAGCAAAACGGCTATCCCAATGCCGTTTTATCCTACCAAGTCCGTCCATCATCCCAGCCCTTCCGCGTCCGGTGATAAGAAAATTGAGAAATCGCCTGTCAGGGATACTTCCATTCCCATCCCACTTCCTTACGACCGACTTTCGGACGATTCCGGTCGCTCTATTGACTCGACCGACGGGCCAATGGCAGCTCCGGTTAACAATCAACAGCAGCCTAAACCCGTCCAAGAAGAAAAAACTCCAACTCAAATTGATCTAGAGCTGATCGCCCGAATCCAACGGGAGACGGAAACCCTTCTTCCTCGCATTGAAGCCTTTAAAGGGGACCGAAGTGACCGTGGATTCCTATTCCTCGATGAAATGTAAGAAAATTTGGTACATTAACTTTTCAATCAAGATTTTGTTAACTAAATGACATTATTATATTTTCAGGTTAACGAGGCTATTACTCAAGCTAGATAACGTGCAAGTGGAAGGACGAGACTGATGTCCGACAAGCCCGAAAAGGAGGCCATCTCTTCTATAACGCGTTGTATAAACTTACTCGAGTCTAAGATTTTGGATAGCATTGGTAGAGCAAAAAGTAACGAGCCCTCCGAGCCGATGGAAATAGAAGAGCAAGAGCAACCAAATAGTGTCGCTGAGAAAGAGGCTGCAAGCGTTCCGGAAAAACAGGAACAATCCTTGCCAGAGGTATCCGTCAACGACGCAGAACCATCATCCGACAAGGAGCGTCATGTTTCCCAAATGGTGATCAATCTTCAGGATCCCACTTCAAAACAATGATATACTAGCGAATACGCAATAAGCAAATAACCAATTAAAAAGTATTGATTGAATGAGGCGATAAGCTGTCGACGGCAGTGCCCTTTTGAGTGTTTCGTTCTCTTTACATACACAGGGTGTTGTTAAGAAGGCAGATGCTATTTTTACCAAATTGACTACTTTTATCTTATTAGTTTATGTTTTGTTTTGTTTGAATTTGCAACAGGGAAGGATTGTTTCCCTGATTTTTGTTCACCTGAAAAGAGAAAATAAAACAGGAAAGATGATTAATAAATCTTTCATAACATTTTGCTCGACTTTCTTTTAAAACCATACTGGCGTCGATAGATTTTCTTACAAACATATAAATAATACCGGATATTAATCAGCAGCTGATTTCAACATTCCATATGGAAATTGAAAAATAAGAATACAATAATAGAAATAGAATATATAATAATTACATAAAATTGTAAACCATGAAGAACTAGAACCACGGTCTGTCGGTCTAGGACTATTACTCCCAGTTTCAATTCGCGCCAATTCATGCGGCATTGCCGGATCAAAGCAAGCCACAAGGAGGGGGAGGAGCACGATCTTGAAACGCTGTAACCAGAATACTTAGAGTAGACGCCAATCGAACGAACGCAACAAACCGATGAGTCCACAAGCCTAACCCTAGTTCGGCACTGGGCAAAGTTTTATTTTATTACCTTCGACTTCATAATTGAATTTCTTTCTTTTACACGAGTATTTTCCAGTTTTTTTTTGTGAGTTTAACTTTGATGTAAATGGCAGAGAGCTCGCGTAAACGTCGCCGGCTCGACCCGGTTGAAGTCTGCCAATCTGCCTACGATGTTATTCGAAATTTCAAAAAAGAGGATGGAGCCCTGCTATGTGATGCTTTCATTCGAGCGCCAAAACGAAGGCAGGAACCAGCTTACTACGATGTCGTCTCTAATCCTATCGATCTGCTCAGAATTCAACAGAAAATCAGGACAGACGAGTATGAAGACTTGGAATCTATGACACAAGACATTGAACTTCTCGTCAAGAATGCCAAAACATTCTACCAAAGCGATATGACAGAGTATCAAGATGCCTGTATGCTCTGGGACCTGTATCAAAAGACAGTGGAGAAAATCAACAGTGACAGGGGAGATGAACTTCCGGATACTAAACCCATGAAGGAGAAACTCCTACTCAAGGTGGGGCGGCCAAAGAAAGCTGCAAGTGCATTCACCTTTCGAGTCTGGAGATGAATCTGAAGAGTCAAGAGACACATTTACATCATCTACTTCTCATCCCAATAATGAAGAAGACAATCTTTGTGAAGAACTCTTCTCTGCTGTGATGAATGCCGCTGCGCCAGACGGAAGATTACTTCATACGGCCTTCCAGCTCCTGCCATCGCGGAAACTATACCCAGACTACTATGAAATCATTGAAAACCCAATAGATCTTAAACAAATCGCCATCAAGATCCAGGCTGGGGACTACACCAGTCTCGGTGAGATGGAAAAGGATCTCCTTTTGATGATAAAGAATGCCTGCACCTACAATGAGACTGGCTCTCAGATTTACAAAGATGCGAAAATGTTGAGGAAAAATTTCGTCGCCCGCAAAACTGAAATTGAACATTCGAGAACGAGTGGAAAAGCTAGCGAGAGAATCAGGTATCGTTTAACTTATTTAATTTGAAAATTATCACAGGATTTATATGTTGTTTAATTTTGTTACCGCAGAAGCAAGCGAGCTCGTGCAGTTCAATCGTTATCGTCGATTACAGCAGCGCTTCAGTACGAGGACTCTGCCGATGGTAATGGAGACGTATCAAAATCTTCTGACATATCATTCAAAGGTTTGTCAAGGCACGCATTGTTTATATTGAACGGGGAAAATTTTCTTTTTATAAATTACAGAAGAAATCGATGATGACGGTGAGTCAGCTGGATCCCAAACTCGGCCCGACGATGCGGATTCAAGCCCTTTCTGGCAGTTATTTGACACGGTCCAAACATTTACCGACAATCAAGGTAATGTTTTGAATGACTGTTGATTTATTTGCTCGTTAATATTACGTTAATGTTTTTGGCGACAGGAAATTTGTTATGCGATCCTTTTATGAAGTTGCCGTCCCGTCGTCGCTATCCCGACTACTACCGCGAAATTAAGAACCCTATTTCGCTTAGTCGTATACGAGCCAAAGTCGTGCGTGAAGAATACGGCAATTTAAGTGAGCTGGCTAGTGATCTTAGTTTGATGTTTGAAAACGCTAAGAGCTACAACCGACCCGATTCGAAACTCTTCAAAGATGCCGTTAAGTTGCAAAAACTGATGCAAACCAAATTCCAAGAATTATTGGCCGATGATGAGGTAAAACTAACTGACGACTTGTTTAAGCATATTTTGATTAAACTTTTAATTTTTATAGAGCTCGGAGGGGGAAATCGAGTTTACTCCAAAGCGACCCAAAGGACGTCCTCGTCTCAATGCACCTGTTTGGAAACCTACCCCGAAAATGGACAATCCGCTTCGTAAACGTCTCCGCCTTCTGTACCGCAGTCTAATGGATTACATTCAAGACGATGGTCGGCAGCCAATCTTGGTTTTCATGGAGAAACCATCTAAAAAACTCTACCCTGACTACTACAGAGTGATTGCTGAACCTATCGACATGGTCACTGTAGATTCCAATATTAAAAACGATAGGTAGGTCCTATTGACCTATTGAATTATTTATGATTAATTCAGAGCGCTCAGTCTCAACTTTGCAACTAATTATGACAGGTACACTTGTGAAGAAGAGCTATTGGACGATCTCCGCCTAATGTTTAACAACTGTCGGACAGTACAATGAAGAAGGATCCTATCATCTACGATGATGCCAATATTCTCGAACGAGTTTTGCTCGATAAAGCTAGAGAATTGGGACTAGCTTCAGCTGCTGCCGCCTAAGCCGAAACGGTATTAAGCTTTAAGCTAAGCGAAATATTATAAATATCTGTTTTCTAACAATTTAAAAATGTATAGACGGAGCCGAGGTCCAAATCTCCAGCAGAAGCTCAAGGCATTATATGATGCCGTTAAAGAGCATAGAGATATCAAAGGTCGTCAGCTAGCAAGTATTTTCGTCAAACTTCCTTCGAAAACGGTAACGCGTTGTTTTACATACCTTCTTCCGGATTTTTTTTTTTATTTTATCGTTGATGTTTCTCTCTTTTCAGGAGTATCCAGACTATTACGAAGTCATCAAGAAGCCTATTGACCTCGAAAAGATTGGTCAAAGAGTAAAAGCCTCCAATTATGAGAATCTTGAGGAACTCCTTGCAGATATCGCTCAGATGTGTGACTAATGCCTGCCGCTACAATGAGCCCGACTCGCAAATATACAAAGTAATTTTTTTTCAGTCAATTTTCTGAAAATAGTCCTAATTTTATGATTCAATTTACAGGATGCTTTGACATTGCAGCAAGTTGCACTTCAAACCAAAGTTCAGTTATGTGAGGATGAAGGCAACGTTCCAGATGTTCGAGCCGCCGTGCAAGAGTTGCTCACCTCACTTTTTGCAGCAGTTTACAATCATCAGGACGAGGAAGGACGTTGCTATACGGATTCATTGGCTGAATTATCAGAGCACGATGAAATCGATGGGAAAAAGTAAGGATGCGGGGGGTTACTTTGATTCAATATTACAATAGTTAATTTCTTTATTTGATATAACAGGGTTCGATCCATCTCCCTCGACTTGATCAAACGTCGACTGGATAAAGGATTATATCGAAGGCTTGACACATTTCAAGAGGATATTTTCCAATGCTTTGAAAGAGCGCGGCGATTGTCTCGTACGGATTCTCAAGTTTTTGAAGATTCTGTCGAGTTACAATCACATTTCATTAAACAACGGTATAAAGTTTAAAATAAACTGGTTTGATATTCAATAGGTTCGATACTAATCAGTAGTTTTCTACAGAGATGAACTTTGCCGTAATGGAGATGTACTCTCTTCGCCAGCCTTGAACTACACTCTCAAAGATTTGAACACTGCTGTGGATCTGGTCCGACAGGAAAAGTTGTTGAAGGAAGCAACCTGAAGAGGATTTGGAAATTAAAGACACTCCCGTTGCACCATCCTCTGCTTCCGGTTAGTTAATAATCTATGCGATCCTTATTTATGTTTTTCTAACTATTTCCTCACTTAATTTACAGGTTCAGAGCTAAGTTTCAATCAAGAAACTTACCACGTCGGAGATGTGGTGTACTATCGAGGCTACTGAGCGCAACATGGATAATCACGTATACCTGATTGAGCGACTTTGGACCGCAGCTGATGGACAGCAAATGTTTTTTGGCAATTGGTTCTGCAGGCCTAATGAAACATTCCATTTAGCCTCGAGAAAAGTTTTTGGAACAGGTTAGTATGGCTCAAATTTTTTAGTGGGAGAATGACATAAAAAATCCATTTCAATCAATAGGAATTAGTTCAAGAGTGAAATCCGATCAGCTCACCCTCTCAGCCAAATTCGTGGACGATGCTGTGTGTTGAACGTGAAAGAATACTTTAAACTTGAAACCAGAAGGGTTTGCCGACAAGGACGTCTACGTCTGCGAAGTCACGTTACTCGACCAAAGCACGTATGTTCAAAAAGGTGAAAGTGTGGACGAGTCTACCGACCCCAGGTGTCAAACTAGTTGCACGTGACGATCCCCTGGAACCGAAACGTGTGGTGTCCGTGTTCCGTGATCGCATTGAAAAGCACAAGGAGGAACTGGCCGAACTTGGTGAAGTGGAAAAGCTTCCTGAACGAGAATTCGCCAATGTTTCTGTGCCATTGACAGCTGTGGAAGGGTCTGTGGCGCCCACTGTCGCAACACCGGGGTCGACTTACTACCAGCAACTAAATATACCTGGTCACACGCTTCGAACTGGAGACTGTGTTTACGTTCGAGCCGAGAATGGCAAACAGCTGATCGCCCAGATTGACTCTATGTGGATCGATGCCGAGTAAGTTGAACAGCTTTGTAACTGTATCCGTCTCCTTCATCTGAAACGTTGTTCTCAGGAATGTTGCCTTACTTTCATGGCCCGTGGTACGTCACCCCTACGGAGATCGCAACCCAGACACCCGGCCGAGTATTTTATCGTCAGGAGGTTTTTCTCAGTTCTATCGAAGACACCAATCCGCTTATGAGCGTTGTCGGAATGTGTGCCGTCCTCGACTTCAACGATTACACCACATGTGAGTAAAAGGATGCAGACCGAAATTAGAGATATTTTAGCTCATTAACTCTTGGCTTGCTTTACAGGCCGTCAAACTGAGACGAATGAAACCGACGTGTACATTTGCGAATCATTTTACGAGGAGTCACGTCGCCAAATAAAAAAGCTGCCTCGTGACGGGCTCAAAAAGTACCTACATTGCGCAACGGTTATGCGTGATGAAATCTACTTTTTCCGCCGACCTATCCAACCGCAAAGGGTATGAAACTGTTTGATTTGATTCAATTGATATTTAAATTCATTTTCAATGTTCTGGTATTAGATTGGAGGCAATGATGATTTAACCGAAGATTCCATGGATGGTGCTCCAGCCTCAGTAGGGTCTGATAGCTACCCAGCTTCGGCTTCAAACACTCCTTCTACGTCCCACAACACACCTACCACCGGAAAAAGAATCAAAATATTTTCCAAGAAAATGGTGACAGGCTACATAGTTTATTCGGGTGAAGAGCGCAAAAATGTTGCCGCAAGAAATC
Organism: Chydorus sphaericus; assembly: GCA_030141595.1. Lineage (NCBI taxonomy): Eukaryota > Metazoa > Arthropoda > Branchiopoda > Diplostraca > Chydoridae > Chydorus > Chydorus sphaericus. The sequence continues at coordinate 9,059,885 of CM057928.1, forward strand.
CGGAAGCTACCTTTGGTGAGGTGAGCCGATTAGTGGGCGAGCAGTGGAGGAACTTGCCAACGAGCGTCAAGACAGAGTACGAGGATCGTGCCCAGCGGACCAATGAAGAAACGGCTGCAGAATTGGCACGAAACCCCATAATTGAAACAACTTTAGCTGCTGATGGTAGCATGGGTGTCGTCATCTTTGAATGCCTTTGGAATAAATGCGATTGGGTTGGTGAAGAGATAGGAGATCTAGCTGATCATCTTCTTCAAGAGCCAAACGGTCATGTGTTGACCACTATCAATCCAAATGGTACTATCAAATCATTTTGAAACAGTTAGATCAATGTTTGACTGGTATGTTGTATTTTTTCAACAGATAGCGAATTTCAGTGCATGTGGAGAGGTTGCAGCCGCATCCGTAAAGGAGTTACGCCATTTCCAAAAATGGAGCGCCTTCTACGTCACATGCGGGAGATTCACATTACCAAAAATCAGGGCCGCATCATCTCTCTAGCAGAGCGCAATAGGTATAAGCCAACCACACATTATTATATTTTTTATTACGTCAAATATGATGTTTTAATTTTAGGAAATTCAGTGGAATTCAAAAAGCTGCACGCCCCTCAACTACGGTCACTGTTCAACCGGTCGTGTCGAGTAAGTTTTCATCTATATTATTAGTAATTTCTGCATGTTTTTCGTTTAACTAATTTAAACCTGTATATATGTCGCATGTGTAGTGTCGAATGGTGTCCCTGGAGCTCATTACCCCGCTACTCCTGCTCCGATGAATGTTTATCCTGCTTATTCAGGTGTTTAACCTTAATTGCTTGCTCTATAATTTTTTTGAATAATATTTTATGCTACTCTCCATTTACTTCACCTATTTGTATCATTATTAATCTTCCCATTAAAACGCAATTTTTAGCAAACGGTCAACCCGCCCAACAGGTGAGCCAACCAACGGCTCCTCGTCAACCAGTGGGCGAACCTATTTTCGTAGCTGTTCCGCCAAAACCGCAGCGACTCTTACATTCAGAAGCATACATCAAGTAATGCTCATTTTCTTTATTTGTTGACATTTTTCTCATTAATTTATTTGCATTTTTTTACAGGTACATTGAGGGATTACACAGCCAAAATCGTTATATTTCAAGATTCGACAGAACTTTACGCTCCAGTAAAGAGACTTGCTCTCCCGATGTCAATCGCCTACCAGTTCACTGGCTTGGTTCGATGCCTCTAGGTAAACCTAGTGCCAACAGTCAGGAAATGCTTTCTACCCTATGGAACTTGAGGGAATCCATGCTAAAGGACACTCTAAATGTGCCTAAGCTGTTCAACTGACACATAATCTCATCTACTGTATTTGCACCATTATACATGTTTTCAATCAATAGAAATTGTGTAATAACATTGAAATGGACACATTAGAAATCTGTAACTCTACCCTTTCTCTCCCAATCACCATATCTTGTGGGCTCAGGTCCTTTTGGGCCTCCTTGTTCTCCAGTATGAGGATTCACATTGTTAGGGCCAAGGTTTCAAAGGCTCTTTTTCTTGGTAGGGATGTTGACCCTCTTCAAGTTCATCCAATTTTCCTACAAATTTAGCAACCAACAACAAAGAGGTTGAAGTTGAATAAGTGACCAAATAAATGGATAATGGGTGGCAAATGTTGATTACCAATTGGGGTTTTGACCCTCTTCAACTTGGCTGCTTTTGTTGCACAGCTTTCACCATTGCCACTGTCGGGAGTGGTAGAATATTTGGAAATCGGGATTGCTGCTGATTGCAAGCCTAAAAGCAACACAAGTTAGACACAGGAAAGATGACAATGTTTTATCAAAGGAAATATTTGTTCGAAGCTTTTCAAGGAATATAAACTGTATTCAGGACAATAACTTACGCGGTACTACTGAGGTCGATTTCAACAATGACCTAAATGTGATAAGTAAACTCATAGCTTCATACGTTTGCAAATGTGCGAATCAAAAGTTTAAGGAACGAATGACAATTGGATGTAAGGAGCGAAAACAAAATATGAGCAGACGACGATGGAGTGTTATGTAACTTTGCAACGTTGACATTTTTCTCGAAGGGAGAGGTGCGTAACCGATAAACCGATTGCATAAACACCAGCATAACCATTTATCCATATAGTTTCTGGACCATTCAGTTGGAATTATTCATTACCAAATAATACTATAAATCTACCTCCTCCGATATAACTACCATATGAAATTAAACGACGTATTAAAAAAAAAAAATCTTTTTACGTTAACAAGAAGGAAATTGGTCAATGACCAAGAGGTCATTGATCGCGTGATTTTTGTTGTTTCATTTTTTTAAATCAAAATTTATAAATCATGGTTTAGCGCCCCCCCCCCCCCCCCCAATGCGCATTGCATAACAACGTTTATACATTGAAATATACAAATTAGGTCATAGTAGAGTTCCGTGGACAGATATTCAATGAATAATGTGTGAAACAAATATAATATTTAATTTGTGTTTCGTAATTGTTAGCATACGCTAAATGTTTATTTGCAAGCAATTTTCACCAAAATCTATATTACAGTACAAAGAGAGGTTACTGAATATAATTGCAAATAAAAATTATAGAAAATACAAAATGCAGAAGGAAAAATACTAGCTCTGAATGTAAATTTCTTATTAGCTGTCTAAAGACCACCATTCGTAAACGTGACTCGTCCATCAGTGCTACATAATTGCTAAATATATTGCAGAATACAAGTGTTATCAATAATGATTTACTTGAAGCAGAAGGAACTATACCAGTAAATATATTAGATAATAATTAGATATTGAGGCACTGCACCTTGCCGATAACAACAGTTTCCTCAGGAACTTGATTGCTGCTACTTCCATTAGAATGTTTCCTTCGAGCTTCACTGGCCCGCTTTCTTTCTTGTTTGCGAATTTTTTCCAGCTGTTTTCGACTTAAATGGTTTCTACTTCTAACGGATGAAGCGGATTCGACTTTTTCTTGCCCTCCCGATGTTAATTCAATTAGATCATCAACAGCCGCGTCGACATTACCACAGTTATTCATTAGCAATTGGCGGACAGCATCTAAATCTTCACATCCCGACCTCTGCATTGCTTCTCGTTCCGCATCACTTATTTCCTGTTTCATTCAATGATATATATATATATATATATATATTCTAATATAGCGGAAGCATAGCTAGGTGTATAGTTCTTACCAATTTATCGAATTCATTTTCATGGATTGAATATCATAACCTTCAAAGGCCTCCTCCGCTTGATTGGAAGACTCATAAGGCTTGTCCATATGAAACTTCATGCGTATTGCTTTCAATGTCCATTAGAATGTTAGCAGGTAAATGCCCGGAATCTCCAAGCCTCCGCACGGAATCATAGTGGTCGCCACCATGGTAAGCAATGTGTAATTGCCTTCCTAATTTGTTCAAAGGGGAGCTTTTGTCCCCCTTTCCTTTCTTGGTTGTCTCTTTCTTGGAAACAGTATCAGTTTCCCATCCTTTGATTTGCCAGAGAGGAGTGTTTGGTTGGTGAATAACAATAGCCACCTAGGTTAAATTGACAATATTTTAGAGATATATAATTAAAACATTTATTTAACATAAAATTATACCTGATGCAGTCGAGCAAAAGCTACAATTGCATCATTACCAGCATATGTTCCTAGTTGGCTGAGGAAGGTTGACTATTTAAAAAAAATGAAAAATGTTATACATAAAATAGTAATAATAATAATTGATTGGATATGAAAAAATTACTGTGTTTTTCAAATGGTTGATCATCTTCCACAAAAGGCTGGAAATCAGACCTATTCTCCATCATGTAGTTGGTTGTGTCTTGTCTATGCCTATAATGATTTCCCATGTGTCCATCGAGTTGATCTCCCAATGCCCGAAATAGGCAATTCCTAAAAGTTTAAGTACATTATTAACATATGGTCTACAATTATTGTAGAATGATATTATTTAACATACCCATCTCCAGGAACCTCCCTTAATTGAAGACCCAGAGGTAGTAGCTGAGATCGTATTATATCAGCGTCTTCTTTTCCTTCGTGCTGTTTTTTGGACTTATTAGCAAGTCGCTTGTATTTTCCATTATCTCTCTCTTCTTTCTTCCGAGCCATATTCTAGTTTGAAAAGATTATTTTCAATCAAAGTTAGGGAGGAAAACACAGCTGAAGTGTCAGAGGCTTCGAAAAATATGTAGCTCAATCTCTCAAGGTACCTATTCCATTGATGTATCACTGCTGCTTGTGCAAGTTGTGAAGTCTGTGCCGTAATGTTGTTATGGTTTTTTTCTCTGCTGCGTTGCCAATTTGAAATTGGCATCTAGCAGACGACTTTAAAAATGAAAACAAAGCCGCAAGCGGCAAGACCCACGTCTTACCTGCGTCTTACAGCAGAAAAATCACAATATTGTTTGTAAACGTTTGTCGTTTTAATTCTCGAAGGGTTACTTCCTTCGAGTTTTAAGACGACTAATCTCCGTATCAAGGCGACTAACTTACGTATCAACCGTAGAAAGCTTTTCCCCGTTTCCAAAGTTACTGAAACGAGATAGCATTCGCAAAAGCAAAACCTACCAAGCTAGGCTAGTTGTCAGTTTTGAATTGTACCTTACCGACTTACGAGTATTCTCAATTCCTCATGGAAAACTTGACACTCGTGAAAAAAGATGATCGATGTTTTCATAATCCATTCCTGAAATCGAAGCAACCAACAATTCCGGTAGTTATATTAAATTTTAACTCCTTTTTATTTAATTTTTCTCAACTCATTATGTTAAAAAGTGGTTAGCCCAGCAATTTCTATGTTAAATTCTAACATGGTTCCATCTAAAAACTATTATTTCTCTTTATTGCAGGTAACTGAGGAAAGCAAAAAGAAAATTGCTGCTATTGCCTCATCATTGTTTGCTAAATGGTATGAATTAAAATGTTCATGTGCTTCATTATAACAGCTTCAGATGTATTTATGATAAGAGATTTAAATATAATTTTGTGTTGCAGGGAAAAAGATATAAAAGCAGAAATTGAGTACACTGGAAAGTGGAAAAACTACTCAATCTATACAGGCATTGCTGGCTATGCCTTGTTATATTTTGAGGCAAGCAAGTTATTAGGAAACAGAGATTATTTGGATCAGTCTTTCTTTTTGGTTGAGAAATGCTGTATGCATCTGGATGGGGATGTTTTAACTTTCTTGATTGGTGATGGAGGACCTTGGCTCTTGGAGTGGTTTGCTCTCATTTGCTGAAGCAGCCAGAAAAACAGCACCATTTCATCCACAGGTATTCGATAGTCTTTTACAGCCTTTAAAACCTATATGCGCCTTTTCTATTAATATTTTCTAATTAGACTGGAGAAATTGTATCACTCAAACGAAGCGCTGGCTAATCCTACTGACGGCCTCCCAGATGAATTGTTGTACGGCCGAGTTGGCTGCCTGTATGCCTTGCTCTTTATCAAACAGTCGATCAAGGGTGGAGTCAATGAACAATTGATCATTACCATTCGCGAAGACGGTCATCGAATCCGGTAGAAGGCTAGCAGATAAACTGAAAAAGAAAGGGCACAAGGTTCCTCCTCTCATGTTTGAATGGCACCAAAAAAAGTATTTAGGGCCTGCTCATGGTTTGGCTGGTATTATTTACATTCTTCTACAGGTATAATTGCTGCTTCCTATTGCAGGCGGTGCATATCGCGTAGCGTAAGCATTACTTTTATCTAAATTCCGTTTTGTTTCCTCAGCTAAAAGATTCACTTGGTATGGATACCATGGAGAACGAAATACGTCCGTGCATTGACTTTCTTCTAGAAACTCGTTTTGCTTCGGGAAATTTCCCATCATCCCTTGAAAGTGATCAAGATCGCTTGGTTCAATGGTGTCACGGTGCTCCTGGATTTGTTCACTGCTTAGTTGCGGCTGCTCAGGTAAGTGTTGTTGAATAATTCTTTTGTGTATTTCCCTAATTCAATCATGGTTTCCCTGTTTTAATTTCTCTCAGGTGTTTGATTGCGATAAATATATGGCAGCAGCAAAGCAGTGCGCAGAGGTGACGTGGGAGCGAGGAGTCTTGACCAAAGGTTTCAGTATTTGTCATGGAATGGCTGGCAACGGATTTGCTTTCCTGGAACTGTATCAGCACACCAAGGATCCATTGTACTTGAATCGCGCTTTCAAATTTGCTGAAATAATCACCGAAGCAGCTCCGCACGAATTCCGCACTCCTGATCGTCCCTTATCTCTTTATGAAGGAACGGCTGGTGTAATCCTCTTTTTGCTGTCCCTCTCTCAACCAGAAAAGGCTTCGTTTTCTGGCTATCAACTGGATCTGCTGAATTCCTTGCAGTAATCATAAAACTGTTCTTTTCATTTTTCGTTAAATACAAATAAATTACGTAAAAGTTTAAAAAGTGCTATTGATTTTCAAGAGCTTTACGTTTCTTTATCAACCTGGATGGAAATTTCTTAGTCTGTGAGTATAATTGGCGCACTAAATCATATCCATCTAGACTTTCGACTGTTCAACGGTCTTAACATAATCTTAATTACCGTTACGAATGTATAAAAGGATCGACTGGCGACTGCTATTTTTTTTTTAAATTAAATTTCCGCATATTGGGATATTAAGGAATAGAACTCTTTACTTCGTTTTATAGTTATTAGAGTTGAAATCAAAGGATGTTTATTTTCTGCAGTCGAGACAAATGAGCTAGAATTTCATTTTTGAATATGAACACTTTATTTCGATTAACAACTTGACTACATTTGAGTTAGAAACAAAATTGTAAGGGCAACATGCACAACAGCGAAGTACTTAAATATTTTTTCTTGTGAACTCACTTGTGCAAGAAATATTTCAATTGCTCTTCATCATTTAATTTTTAAAAATGAATGAATTTGTACGATCGTGCAATTCATTTTTCTCCATTTATGGACATGAATAAGTGACACAAAAAGTAATCTAACGTAATCCAACATCTAAGATCCTGTTATAATGGATCAATGCGTAAGTTTCCCCCCACTACCAAACGGAGAACTTTCAGGAAACGTGACTTCCGTTTAAATAACCGGCTTCGTTATGACATAAAGTACCTATAATATTCATTAAGCGTACACCAATGGTTAATAATGGCAACATTTCTTAGTAATTTGATGCCCTTTCCGTGTCATAGTATGAGTATAGGATCGATTCTAAATTTTCAATCTAAACCAAATTCTTAGAAGCCTGATTCGAAATTATTATGAAAAAAAAATTCTGGCTTGCTCAACGAACCAATGTTGAAATGTCCAATCATATTCGAATTAACTCTATACCCAGAACCCGCAATCAAATAAGTCGTGAAATTGCCTGCTGAATGGCATAAAGTATGACGTCATGTAAATGGAACTTGTACGGTAAGTGGACATATCCGCGGCGAAACATTTGCTCTATAGTTGTAAACTATATTGTTTCCGCCCCTCGAATGACCTAATTAAACAAACAAAGCTTATTATTTACACAGAATCAACCTGAGGCAACATCATCAAAACTTAAAACAGGAACTAGAGAAGGAACCAAGCCTCAATCCTTCACTGTCTAGTGAAGAATTCAAGGCCACACTTCTTTCCCTTAGGCAGCGTGAATCACGGAATTTTCAGAATTTTCCTCTGTGAGTGGGCGAAAAAATGATCGAATATTGCAAATGTATCATGTTTGTCACGTAAATATTAATCATAAAATTCCCCTACCTATTCCGCTATAGTCGATTCGGAGATATTTATAAACCAATCAAAGTAATTGCTGCCGTTCTTTGCCTGTATTATTCCGGTCTCCTAAAAGCCCTTTGCACATATCCTTGAACGTGGCGTCATCAACGTGGGTCCCGCCCGACCACATTTTCTCTTCCTTTTTAGCTTCAGGCATATAGCTTACAAACACAACAAAAACACGATCCAGTCTAAGTTTTGCCTTCTACAATTTCAGTTCGGCACTCGACACGACCGAGACCGTAGACCAACTTGGTTTTATTTTGACAACGATATTTATCACTAGGATTTTATGATCCTTGGTAAGTTTTAGAATGAACAAAACTATACAGATAATATAACAAAGATAAGTTTTTATCTACTATGTGAACTTGCTGCAATGTGTCTCATATTTTCTGGTTGACTATAGCTCCTGTTGAATCGTGGTTTCATCTCGTTTCTTCCGGGAAGTCCATTTTTTATAAATAAAATGGCAAATCCTTTGAAGCTTGAATATATGAACTTGATCCCATGGAAAAGGGGCCCGAAAGACGAAGAATTAGGATTGGACGACGACAATATATCAGATAGTGGATCACACTACCATCATCCAATTGGAATTAGACCATCTTGTGGTTCCAGCTACAGGTTAGAATTTGATTTTACAACCAAATTGGGTACCTTGGTCATAATTATACAGTCAACAAAATTGAGTATGTCCTTATAAGGCTTATACAAGGTTCTGTCTGTTCCGGTGAATTGACCCAAACCGGAATCACGGAAAGTATCATCTCCATCAATATTACTAACTAATTATTTATTTTTGACCTTGCAGTTTGAATGAAGGCGACTTGGGATTTTTGGGTCTCATCCGGGAAGAGAGCCCACTGGACGTGGCGGATGATGCCATGCGTGGAGTTAACGGTTCGATGGCGGGCATTGGCCAACGAATGGTGATGGCCATTGAAGAAAAAGACCCAAAAAAATTAGAATTCCTCTTACGCAATGGTGCTGATCCAAATGCACAGTTCGGAGTGATCAACAAGACCAGTCCGTTGCATCTGGCGACAACTCAGGGAACACCAGAACTTGTCCGGCTCTTGATCCAGCATGGCGCCAACGTCCGTCAAATGGATTCGAGAGGGGTGACCGTTCTTCATATGGCGGCGGCTGCGGGTGAGCTGGAACTCATCCATCTATTTATTGAGCACGGTGCAGATGTCAACGTTCAGGATCATCTTAGGGAGAGCGGGGGTGGACTCGAAACTCCTCTCCATCGAGCCGCTATGGCAGGGAGCACAGAAGCTGTCCAGCTGCTTCTTAAATCAGGAGCAAATGTATGTCGTTCAACCATCGTATAGTTTATGACATTCATTTTTTTCAATAGTAATGCAAATTTGATGTCGGGGAAAACACAGGTCAATGCCGGAGATTCGCGAGGGCGAACTGCTTTGCATTGCGCTGCTCAACGAGGAGCAGTCGGGGTCCTTCAAGCATTACTAAATCATTCCGCTGATCCGAATATTCAGGATAAAAGAGGCACCACTGCATTACTCCTTCTAGGTGGCAGTTTTCTTATGAGAGGGCATCGTCGAGCTATTGGGTACATATTCCTGACTTTTATTTTAAGTTTTTAGTTTGTTCATATTTTTACTTTTTCCAACAGGTATACTGAAAGTCTTGATATTTTAATAAAAAATAAAGCTGAAGTGAACGTCCACGATCCAGAAACGGGTATAACTCCACTGCATCAGGCCGTCACTCTTGGTCGAATTGAGTCCGTCAAAACTCTCCTGCTAGCTGGAGCGATATTGAACGCCGAGGATCGTGAGGGAGTCATTCCTCTCCATGCTTGCTCTCTGCGCGGTCACGCCGCTATTCTCAAACTAATCCTCGCTCATCCATCTGGTCTTAAAGGCTTGAACTTAAGTGATTCAAAAGGTCGGACAGCTCTCCACAAAGCGGCTTATCGAGGCTCTGTCGAGTGCATTCAGCTCCTCCTAAAGGTTGGTGCAGATTTGGGCTTGAAAACTAAATCTGGACTGAGCGCCGCCACTCTCATCCTGCGGTTACCTACTGGAGCAAAAATCCTTGGAGAAAGATTCGACGAATCCATTACGACCAACAGTGTGGATCCGAATGAAAATGCTTGTCGCATGAAATTTGACTACTCCATATTGCTATCCTCACATAAAATACAGCAAATGGGTGTGGTTGAAGACATTCTGGACGATCCTAGAGAAAGGAGGACAGAGGATTTGCTCGAACATCCGTTGATTGATAGCTTCCTGTTCCTGAAATGGAGGAAAATTCGATTGCTCTTCTTCTCCAACGTCATATTTTATTTAATTCTAGTAGCCGGAGTGACATCCTACGTTCTTTTCGTCACTTCTAGCGAAGCCACACGTGACAACCCTGCAACAATGAACGACACGAGTACCAACGGAACAACAGCTTCCCCGGCAACGTCCGAACCAGAGCGCGTTTACAATTTACAACTATTACTGAGCGTCATCATCTTAATCATCATTTTCCAGGAAGTTGTACAATTAGCCTCTCTCCACATTCAGTACTTCCGTGAAGCAGAGAGTTGGATCAAATTAGGCGCACTCATTACCTCGACCATCGTCATCTTTACACCACGGCCTCATGGGAAAGCAGTTTGGGATCCATGGGTTCACCATGTCGCTGCTTTTGCTGTTCTATTCGGCTGGACGGAGCTTACGTTGCTGTTAGGCCGGCTACCAACGTTCGGGGTGTATGCCTTGATGTTTTACTCTGTGGCGCAGCACCTGGTCAAGTTCATTTTCGTCTTTTTCTTCTTCTTGGCTGGATTCGCTTTCAGTTTTCACATCATGTTCAAGAACATGACAATTGATGACAAGAAAACGGCATTTGAATCCCCTTGGAGTAGCATTCTTCGAACACTATCCATGATGATTGGAGACGTGAACTATGACGAGTAAGAACTTAGCGAAAATTATAGTGAGAAAAGAGAATAATTATCTTTGATTATAGGTACATGCTGGATGAAAAAACCTTGACAACTTTTGAAGGGACGGCCCACGTCATCTATTTTTGCTTTCTGATTCTAGTGGCTTTGATCCTTATGAATCTTCTCATTGGTTTAGCAGTCAACGACATTCAGGGATTACAGAAAGAAGGTCGAGTCAAGCGCTTGCGGAAACAGGCGCAGTTTATCGTCTATTTGGAAGATATTGCCAGCAACCGTTTCCTCAAATTGATTCTGCGGGAGAAAATCACAAAGAGTTTCAACGAATGGATCAATCAATCGCCAACTTTCACCATTAACCCTTCATCGACTAATAGGAAATCAAAAACAGTTCGTCTACCTTCCAGTTTGGTCGAAAGAGCCTTGGCTATCGCCCAAGAGGATCGACTACCCGTCGACCGAATCACAAACCGCGACACATACAACCTGGTCCACGACTGCATCACTTCTATTGAATCCCTGCGTCAAAGAATCGAGAATCTCGAACAAGGGTTGATTGGTTCTTCTAGCAGCCCTTCACCAGAAGAGGCCCATGACAGTCACCGACCAAGCATCGATGTTACTCCTGAGGATAATGAGGGGCACCAGGAAATAATGCAGGAAGAAATGGATCACTCTTCATCGGATACTGACGATGTGACTAAATGCCTCATTTCGTCCGATCAGGTTGATGGCGGACCGATGAATCACGATGTTCGCTATAGAGGAAGAAGAGGAGGTGCCTACCGTTCTCTTAAATCGGAATTAAACGAGATTAAACAAATGCTTTCACTTCTCACAACTTCCAAAAGTACTCCCAGTGATTAATTTAAGACAATTTTTTTTACCTTTGATCAAGACATAAAATCTTGTCAGTTTTTTAACTTCAATGTGACACATATTTATTTTCATTTGAAATACAATGCATTGTTTCATCGATCGTTACTTGCTCCGATGTTGCTCACTATTATTACTTATTATTTATTAGGCCATTCAACGTCATTCTGATAGATGGTTGCATTGACATGCCGAAACAATCCTTGCAATTTCCTCAAGAGAATAGCTAAGAGTTTTCTATAGCATTCGAACAGAATGACAGGTCGCCAGGGTGATCTAGACTCTAATAATGAACCCTCATTTGAATAATAACTGCAGTAAACCAGAACCAACATGCTGCTAGAATAGTTGTCATCTTAATACGGCTCATGATGATTTATGTTTTTCAAGGAATAACTGTAGAATGCTTACGTACTACGCATGCGCCGCAGTATCCTAATGAGTTTTTCCTATAGATTGCAACTCCGTCAAGGTAAATACCGCTTCAATTCTCATATAGAGAGCTCATTTGACTTTGTTTCTTATTAAACTACACATGCTTTTCGAATATTGCAAAGCTTGTTTATTTCCCAATTCTGCTAATGTTATGAAATTCAAGTAAGATTTGAATTTAACAAATCTACATTACTCTTACCGTCTCTAGGTACAAATCAAGAGACAACTTCCACAAAAGTTCCGCTATTTGAAGCCTCCAGATGAAAGTTCCGTCGGTAGTTGAAGAATAATAGGCGGAGCATTGTTCCCGGATCAATAGGAATGTTGCAAAGTGATAAGATAATTCCTAATAAGATTGACGAGTCATCAGCATCCCAACAAACATTTTGGCAGCATTATTATGGCTGTATGGTGTGTATTCACGATTGTGTCAATCACAGCATTTATCTGATTCCAGCTGATGGCCAGTTTAGACAGCAAATGCATCCTGCCCGACATGCCAACTCAAACGCGTACTTTGGGCGTACTCAAGTACATCTTACAGTATCACCCACGAAAATACGGTAATACGGTAATTTTTTTACATAAAAATAAACTTTAAAAGAAGCTTTCATCATTAGAACAGGCTTCGTTTAATCGACTGCGCGTTCGCGGAGTAGGATCTCTCTAAGCCAAGGGATCAATGTCGCTCCATCACTTCGTTCAAACAAATTGTATAAATTAGAACCGAATCCCGTTGTCGTGTGCATCTCGAATACTTAATTGCCTTCTAACAAACACCAATACATTACTTTACTTTGTTGACAGACAGAAATTCTCATTAACTACGAACAAAGTGCCGATGCGCACTGCTCGGAATACAGTACTATAGTTCATTTAATTTTTAGCATGATTTTAAAGTTTAAGTTTCAATCATTAATATATACGGTAGTTAAGCTGGTGAAATAGCAGCAAGTTTTCAATCAAATGTGCATTATGATTTCAATGATTTCGATTTTGAGCAACATAAAAGAGCACTAGGGTGCAATAAATGGCAGCACCCATAAATCTGGGCATATTGGTGACAAAGATTGCCTCCAAAGCCGACATTCGCATTTTATATATATAAAAATTAGATATGTAACTTTCATGACATGCCATTAAATCAAGAAACGTTTCAGTGCGAGGGAACGAAGCGTACGGTAGCAAGGCCTATTCGAGAAGGGCTTTGAATTTCGATCCTTCCCCGCCACTTTTTATTCCCTGAAGCCTCTTGTGGTAGCGGGACGATCAACCCGAGCGAGTTGAGGTCTACTCTCAATGCTGTTACATTGATGGAACGATCCCTACTGCTTGGCAGGCAAAAGATGAGAGAGGGGCTGCCGCAGATTTGTCAGCTAGGATGAAGCATCGTCGATTATGATGTTCGAGCATGAAAAAAGAGAGGTATAGAACAAGAGGGTCGATCCTATACGGTACAAGTAAGTTGATGTCGATGACAACCCATCCTATAGCTGATGTGTTCCCGCCCTGTGTGATAAGAACGTTCGACAAAAAATAGTGGCGTTCGTGGAATCGATTACAATGCGAAGAGAGGAATCATTAGGAATAATTCCATGGACGAACCGTGATCTTTTTCTCTCATATCATTAGTTGGCAGCGCAAATGGCTGGCATCCAAAACCTCTGGCGGAATAATAGCGTTGCTATCCAATGATTTATTCAACGCCTTTTTCTTCACCCACGCGTCATCATAGCATCACACAATCCTTTTTTTGAGCCACATGTGTGGCAGTGTAATGCATTTATAACCCAACGTAAGCAGCATCTATGTATATATACAAAAAAAAAAAAACTCTTTCAGCTAGGTGGCATAAATAATACCGGTGGTTTTATCATGGTTTAATTATTAGGTATCGAGGATTCGGAGTTTAGGATGGCTCGAAATTTAGACTACAAAGGAAAACCATTTATCATATTTATGATTGAGTTAATGAATTTTGTAGGCGAGCTTATGAAACTTCCGTGAAGAATAAAGGAAGGCTCCTGCTCTATATTAAACACCCTTTCGTTGCTTATTAAAATGAACGACGAGAACGATATTCTGCTGTTGGCTTAATCCTTATTTTTGTTCATTATGCCGTGTTAAGCTTCCACCTTTCTCTTCATATCAAACCATGTACTAACCATGCTACTCGATCTTTTAAAATTTATAGTAATACATAGTAAATTCTAAATAAACTATTTAGACGGCGACAGTTGCTGACAACTAATGGGATAATAATAAAAGAAATTGGTTCGTACTATATTAGTAGTATCGAGAAAGCGCTCAATCTTCGTCACGGTCTGTCTGTATAAAGGAACCGCGAATGTATAGTAACATGGAAGCTAGGGCATTGTGTCGGAAGACATGGACATGGACGGATACGAATGGATGGACCAACTCCCAAGGAGAGAATTAACTCGCTGGCTCAACGACGATCCCGCCTGCACGGCCGCCTCTCACTTCTGAGACATTTCTTCGAGACTAGAGCAGCGTCCATTCGTCTTTTTACGTTGAGCGTTCGTCTTCAACAAAACTCTTTTATCTGGGTGTTATATATTTATTTCGTCTCCTCTTTATTTGGTCTTGCGAGACGACGAGACTTTCCATGTAGTCATAACTCAACCTATAGCTTGAGCTGTATTAGTTTTCTTCGGTTTTTCTTCCATGCTAGTGTATTGGTTCCTACCATATAGTTAATATCTTTTATAACAAGTGGCATCGTAAGCTGTTTTTTTTTTCTTTTTAAAAAATGAAAAAGTCGCGTTTACAGTCTTTGTGACAATTTTTTCTTTTGCGCCAATAGATTTTTTTCCGCAATTGGCTATAGAGTATAGAAAATAAAGAGATAGATAAACTCATGGAGACTTTATGCACAAAATCTACCAAAATAAATTAGTAAACTGAAAGAACGATTGACACAAAATTGGAAACAATCTAAATGAAAATAAATATACAGCATTTTAAATGAAAATGAATGAAAATAAATCTGCAGTATTCGATTTACTGTGATGAAAAATGCAGAAGAGAAGATTGGACATGCGCGCCAAATACCATCATCTGATGCTGCGCTTCTCTTTGGCATCCGTCTGGCAGGCAGCGCACATGCGAACAAGACTAGTAGGGTAACGTTTGTACACCGGGCAATACAAATCGGTCAGTCCATGCAAGAGAGTAGATAGGGCGATTGGAACCGTTTTCCTCCGGCTAGTTGGTCCCTCAAGAACGGCGGGAACGGACGTAATCAATCTCATCGTCCCTTATTTCAATTTTGATCCGCTCCGGATGGCGTTGCTCGTATATACAAAAGTTATCACTAAAACTTTGTGAGTGAAACTTTCTTCCTTAGAAATTCAGGACCGTTCCTCTATAGAGTTTTTCATTTTAAAAATGTGCCAATGACGGAATAATCAGTTCATCCTTTTGTGTGCCGCTTTTCTAAACAACTCTTTTGAACAGTGACACAAAAACTCCGATCCTGTCGTTCAGCAGTTCAGAAAAAGTTCTCAAGTGGATGATGTGGGTTGTACTGGCGATGTAGTGCTTGTTCATCCGGGAAGAGATAGGTAGAATTGTGGCCGATGTATTAAGGTTCTGTTGGTTGAAACCCGGAAAGAGCATGAGCCCGAGGACCCGCTAATAGGATTGTTCCTGATGCTGTAAACAGAGAGGAAGGAAAGAGCCGAGTGGAGCGTACAGTACGCACCGTGAGAACCAATAACATTATTCAATGCGTCATAGAACTGTACAGTACATGATCGCCGTGGACGTTTGAAAACGGATTGGGAAAGAAACGGCCACCAGCCACCTGCTGCTAATACATCGTCTTAAAAAAAAAGGAGCTGCAACGCAACTGTAACAATTCACATCGCAGAAACAGTTTCCTTGGTCACAAAATACTTAAGCGCATACAATGACGGTGAAGATTTCCTCGACATCGTCTTTACATAGTAAGAATTCTTTTGTTTTCTATTTGAAATGTGCATGAACCCTGAAAGAAAGAATAAGGATTTTTAAGTATTAAAATAATTGTGAAGAAAAATAAAATTGCTTTTAAAGGATGAATTTAGTTACTTTTCATGTCCTACTCCCGTTCAAGTGTAATGTCTGTATAGTAAATGGAGTATCTACCGAGGAGTACTAGTACTGGTCTCATCCACTCGATGTAGATTGTAAAGAGAACATCTCCGAGTAACTGATCTAGATAGTATACCCCTCCACTCGAGTACCGTCTACCCAATTACATTATAGGGAATTTATTTAGTATCTCTTGGTATAATCCTAACCACTAGGACGAAGCTAAGCTGAGAAGAAGTTTTCCATATAGTCTAGTTGTCAAATTTTTTAATGCAATTTTTCTCCATAAACCAAACGATAAGCTGTAAATTGATCTGATGGAAAAGGAAAAGAAAAACTTGTCGCCCATTCGATTTGTCTTTGATGGTTAATGTGTTGCTTGTGTTCTCCGGGTCGAGCGATAATGGCCGCTGGACGGGAGAGAGAATGGGAGTTTTCATCACTAAAACTCACACGGAAAAGGCGAGGTTCACGGAAATGGCTGTTGGCCAACATCCCTCAATCGCCATCATTTATAGCTAGGGAAAAAGGACACAGAAAAGGGGCAGCACAAACGTAAATATAAAAGATATAAATAAAATGTTAGACTGAATCCAACAGCTTGTGACACCTCTAACTGAGTCATCTGTCATTCCATTACATTTTATTAAGAGTTGAGCCAAACTAAACCATCGAGGAAAAATGATCCTAACTATACTTAAACAGTAAACAAACCGTCAATAAAATAAGCGAGAACATCAACACTATTGACTGTAAAAAATGAATATTTATGTGATTTTCACACATTGATATAACTGTTATGCGAACAAACTGTTGATCATTCATCATGAAACTATTCGCTTATCTCGTGACATAAATCACTTTGTTACATCGTCTCCAATCCAATTTCCACGCTAGCTCGCACAGCTGCAATCTTTTTGGGTACCTAATGTGTTTCTCCCATGCTAATCCAATCAATTAGTTTACAAAGGGGAACAAAGCCAACTAATTGTTAATGTTGAAAACAACGAGAATAGAAATCTAAATAGGTTTTTTTAATAGCAACATTTCAGTTTTCACGAAGAGACGATAAAAAAGGAATGGCGTGCTAACAAAGAAGTATTTTTAGGCTACAATTTATATATTTTCTTTCCTATTTTTTTAAAGTCAAACTTTCATGGCCTTTTCTAGACTCATTAAGTTCCCAGCCTGAGCAAAAGTTTTCATGTTCATTCTGTCGGCTTTGAAAAGACGACCAAACAACATCATTCTGGCTGATCCTTTTCCAATCACGCGGACCAAGTTTGCGCCGTCTAGTACAATCATAAAAACAAGGACGGAACTTTTTCTGACACTAGGAATGATGACGAAAAGGGTCTTTCTCCATTTTACGATTCTGCGGCTGAAGAAGTCGGCCAATAGTATTCTGCCGAAATGGTCAGTTCGATAATGAGATTCTGTTATATAGCGATGCAGAAAAACATTCAATCAAGTTAGAGATCTAAAGCTCTTTATTATTAACGTTGAAGCATTCTCTGCTGGACGTGAATGATTGTTGGACCAGCTCGGGAATCGAGATACTACTTGGTTATTCGTGACTGGTGATGAATGCTAATGGGAAAGAAGGAAGAGACGGTGATTTAGAATGGGTCACAAAAAAAGAGGAAGGGGGATCACGTGATGACAACAGCGAGAGTCACCCTAAATAGCTGGGAATAGCAAGGAAATGCTGTTACTGATGTGCTGGCTCATCCTGCACACGTTGTCCTTTTATACGGTGCCGAATGGCAACGTAAATCTTATGAGGATAACGGGTTGAGCGCAAGAGAATCAAGGGAAAAGCGACTGATGATGAGAATACTCACAGTACTCTTAAATCAACCCGTGGATCGTTCTAATGTAACAACTATCAATTTTATTTTTATAAACCAAATATTGTATTTAAAATGTATAGTCGAAAAAAGGAAACTGCATTACAAAAGGGATCATTCTGATCGACGTTTTCTTTCAGCAAGGTTGAATCAAAATATATAACTAAAAGAAATCAAAACGTCGGATGATAAGGTTGCAATTACCTAACCAACATTCCGCAGCGTCAATCTGTTGGTGGAAATTGCATTGGGGATGTCGGAATGTTTTAATCCCCGATGGATCCGCAACATTGTTTTCTTACGAGTACAATCATGAACTTGAAGAGATGTAATACGGTACATTCTTTCACTTCATTTCTTCTTCATTTTGTTTTCTTATAGTACTACACGACGGTAGTCGGTTACTATTCAAGCTTATTTCTACTCCAATCTTAACTTTTAATAATGCTCTGTTCACTATTTTTACAGGATTCTTCGGCATTGCGTTGCTCATCCTAATCGTCAACTGTGTTATGCCGATGAGCTCTGCTTCAATTCTGAAAATCGTCGGGTTCAGAGTTCCTTCTTTGGTTCTATATGGATCGGATGTGGATTTAGATTGTCCTTTCAGCAGTCCCGGGAGGATGAAGCTGTACTCTTTGAAATGGTACCAAAATTCGGACGAATTCTACCGCTACATGTTCTCTGATCAAACACCGGTCGTCGCTTTCACATTACCGGGAATAAAAGTTGACGTCAGTATACATACTTATATTTCATATTTTATGCTGCCTTTTCCAATTTATACAGCTCAATAAAGATAGCGATTGTCAGCATTTTTCAGTCACATAAATGTACTTGTTTTATCCATCTCGTATTCGCTTGATTTAAAGTGTCTTATACAGTCTGTATAAAAAAAATTATTCGGAAAACTGAACAATCGATTTGATAGAGGTTTACCAAAGACTCCCTTTTTGGGGAGGGTCTTTGCTTTGATGTCAAAATCAGATTCCAATTAATAATGCTTCACTGACGAATCTTTTTTCTTCCATTACAGTACAGTATCTTCCAGTTCTTTGATCATTAATAAATAGTGAACCTCTTCTAGAAATTGATTTACCTCTGCGGCCCTTCATTTATTTATAATAATCGTACGATATATTTATTTTCATGATGAAAAAAGGTTTTTCTCAGGTTGAAAGAAAATACGGAATTAAAAGGCTTAAAATATTTTATGTATATCGGATTGAACAGTTATCAAAGTCCAATAGCAGTCGTGTGCGGCTCAAGTCAGTCAACTTCAATAGCACAGCGACCTTCAGGTGTGAAGTGTCGGCGGATGAGCCCGATTTCCAGACCATTCAACGACGAGCCAACATGACAGTAATACGTAAGTACATGATGCTCAGTTGGAGGGGTTCAGTTTCCCAATGTTTCGCATTACCCTGCTACCCTTTTTTTATGATTATGATCTCGTCGTCTCCCCCTTTTCTTCTCCATCTTTATACACTTTCTATCCTTTCTGTTTGGTACTGATTCTTTGGCCCGATTCCCACTCGACGTCGTTCAATTAGAATATTCCACTCAGAGTTGTCATGTACTCACATTGAAGAGCCGCAGAAGCGTGCGAGAGGTAATCGCTGTTTCCCTTGGATTGCCTGAATCTCCCACCCCCAGCTGCAGCTTAAATGGGCCATATTTTATTAATAGCGAGAACGAGGGCGCCAAGAAGAAGCGTTACGTCACCATCAGGCTAAAGTAGAAAAAATTACCATTCAAATCTGCCGGACGGCGAGAGTGAAATGTAAATCCTGACTCTTGTGTTGTTGCCTTTTTACTCTGGTCGATTACGCCTTCCGCAACAGTCGCGATTGGCACGCTCGTGCAGGAATTGGGATGTTACGATTCTCTTCTTCTTCTTCCTTCCTGCTTCAACTCATCTTTCGTTTGACGATTCATGTTTACAAATGGGACTCATTTTGGGCGTTCCCCTCAACTTTGTGCTTCCATGTCTCTTCATTAAATGGCCCCTCTGAATCCTTTATTACGTTTCTCGTAGACGTCTCTGAAGATGGACCACTCATAACAGGACTTCGGGATCGATACGAATTGAACGAGCAGTTGGACGTAAATTGCACATCGCCGTTCATCACACCCGACATCGGCTCCCACCAAATTCGACTTGCCTGGCTTATAAACCATGAAACGGTACGTTTTACAATTTGGCTACCATTTGAAAATACTATTTTTCTATTGTTTAATTCATTTTATTACCTTATTCAACAACAAACAAAACAGATTTCTGACGGGGAGGTAACCAAGTTGGTAACTTTGAATCCCGGCAATCCGTCAGCTTCAACCACAACAACCATCAATTTGCGGATGACATTGTTAGAACGTCATTTCAACAGTAAAACTGGGCTGATGAAGCTAAATTGCACTATGACCATTGGTCGTAGCACAAGCAGCCAGTTTAACAAAAGTCTGGAACTTATGGCGGCTTTAATTCACCCGACTCCCGCTCTGGAACCTCGCCCCACCTCTTCAGAGCGGGCGTCCTCTAGTAAAGGATCTATTTCCGCATCTTTCTCTTCAGGTGACAGGCTGTTTCATTTAAAATAAAGCAATACTTAAAATGATTCGTTTCAAATGCATTGCCAGTAGTAATAAGTATTTCTCCTTAATGCAATTTTATATTCATTCTTTTTTCCAGGTGATCGAGGTCGATGTCAGCTCTCACTCGTCACATTCATGATTGTATTTTCTTTTCTCTTTCAATTGCTGTCGTCGTGTTAGTACCTTTTTCTGATCTTATTCAATCCATCAAATGGTTGTGTGTTTCCCCTATTATTGATTTTTAGCTTTAATTTTGCACTTTGCTTGTTTTCGTCCAAGAAAAAAAAACGTAAGAGATGAAAATTACGGCAATTATTCAATGTGCTGAATTAAATTTTAATGTTCCCGATGAGGAAGAAAGAATGACATATTTGTTATTCTTCGTATATATGTGATCAATACATTTTTATGGTGGTGCAGTTATGAGGCGAAATAACAAGCGAATAATATATATTTTAATAATATGTGATGCGGAATCAAGAGGTCGAATTAAAAGCCTGTTTGATTCAATTACTAAAGTCGCTATAGAATTCAAGTGGCAAGAAGAAAGTATTGATTTTTTGTAAGTAATCATCATCCCGACATTTGCATGCACAACACCGTAAATCAGACAACCTGCATCTTTGAAAAAGATATTGTAAGCGCAAAAGGACTTGAGGCAACACTATTGCAGAAAAAAATGGGATCCCATGTTTGATTATTTACAAGGAAAAAACGCTGATGAGACAAAATCGGATACGTAACAGATTTTTCCTTGGATCACTGAAATGGAATAATCGAGAACTTACGGGACAAAGTCAGATTCTGTTGGGTAGAGAAAAGGCACAAGAAAAGAGGGCTATCGTCTATCGGAGTCACAAAGGAACAATCAAGAGCTGCAGATAAGAGAGCGGGGAGGAAGTTCTATGAGGAGCCTTTGAATGTAGACAAATCATTGCCGGAAGCCGCCGTTTCATCACCAGTAGACTCTGCGAGTAATTGGAGGAGAAGGTCATAGACGGGTTCAAACACTCGTCTGTACCCTCGCGGTGTCAAATGTAGGTAGTCGTACATATCCAAATGAGAAATAGTTCCATCCGGTAGCACGAATCCTGCACTTTCCGCATCCACTAGTTGGACGCGACTCAACACGGACAACTTGCGGCGCAGTAGCTCATTGACTTGTGCATTGCGTTCACGAAGAGGATTCATCAGATGACCCCGCGGCAAAAGACCCTGTTTCAAATAATTGGAAATTTACGATGATCCCTCTAACATTTATTAAGGAGAACAGAGGGTAATTTATTTTGATAATATCCCTAAGCTAAGTATTCCCACAAACGACTTTATTATGCAGCACCTGTTATTTAAAAAGTCTATAGAATAAAAGAATACAGACCATAACAATTATGTGGGCTTGTGGTTGTTTCTCTTGAAGGAGATGAACGATAGCCATGATTCCCTCGCTGATCATGTCGGGTGTGTGACCGTGGTTGTTGGTCCCTACCAAAAGAACCACTACCTACACCAAAATGAAAAAGAAAGTTGAATAAAACATGGAATATTTTACGAGTGATGAGTGCATATGCCTAGTTCATATCCTTCTCACCTTGTTTTCTTATAGGAATCTTTACACATCGCAGAAACAATGTATAAGTAAAAGGGACAGAATCTTTTGTTCCATCAAACGCAAATATTGACTCAAGTTGAAGGCAAAGACGACGAACTGAGCCCTTGAAAGCTATATCAATAAATATATGAAAAAGATTTTCCCGTGTTCTTGTCTTCAGCAGCTGAATCAACAAAGGTGCGTCAAAGAGATAGCAAACAATCCAGTCCAGGAAGATAAAAAAAAGGAGAAATGAATACATCTGAACCTGCTTCCTTTTAAATCTAAGGCGGCAGAGTGCACCACGGGGCTCCGTGTCATGCAGGGGGGAAGAAAATAAATTGGGATCACGCTCGACTAACTTCCGAAAGCGCTGTTCCCTTTGCTACGGATAGACTTTGCGAAGGAATAAATCCTTTTAGTCGATTCACTTGGTACGGTCGCGTAATCCTGGGCCTACACACAGAGACCTAGTAGTGTTGTTTATGGTTGGCCGGAGAATGGTCGAGTTCAATATTGCAGTCCAAGCTTACTTTGTGTCAAACAAAGCTTAATTGGACCTCGCCACGTGCCAACCAACAAGTCTTGGTAGTATCCCTCTCTAATAAGCTAACTAAGCAAATCGGTATCGCACAAGTTGGTCTCCCCGCTCCACTGCCGCACATCTTATAATGCCCGTATGGCTTGGTGACTTTCAAGGGTCAAAGCTTTGATCTCAATAAGTTTGATTTTCTCTAGTTCTCCTATTCATCAATTTCCGTTTAATTCAAGTGATGAACAGGAATATTTATGTACATGAATATTTATGTACATAATCTTAATTAGATTAAAGGTTACGTACCATATTTTACAATTTTACCATCGTCATTTGTAAATACAAACGCTGTTGATTTAATGAAGACGACTGAAATACTGAATACGAAGAAACATTTGGAGAGAGGGATCAAAATCTGTTTTGATTTATTTAATGGGGTAATCTACTTCTCCGACGAAAAAAAAATCACGGTGATTTTTTAATTGTGAATTATTTGAATGAAAAAGAAAACCAAAATCTCTGAGCATTGAAATCATAACAGTTTAAATAGTTACAATAGATTAAATAGGGCCTAATATTTTGAATGTTTCATGATAATTAGTTATAACTAATAATAAGCTAAAAATGGTTAACTTTTTAAAATAAAATGTTTTTATTTTATTTTTCAATTTGAAAACATTGGAGCAAGTTAATAAATAATGAGAGCTTACTTTAGGTTTGATGTTATCCAGTTCTCCATTAGAGAGTCGCCACAAAACATGATGAGTTTGGTCTCCCCCTATCCCAAAGTTCAGCTAAAAGATATTTTAAAAAGTTATATTATAAAGACTAAGTTTTTTATATGTTTATATGATAAAATTTTTTTTGAATGAATGAAACTGATAAAACTTACTGGATGTAAAGGGGCAAACATGGTTTCCCACATTTCTGTGTAGAGGAGATGAGCAATAAGAGAGTCTCCTACAAATAGGACCTCTGGTTCCCGTTCTTTCGTCTCCAAAACAAATCTTTGATGCTGGAACATTAATGATCAAGAAAATTAATTTCCAGTTACTTAAAATTTGATGACTAAAAAAAACTTACTACACTCATCCATCTGTCATCCCCCTGAATATCTTCTACTGAAGTGGGAATGGCTGCTTCATTC
Source organism: Chydorus sphaericus (assembly GCA_030141595.1). NCBI lineage: Eukaryota > Metazoa > Arthropoda > Branchiopoda > Diplostraca > Chydoridae > Chydorus > Chydorus sphaericus. The sequence continues at coordinate 9,083,709 of CM057928.1, forward strand.
ATTTTAAATAACAGTTTGTAAAACAAAAATATTCTAGAAACACAACATCACACTTCCTAACTAAATTTTTAATCAATTCATAGAAGGAGAAAGCACTAAAAAAGACGACTTTAATGAGAAAAGAAACTAGCCCAATAAAAGTAACACGTAGCCGTTCCGGTACGTCAAATCTGAACTAACGTCAAACTCGACTCATGACATTCATAATAAATACCAGCGTCATCTAGCGATCGATTTTTAAAACATAGTTACATAATACATTTTGAAGTATTTTTTCTCCAGAGAAAAAAATCGTCTGCTGCTAATTTGGTTTTTTTTTAAATCCTTCATTCCTTTGCATTCCGAGTTAAGTGGGTACGTGACTCAGTTTTTGCATGGTTTTAAGGGGAGTATATTTTTGGGTGATGTAAGTGAGATGCAGCAGTGCGTGAAGAGTTGGTTCAGGTAGTAGCAGAGACTTCACACGTAAGCAACTAGGCATACCGAAAATGTCAGTCGCGAGACAAATATTGCTTAGGACTCGATTGCTTCTACATTGGCGATCGTTTAATAACGTGTTACCCAAGTATTTCTCAATTGTTAAGTGCAGCAGTTTGTGCAACAACCCTGTAGAATCACTTGTGAACTTTGCTCAACCTAGAAATTTGCTGTACAATTCAACTTACCTTCCTGCAAAATCTAATGTTAATGAACATGGAGAGGAACATAATGGGAAACCAGGATCATCTAGACAACTAATTGTGATGATGGGATTTATTGGCTTGCTCAGTGGTGGTGATGAAAGAAAAGGAAAAGAGGTTGAAACAGGAGAAGATAAGATCATTTACACAATCAAGCTTGCAATACTCTCTCAACAAGTATAGTATTTATTATACTAAATTTATATGAATTATTGTTTCAAAATTCAACAGAAGACCCTTTTCCTTACTGAATTTATTAGAGACAAGATTTCAAGAAGGCTGAACAACTGTTCCATGTGGCATTAAGGATGGCACAAGATCTCCAGCACCGGCAAGCACAGGTCTACATCATTGACGAAATGGCTAATAATGCATACGAACTGGGAGATCTACGAAAGGCTGAGAGACTTTTTAAAGAGACCATAAAAAATTTACTCTCAGACGGGATGCATCAAGATGATCTAGCCATTATTCACATTAGCGGGAAACTTGCTAGTCTATATGCGCATTTTAAGGAAGATGTCAAAGCGTTTGAAGGTTTCCGATTCTGTATTGACCGTCTGAAATCAAAAGTAGATAACGGGGCGGATGATTTCGACACTTTGGCTTTGTATTCCTTGATTCTATTGTGGTTTGGTGAGTTTGAATATGGTCGAAGATTCTTAGTTCAGTCTCTAGATTTGTTCAAGAAGTCGCACGAAATTTCTTTGCGCATCAATGGGCCTTACCATCACCACTCTTTGCACCTCCTCAATAACATGGCTGGCTCATACAGTCTTCTGAACCGTTTGGAAGAGGCAGTCCAATGCCTTCAAGAGGCAATTAAAATAGTAAGAGAAAACTCTTTGGATGATGGCGAAAAACACATCCCCTACTACTACATCAACCTTGCAAACGTCTATCTTACTCAACTTAACAATTTCAATCCTGAAAGAGAAGATATTTTAGAACGCGCGTTTAAGTCGTGCAAAGAAGCAATAAGACGCGCAAGACAAATCGGGGATAAGGAAGCTCTGAATGAAGCAAATAGATGCATGGCCACCATCAAAGAAAATAAATTGTCACAATAAGTCCAAATTTATTGACTGAACTAAGAAACGAAATGTATTTACAAAGTTTGACTGTGAACATGTAATGGTGGAATGGGATCTGTATAGTAAAGTGTTGGTCGGTGGACATCGTGCTGAACTGATCTGTGATCGAGACGTAAAATACATTAAATAAAAAGAAAGTATACAACTCAAGAACTTTACTCTTAACATACCTGTCTTCCTCAAATTCAATGTGAGGGAGTAAGATTGGTTCGGCGGCGTTTTCAATACGCTTTTGTGAGCCGAAAAAATCTGTTATGAAAACTTTGTTCGGGTCGCGCAGAAATAGATCACTTCTGTATCCGACCGTGGAGAGGCACAGATATTTTGGGCAAACTTTCAGCTGCAATAAAATATTATATTTTATATATACGCACAAATACATTTTTCGTCATAAAAATTAATGAGCTTACGAATTGTCCGAGGGTTTGAGTACTGGTGGGTGTGACGTGTTCCAAAAACTCAAGGGCGTAATATGTATAGCGGTCAATTATATACACACCGATGGCAGGGTCGACGTGATGGGAGAGAGAATCCTCGCCAACTAAGCTACTGCCTATAGCCAAAACATTGGGGGAGTAAAACTTCTGGTACAATGACGCGGCCTGGCAAGTATCGACGATAAATAGCATTTCGTGGTATCTGTAAAAATAGTCTCATACATGATTAATTATCGATAACATCATTATAATTTTCATACAAATACTACCTTTGCTTTTCCCACATTTGTTGGATAGCATCAGCCAAGTCAACATTAGTTATCTCCTCTGAGTCTTGGAATTTTAAGAAACCATCCCCACCATGGCCTGTTAAATAAATCAAGACATTACTTCCAGCATCAGTCAGTAGTCTTTTAGAGCGGGGAGTAGAGGGAGACAAGCGCCCCGTTAAAACACGAATGAAGTTCTCAACAGTGACCTGTGGAATAGCATTTTTTCTCATTATATTTCACTCTATTTCAGTCAAGATTCAAATTTTTTTTACCTCATATCCCCTGTAATCTACTTCCACATCATCTCCATAAACATCAATTTGTTGATTAGCATTGTTGTACACAGCAGCAGGATGAGGATTTCTGGCATTACAAGCCATATCATCTGCTATCATTAATATAATCTGACTGTCTGGGATTCCAAGTCGTTTTACACTCCGGTAAATTGATAGGACATTGGCAACATGTCTGTAGTTAAACCAAAAGCGAGATGTATCAACCAGTACTGCCCAGTTACTAGTGTGATTCCCTGAAGTGAGGAATTCCTTGGCATTTTGGTCCTAAATAGTATAGAGCCCCATAAAAATATTTTTATCAGAATGAATAAAATTAAATATAAATAATTGACTATGTAAATTAACTCACCAAAGCGAACGTCATGCCAAAAAAGGTAAACACAAAAGAAAAAATCACTGATGCTACGGACGTTGGAAAACGCATTCTGACTTGGATTCTTTAACACAAATGTGAGCCTCCCTATACCAGATTTATCAAGTGAAATGAATGATCTCGTACTTAAAATTAATTTGCACACCAAAAAAACTAAACTATTTTTTAAACTGTTTTCATCAAGTTGTTTGTTTGTTTGTAGATTAAGGTGCTCCCCGTTTTCATCAAGTTCCAGCCTTTCAAACCAACAGTCAACTAACAAGCCGGTTTGACAGTACTGAACAGCTGTGAGCCCACAGCAATACAGGATTGAAAGGAATGGGTCTAAACAGTAACCCACGTCGAAACCGCACAGGTCTACGTCTACATGGGTACCGATATCTATCAATCTAATCTATGTAATGCTTTGAAGCACAAAACCATAAGATTTTAGAATTTTATATCTGAACTGATGAGCCCTAGCATTTACATTCAACATTTTCAAGACAATTTCTCTCGTTGTATTTATTTTCTTCCTGCGCTTATTTACATCGGTCGTATCCGCGGAAGCAGGGTTTTGGCTGCATTCAACTTATTATTGGATTTTTATATTTTATGGCATTATTAAAAACGAAATTATTCTATTCTGTTAAAAATCACTGTCTAGGGTTGAGGTTATTTCTATTTAATTTCTGATAAAATATACTTTAGGCATTTAAAAATATATTAATTGGAGTTTGAAGTTGGATCCTCGTCGTTTACGGGCGCAATTCTGTTGGAGAATCCTGGAAATAACATTTTTGCTTGACTTAATCTTGGAATTTTTTTAGTCATCTCGAACTGTTCAGGCTGCAATTTTAAACATTCATCTGATATTTGATTTTTTTCTACAATGGCACAAGTTGTTTGTTCAATTGAAATTGATGGTGTACTGCATTCGTTTTCCATGTTAGACAGCGACTGCAGATTAGTACGTGATCCGCGTAAAAGCAAATGACTTGCTTTAGAGTTTGGGGAGATGGCCTATCAATAACAAGCGGTTATTAGGAATGAGTTAACACTTTCATAAAAACAGAAATATATTATACCCGAAGAACGGCTTTAACAAGCTTAGGAGTTGCCGGTTTTGACTGAGGTTCTATAATCGGTTTGCTAGCTTCTTCGTCAAATTTTCTTCGAGATGTCTTTTTTACCAGTTTTCTGTCGATATATAAAACAATTTCAGATTAGATTCATTAGTGAGACCAACTTGAACTTACTTGGCTTTTGTTTGTAGGATCTTCTGAGCCTCGGGATGATCATGTAAAGCTTCATTTAAATCACTTTTACTCAAGACGAATAAATTGGAAAATCCTTTAGATCTGAAATTTTTAAAAATTTTAAAACTTTTTGAAAAGGTAATATTTTTTATGCGCTTATGATTACCGAACATCTGCCATGCGACGATTTCCACCACCGACGGCTAATAAACTAATTTCTCCAAAAACACTTCCTTCTCCTAGAGTTACAAGAACGGTATCGTTTGTCGGACCTCCCAATACTTGAACTTGACCACTTTTTACTATGTACATTTCCTTTCCAACTTCCCCCTGTAAAAACGTACATTTAAAATTAAATTAAAATGTTAAAGAAAAGTTAAAAAAAAAATCAAACCTTTTTACACACGAGATCCATAGGTTGATAGAGAACTGGCTTTAGTTTGAGGACTAAATCACGCAATAAGCCTTGATCACAATCTTGAAACAGCTGAACCTTGCTAAGTGTTTGAAAGTGTACGTTGAGAGCAATGTCCAACTGCATATTTGACGATAGCGTAACTAGCGCCGCTTGTTCATCTACAAAATTGGTTTTTAAAAATTCAGTAAGGCTAAGTTAACTCATTTAAAATGAGATAATTACATTACAAATATACTGTAGTTGCCATACCAAGAGTTTTTTGCGTGGACCAACTGTAGCTGAACCAGGTTCGAACTCGATTTTGGACGTGATGTGGTAAATGCAAACGGTTCATAAATTGAACAGTTCGATCAATTTGTTCTCGGTAATGGTTGATATTTTTATCTGCTGCAGCCATAATATCTCTCATCTATTTCACATAGGTATTTATGCGGTCGAATAATTTTCTAACAATAGTTTTACGAAATTGAGAAAATTACAGGTGTTACTTTACCTGACCAAGTATAGCAGCACAAGCAAAAACTCCTATAAGCCAGTTGAAGATCATAAACGTTCGGTCGATATTGTTTACTGGCTTAGGATTCTTTCCAATTTTTGTTGACGTCTTCATGGCGAAGTAAAAACAGCGGACATATCTTGAGAAAAAAATAAAATTACAAAAAAGTTATATTCCATCCATTAGCTAGAACAAGTAATATTTCCGGAAACTTACGCATTTCCGTCTCCTTGAAAAACGAAAGAATCTCCTCCAATACCAACAGCCTCGGAGAATAGGTAGTAAGCGCACGCATTCAGATGAATCAAGTAAAGAAGATAGAACAGAGTTCTGCAGACACGGATTATAAATGGAGAGGAAACAACGACGTCTAAGCGATCGAAAAGTTCCCAGAATGGCAAAATCTACAGTAGCACGAGAAAAAAATATTATACAGATTAAATTTTTTTTTTTAAAGTATCTGTTATACCCTAATCATTCGAGGAATTCGTAGTAAAGGTGTATTAGGCCCAAAGTAAAAGTAGAGGAGGTCCAAGGGAATCAAAGATATAACATCAGCCTAAAAATGAAAGAGTTCATCTCTTCATTTATAACGTAAAAACAATTTGTACCGCAGATGATTAAATCTTACCTTGAATCCACGGGTGCGGATGTAATTTTTCCTACATTCAACAACATCATTTACCCAGACTCCGTCGTTAACGAACCGCAATCGAGGTCGGACAAAAAATGTATCGATAAAGTAAATAACATCTGCCATATAGTCCACTATGAGCCATTGATGAGTATTTTCAGCGTTTTGATAAGGGAAGCATGTCCTAACTGGAACACACCATAGGTTGTAAAAGAAAGCAGTAGTGACCACAAAGAGCCACCCGATGTAGAATGAGCCTGGTAATGCGGCGCAAAAAATGCCGTATGAAACTCGATCCATTATTATAATAATATTATCTTGTATACTTAAAGGATGAAAAGTGCTAGGAAAGCGGAATTTCTTATTTGTTGAACCAACTTCGATAGGTACCGAGTCGAGTCGCAGTCTAATTGGCGGCGGTCGAGGTGCCTCTCTTCCATCTATTACGAAATTTGGCTGTAAATAACATGATGACGCTCATCACCGAGTAATAGAAGCGTGAGAAAGAAACCTTGACTGGATGCATCAGTGGATGGAGTGGCAGGCTGAGCGATGCGCTCTTTAAGCGCTCTCGCCCTCTCGGTGAAAGCAGAAACCAATCGTTGTACGCGAGTTGTTGCATAATGGCCCTTATCTAACGATATGCTACTGCACAGCGCCAAAAGTATGAAATAGATGTCAAAGTAATCGTCTCGCATGGACAGTTTTAGGCTGGCTTACAATGAGTTGGTTTCACTAGGAGCGAAGGAAGCTATTGAGGTTAAAGAAGGTCTGTGAAACCCGACCGCTCTCGTTTGAGCGTCACCATCAATGGATATGGTAGGTATAAGAAGTGGATTCCGCTCATATAAGCCATTACTACTGACAGCTTTCTCCTGATGATGGCCATCACTTGTCGGAAACTCTTCTAACAATATCACATAAAATAACATTATTAAGCGTGGCCTAGATATTCAATATTGATGCCGACAAATCAAGACCACCGTACCGTAACACGGCCTCACACTTTTTCTTTTAAAATACTAATAAAATGATTATCTTTTTTTTTCCCGGCTCCTATGGACGAGCGAGCTTCAATAACATTGATTGGTTCTGTGAGCTGTACATCTGACGCGATACTTACTGAGTTTCTCAGCTAAAAGCTGCGGTAAGTCACAGTCCACAGAGTGAGCCATTCTCTGGAACGACGAGGAACGCCTAAATCCTGCCTGGTTCACCATTTCAAAATAGGTTGGAGGGGGCGGAGACGGTGGAGGCGATTCAGGTAGAAAGAGAGGTGCCACATGGATTCGATACCCCATCCCATACTCATCTTTTTATTAATACCAAAGAAAAACACGATCAAATAATTAGAAAAAAGATAATAATAGTTATGTTTTAGAAAATAAGAAAAAAAAAAATACTTACTAGCACTGAGAGGTCTTGGCATGATTCTGTCGGTCTGAACACTTTGTCCTCAACTAATGAATTGAAAGTGACAAGCACTGATCCATCATTGAAGCGACTACGGCTTCACGGAGCAAAGTAATGGGCTGATCAGGGTAGAAGACCCGCATCCACAGTTCAGTACCGAGAATGATTTGTGTGTCCCTTACGCGTTGCCAAGAGCAACCTAGAGACACTATAATTGAGGACGATCGATCTCATCTTTTCTCGGGGATTACCCTTCTACGTACTCTAATATCAGATGAAAGTAACGTACGCCGATCACAAATTTCATTAATTCCGATGGAAGTTTATGTATTCATTATATGCCATTTTGGATAAAGATGGATCGCAGCCCTTTTTATTTCATACTACGGTATATAAAGACAAAAGAATAAACAGTTTCGCACAAGAGGGATTTTTCCGAGTGCAGAGCATGTTTTAATATTACGGGCCGAAAAAAAGTAATTATCCTTGGCACAGTCGGGTCTTGATTAAAGAGAACCATCATTATAGAAGAGACATGTGATGACTAGAAAATGTTAAGGAATGAATTCCGTGCAGTTAAGAAGCTGCTCTTCCTTATTAGTCTTCTTTTTCTCGGACATCTGCCAGAAAGATTTGGTTTTATTTTACAGCCACTTAGTTAAATTGAAGTCCTCTAAAATACTTACTTTGATCTTCTTCAGAGGCGTCCATAATATCTGCGCACCACATGGAGTAGCAGATGAGGCTGAGGAAGCCCAGAGGTAGCCCGATGATGACGCTGGTGAGAACTGGGTTGCCATACCACATTCCCGAAAGAGTCGTAACTCCTTCATAGTACATACGCATCGCGCGTGCCAATACACCCGTCCCGCCGTATGCCTTAATGAACAAACACACAAAAGTAAAAGACCGTTTCAAGGCCACCATCATTTAGTAAAGTACGTACTTCAATCTCATTTAGTTGGACGCGATCTAGGAAATCAGCGAGGGAATCGGGAGAAAGAATCTCCAGATGCTCTTCGGGAATATGATGAAGGTAATTCGTTGCGTTGATCACAATAAGACTGGGTAAAGGTAGAGTTGTCATGGCAATTGAGTTGCCCAATTCAGGATTAGTGGTCCATCCAAACAAGAATTTCCTGAAAAATATCAAAGTAGAAAATGATTATTTTAAAAATATAAAATTTGACAAAAGTAAAAGAAAGCATACTCGTGATAAGCATCATGAAATTCCAATGCGAATTGTTCTAGGGCGGCTTTGTAACTAAAAATGGGATAACAGGTAAATGTATAGGCGCTCATTAATAATTAAGAAAAATGCAAAGTAAACATACTCTCTCATAGCTTTGGACATCCTTCCAACTTTATCCTCTTCCAAGATGGCAAGGACGATAAACTTTTTAATTTTCATGACTTGGTGGAAGTTACCGTTGCTGATCTGAACGACACTGGGAAATCTTTCGTGGTTGACCCAGTCTCTCAATCGATTAAGTTCCGGATTAATAAGCACATGATCACTGACTTCGTCACCAGCAGGATCTCGGCTTTGAAGAGCCTCGGATTTTTCTTTCTCATAAGGATAAACGTAGTGAGTGCCATCCTTAAAGACGAGCACTGCAGGTGATGCCGTGATAGAATCTATGCCACTTGATTGTAACAAGGGAAGAGACATGGAGTAGAAGTAAATTTGCGGCTGGAAATCGTAGGCGGTCACATTGAAAGCATCCTGTAAGACATTCAATAATGAACCAGTGTTAATAAGGGCTTAATCATAATAGAATTAATGGTGAGCCCATACCCAAAGTGGTCCTTCATTTTCCCCCACATAAAGGAAGAAGCTCTGCTTTATTTTCATTTTTTCCTTGATAGTGCTTGGATCTCCAATGACCTGGATAGGTGGGAGAGCCATTCGTTCTGCATAGTCAACCATTGATTCTCTGGACCTTTCTCCCTTGTAATGGAAAGTTTCTCCATTTTTTATACTGAAAATAACAATATGGGATACCGTAAACATGTCATTTTAATGAGTAATAACTTAGTTTCTCTTACAATATGAGGGTTGGGAATCCTTTCACATGAAATTGTGATGCCACATTGGGAAAGCGAGTGCAATCCACCTGAGCAACTCTGACGACTGGTGGGTATAATGACTGAGAAACCTGATTCCATGTTGGTTCCAGCTTTTTGCAATGTCCACACCAAGGTGCATAAAACTAATTTGAAAAGATAAATATTAATGTATGAAAAAGATCCCTCTTCAAACTAAAAAATCTTGTACCATGACAAACCAAGCTCCTTCATTGTAAACCTCTAAAAATCTAAAACAAGGAAACAAATAAAATTATTAGGGACAAATATCTTTGAATGTAAAATTACCCATACCTATCACTCAGTTCTAAAACCTTGCAACTGCTTGAAGAAAAATTGGAAATAAGTAGAAATAGAATACCTAGAATTAAATGAAGAAAAAATTAGAAATTGCTTTAATAATAATAAAAATGCATGATTGCTTTACTGAAAAAACTAGAAACCCGAATTGTTTTTAAATTCATTTTGTTCGTTATACGTTTTACAGTTCGTTAATGTTCAATCACGATTCCAAGTGACGAGCTACATAACCTGCTTATTGTCAAGTTGTATACTTTTACAACTGTCAAACGGTTACGTAATGCTTAACGGTAGATGGCGTTGACTTTTGTCCCCATAAATTAAATATTCGCCCCGTGATTTAAAATATAATTAATTTCTCATAAATTCGATACCGTACACATCAACTACTACTACTAACATCCTTTAAATATGGCTTATGGTGTGTCCTATCTTCAATTATGATAAAATACGGCAAAAACAATTTCCTCTACATTCGGAATGGAATTTTAAAAAGCTGTAAACGATTCTCATTTTGAAGTATGGAAGCTGGTAAATGCGAACAACATTGTCATTTTTACATACGGCTTTATCTAGAGATGTTTATCTGCAACCAGTGCCATGCGGAACGACACGGATCACACATGGATCGTTATGAAAAATCCGGCCAAATGCGCGGCCCAAAAAAAAAAGGCTGAAGATTTGGGTTACACTCATCCGTGCGAGGCAGTCGTCGTGAGTAGCCAGCCCAACTCATTGAGCTCTACATATTTTGCCTACTGTGAACGAAGAATATCCATCTGCTGGTATATGTATCGCATCCATCTGGCAGTCCCACATACGTGGGCTATACCACCCGCTGTTGATGCTTTGCGGTAGTGGCTTCTAATTAATGTTGCAAGAATAGCATTTCAACCATCTAATAGATGTAGACGAACCATACATAACACATCTAGTTCTCACGAATAGATGTGAAAATAAACGGCGATAGCTTCGGTTGAAAGTAGACAGAAGCCCCTGATGAGATTGCATATTTATCTTTTTGAAGCGAAGAAGAATCTATTCAACCCGGGATTGGCCCATTATTCAATCAAACTCGACGATGAACTAGCTTTCCTTTGGAGCGTAAAGAGAGGAGGGAGAGAATAGAGATCGGACAGTCCGTCACTTCCGTTGTTGCCCTGTCCGGAAACGTGGGAAATGGTTTTCACTCTTTTCACTTGACGTCATTGTTGGCATATTGCTGCTGATGCCCTAGAAGAACAAAAAAAGACCGTATAATAATCCCAATCAAAGGGTTCATCCAACAATATAATCGGAATCCTGATGAGAACTGGCCCTTGACTTTATTGTTTCTATTGAAAAGGCAAGGAGAAAGCGTAGTATTGTTACAAATAATACCGAAGAATTTCTTACGCAAATCAGAGCAATAAAGATTGTCAAAGAGGGCACTATCTTGTAAAAGGTATGCTCAATTGTGATCCTCTTGTTGGTTGGGCTGTATGTTTAACCTACCACTGACACACATGTAGCACGCGTGCGATGAGCGGAAACCAGGAACCCACAACGTCAAGAGAAAAACCAGCAACACCCCTTAGCTCTTCATTCAGTCGTTGCTAGATCAGCGTACCGTGCGGTCGATGGATTGAAACTCTCCGCAACAGCTAGCCTTCTTGGACCGTCAGAAAAAGGAAAACTTTTTCAGCATTTGGATAACATTGTGCAGCTGTGATCAACGAGAGAAAATTGTGCTACGCGGGAGCGATGACAGTTAAAAAGTCAAATTGGGGGTGGATGAGGCACGTCCTCACCGCCCTTTCAGTTCTTATTTTCGTGAGTGTCCATCATCATTGATATTGACTAATAAATTACAGGAGCGTGAGTAGGATATTATATTTAAATGCTTTATTTGATCAGATTTTGGGATGCATTGTCATCGGTTACATGGCTTGGGTGCTGGCCACCTCAACAACCATCAACCGTTTCCTGTCTGGAACTCTGGTATATTAAAACAAAACAATTACGTACAAAAAAATGGAGCCAGTTTCTTATTACTATATATCGTTCAACACAGATTTTCACCTATACGGTGATTGCTCTGGGTTTCTTCCTGTTTATCAATGGAATGATTGGGTGGGTGGGATCCGTCACTCAAATGGTCTGGCTGATCAGAATGGTTAGTAACTGAAGTACCACCCGATAACATTTTAGTGTTTCAATAAAATAATTCTTATAATTTTGCGTGTTTAGTTTTTGGGAATGTCCGTGATCTGTATGCTGGCTGAAATTGGAGGTATCATTACGCTCAACATTGTTCAAATTCAGGTCAGTCTGACACCCAAATAACCACCTGGGAAATATAACTCTCTCCAAGTTGCCGATATGATACTGTTATTGTTACCCTTATATATGCCAAAGAGGAGAGCAACTTTCACATAATATTCTATTTGTTGCAGATCGAAGATGTCGTGGAGCACGGTTGGTTGGAGCTGAATCAAGGCACGCGCAACCTAGTCCAGCTGAACGTGAGTCACGAAGCAAAATTAACCAGCTTGTATAGATTTGTTATGGAAGAGGGAACAGGAGGTCTAATTTACCCGCTCGATTAACAATCTTTTAAAAAACGGTTGATTCATTAGCTGCTCATTTAGAAGGCGGTCAGTAGGACGTGACGCGCCGATACTCAATACATGTTATAACGAACATCTACGTAAAGCAAGCGAAAAAAAGAGCACGGCAGAAAGGAACAACAGATGTTTCTGCGGCCTCTATGGTCTGCACACTCCTGCTGTTTCCGTTTTAAGTACGGCGGCCTACATAGCATGCGTTCCTCCAAAAAAATACCTCAGTCCGATTTGTACTTTTTTTTCTCTTCTTTTCGTCTTTACGATGGCTGTAAACACCAGTATGCCAACTAGCCATTCGGTTCTTTTACTTCTTTAAAAAATAATACCACCATTACCGTAGGCTGCTATTTTTCACTCATTTTTAATGATATGTCTTCAGTAATTCTCAGTCTTTAGCCTCTTCAAGAGCAAGATGTGAAAGAAGGACAGGATGCGCTTAGAAGATGAAAACACTTGGCACAGTTTCCTCATTTTTTTATGTCAACAAACAGGAATGGATAACAACAGAATTAAGGCTTGCTTCTGATTAGATTCATCTAATTACAAATTATTTATAGCATTTAAGATTATTAAGATTCAAAGAAAAAAAATGAGCTAAATTTAGACTTAAACCATACCATATGGGACGTGTCTTTCAAAATAGTTTGAATCACATTCACCCGTTTACAAATTTATCCAAGTAACGAAGCGAAAATGAAAAATGACTCCCGTTCTTCCTCAATGCAATGAAAATCTTAATATATTCCTTATAGTTGCAACTGATGGATGTAGTGTGCCGTAACGAATCCCGCACGTAATAAGTTGCCATATGGTATTAAACTTAGCATATGTGTGTGAATATGCATATCTGTTTTTCGTGTTCTCAACTGTTCATTCCCTGTATTCTGTATGGACATTTAGATGGAGTGCTGTGGGTTCGTCGGACCGCAAGAATTTGCCTACTCCACCTTACCTATCGATGATTCGTGTTACGAGCCCAGCACTGAGGATGGAGCTCTTGATGAGGATTCCCCTAGCGGAATGGGACGCGGCATCAGCCGTTCCTGGTCACCGGAAGAAGATACCACTATCGGATCCCCAGGCCTTCGCTTGAAACAGGTGCGCTGAGGAATCGAAGCACGAACGGCACTTTATTTCATTTTTTAAAAAGGCAGTAAATCACAATTGCTTTCTCATCATCAAAGTGTTGGGAAACTCTTTAGTTTTAGCGTTGATGGGGAGAGTGGGAACATGACGAATTTTCTATTTTTTTATTTATTTATTTTGACGGCCAGATTTCTAGCAGTAACCTAATTCATATGTTAGACCCTTTGCAACAACGGCACACTATTCTAGCCAAGTAAAGCCAAGACTGTCATTAGCTAACGTTAGAAAGAAAGAATGACGAGTGTTGCACTGGACAGCAGGAAGCATATGTATGTCAGCATATATCGTCGCATCTGCTGCTTGATAATACTCAGGATGAGCGTCACACAAGAAAAGACCCGTTCCGCACTCGTCGCTTCCTTCTCCTCATTACTAAAAAATAAAATTCTTAAGTTGCATACAAAATATTTTTAGAAAATTTAACTTGAAAACATTTATTGAAATTAATCAAGACATTTTAAAATTATTTTTCTCAGATTGGATGCGGTGAAAAACTTCACAAATGGGTATGAAGGAAATGGAAAAATGCATTTACCGACTAGTCCTATAATTATCTTTATCCTCCCCAGTTTGACGACAACAAAGTAGCCTGGGTGGCGGGTCTAGCCACGATAGGGGCCGTCGAATTCATGGCGGCTGCTGTAGCACTTTTTATTCTACGTCGCCTACAGGTGAGCGTCCGTTTCTTTAATATTGCTGTCTATAAAGCATAATTATAAAAAATAAGAAAAAACACGAACAATCAAGAGAAGATAAACCATTTAATTAATGTTGTTACAGAGCAATTCCCGACCACGGACTCTCTCACGCCGCCGTCTACGTCAACACGAGTCAGACATGGCCAACGATCCGCTACCATCCGAGCTACCTTAATCAGCTTCTTATTACACACAGCGCACCTTCCACGCATCAGCAGCTCACTCATTACTATAATTTTATGAAAAGGGAAAAAAAGAAAATACTTCTTTCTCAGAAGTGGTACACTGGTACTACACTCAAATCAAGTGTGGGATTTTTTAAAAACGATTATTTATAAATACATTTGAGATTATTGCACGACACGAAACATCATGAATGTGGACAATGTGCCGGAACTAAGAATCAATCAAGCTCACTTCCGGCAGCATTTTTTAAAGTTAAATTTCCGTTGCACTCTCACTCGTTTCAAAGGGAAAAAGAAATACACAAATAAATAAAAAAGATACTCTTCCAATTCGTTTAATTGTGACAATAGCTTTAATTCATTACACATCGTTATTTGTTTGTGTTACCCAAATAAAGTAAATTCAAGGAGATGGAAACACGAAGCAAAAACATGCGACGGCCCCAAACAAACTCACGCATATGTTCCAGTAGAAATATAATTCATAATAATAAAAAAAAAACAATCTGCCTCCAAAAAACATTGCAAAAGGGGTAAAGAACATGGAAATTTCAGACAATGGCTTATCGCAAAATATGACCCAAAAATAATAGTATTATAAACTTCATTCACTTGACCTGGAAATAGAAAAAAAAAAAACACTTTGATATGCGTTGTGCTGTGACCCACTTGGAATTACTGAAAATAATCGTCCAGATACACGCAAACATGATCTTCTTCACTGACAATCGTCTTACTCGATCAACAATATAAATCATCTTAATTTCATCCATCATTTTTCTGCCTATAAAGCCAAGAAAGGCTGATGCATATGTGCAACATTAAACAATTCAGCACCAAAATCGAGGAGCACCGAGTCAGATATGAAGGGGAAGACAAACATTAATTGTGGAACAACATCACCTAACAGTTTCTTGGGGTGATGACAGACAATCCTTATCCAGTTTCTCAACTGACTTTTCCGCGACATCCTAAAAGGCCATTGCTTTAATTCTTCATGTTTATCACTCACGGCGGGCCTTCTTCTTCTTCTTAGCAGCCTTGTTCTCTTGCCACGGGTCTAAAGATAAGATAAATAAATACATATTCATTTGATGCAAATAACTTCAGTACCTTCCGACTCCTCTTCCACCGGCGATTGAGTTTCAGGCGTTTTCTCTTCCACTTGGGGCTTTGGAGGCTTGATTTTTTGCGAATTGATAGCATTATTATTGTTTTTCTCCTTCAAACCGCTCTTAGGAGCTTCGGGGCGTTCTTCAATAGTTTCCTTATCTTCCTTTACGTCCTGTGGCGCCTTAGCAGTGGCTTTTTCAGGAGCAGCCTTCTTCTCTACGATTACTTCCTTGGGGGGAGCAGGAGGCACAACGTCTTCCTTCTTTTCCTCGACTTGACCGTTGACGGTGACAGCTTCGCTGACCTTCTTGACCTCTTCTACTTTTTTCTTGTTGCTTTTTTCCTTCTCGTTCTCTTTCTTATTCAGGCGGTGAGAAGGAGACGCAACCGGGCTCACTGCATCAAATGAATGGTTATGAATTTATCAATGTCATATTCAGGATAAGTAAATGACTCTTACCATTATTAGAAGCACCGTCCACACGCTTCTTTTTCTCCTTCTTGTTGACAGACTGCCAATCCCCTACAATTAAAATTAAAATTACAAAATCTGCAACTGAAAAAAATAGAATAGTGATAATACCATCATCATAGTCAGCTGGCTTGGGCTCCTTTTTCAAAGATTTCTCAATATTCTTTTTTTCAGCTTTAGTCACTTCCACAGCTGGGCTCACTTTTTGTTCCCCCTTTGTTGCCTTTTTGTTGGGAGAATCCTTCTTTATGGAAGCTTTGACAGGTGAGGGCTTGGGAAGAGCAGGAGAAGCTACAGTTGTAGCTTTTTTGGCTCCAGTTTGAGCAATAGGAGAAGCTGATCCATTTCCCAGTGAAATCTTCTTTGTCTATTAATGTTACCCAAAGGGAAAAGCTTTAGAAACCAAATTTATTAGAATACATGAATACAACATACCTTGGGCTGCTTGACAGCTTTTTTCTTCTTTCCTTCGCCGGTTATCTTCTCAAAAGTAGGCTCAGCAACTGATTTGAACCCAAAGACAAAAACAAGTACTGCTAATATCAGCACTCCACCCACAGGCAGAGCATATGCAGAGTGGGATAAAATCTTATCAACCTCCATCTTATACATTGGTTCTTAACAAAGTTGAAAAAAAATAGTAGCAGATTGAAGCCCAAAATCACACTTCAAAATGGACACTTAAATATATACGAGTATAGAAGACTGAGGAAGAGTATACAGAAGCGGCACTAGCAGCAGGGAAAATGTCCGGGCGTTACTACGTGTTCGTAAAACAGTAACAGCAGTCAAAGGAAGATCAATATATCAGAAGGAAAGTATTAAGGAACTTGTCATAGTTGACTTTTGCGAGGTCAAGTTGGACAACAGAAAAAAAGAAAAGAAAGAAAAGAAAAGAAACACAATCTGAATCTTGTATCTCCTTTAACTGCTGTGCGTAACGCCTCGTCCAAACGACCACCGCGATGAGGTGGATCTGTCACTTGTTGATTTCGAGATTTGACAACTTTGCCACGTAGCTATAGGCATCTAGCGGTCATTTTAACAACATCTAAAAAGCGCGATATTCGTAATGAAATAGATAATGAAAACAGTCGAGGTAAAATTTCGCAGCGGTTTATTTGATAAATTCATACAAGAAAAGGTTAATGATAAGTTTATGAAATTAAGTAGTGTGTTTCATTGGGATGATACGATCGATGCGGTTTCAAGGGCCGTCTTCTTTTTCTCTAAACCCTACATTTAAAAAATCAGTTATTACTCTAGAAACACGTGAAGAAGAAAATAAGGCCTTACCTGTTTCAGTAATGACAGGCGAAAGAGAATGTCTTGTTTATCCTGCTCAGTACAAGGAGATCTTTTCTCTTTAATCTGTAGATTTTCAAAATCTTTTCCAATTTTGACAAATGGTTTATCAGGAGCTTCATAGCTTTCCCACTCGTGCTTTTCGCTACTAACTGGTTCTCCGTTAGCCATCTTTATCTTTTTCAAAAGAGCTGGTACTGGTGGAGACATGGTCATCTCCCTGGAAGAAGAATGAGGAGGGGCCACAGGAGATTGAGGAAACGCTCGGACCTCTTCTGGAACAGCTAACCCTTGGCCTTGGTGTAACAGTGCGGCCTTGCTGGTAGGCTTGATTGCAACAGTCGGAGCTTTCTTGTAGTACCGGCCCACCGCCGCAGCTTGGAGTGCCTCATAGTATTTTTCTGTGGTTCCGCTACCGTGTAAAAACGGGAAGAATGTATCTTCGCCGGCCATTTCTTCCCGGCTCCTTAATAGTGAGGGCATAATACAGAATAGGCATTGCAATGAAGTGTGGGTGCTAAATGTGATACGCAAGACTCCAACTAAATATAGCGTTCAAGCAAAGCGCAAGGGGGGATTTCATAACAAAAAACTCTTCAAAAGGTGTTAAGAAATAGACACAGAGAAGGAAAAAAAACATCCATAAAGTCTCTTACCCACTGTTCTCACTGGAAGGCCAAGATCCGTGTAACTGTTTCTCTAGCAAGAGCTTCTGACGCCGCCTAAGTCTCTCACGGCGTCGTTGAAGGAAGCGCGGATCCTTTTCAGTCTGGCTCTACCGCATTTATACTTTAAATGGCCTCATTCTCTCTCTATTTGTACATCCTTGTATGATCTACACTTACCTGATACTTTGCTCTGGATTGATGTGCGTTCCAAAGTGGACGGACGGGTGTGCTGTTGGAAGATTGACTTTTGAGCCCCATCATTGACATTTGGGTGATTGGTCGCTCCATTCCCATATCTTCGGCTCCCGAACTGTTCATACAGTTCAAATGATTATGCTTTTGAAAACATTCGTTACAAATTAACTTAGTTACCGTTGATGATCCTGGCCTCTTGATCGAGGATTTGTACTGCAGTTACATGGGACTTTGAGCGACTGCTCAGTTTGAACTTGGGCGTCAACTAAACGATTAATGCTAGAATTTGGAGGCTCGTAAGATTCGTTCACTCTTTGAGACTGAGCGTTAGATTGAGTTATAGGACGCGTGCAAAAGATTTCCGGTACAGGATGTACTTCGACTTCTTGTTGATGTTGTTCTTGCTGCTGTTGCATTTTATGTTGAACCGCTTTCCTGCGGGCCATTTTCTCTGCTAGTGCATTTTGCTGTGCTCCAGCAATAGCTTCTTTGACCGCTTCCAACCTTCTTTCTTCAGCTTCCTAAATATGCGACATAAAATTAGAAATCGGCGAGAAACCCTTCCGCGAATGAACCATATACCTTTTTCTCTTGAATACGTCTACGTTCCTCCTCAAGCTGTCTACGTTCCATTTCCAATTGCCTCTTTAACTCTTCCTCTTGACGACGCTCCTCCTCCTCTATTTTCTTTCGTTCCATCATCTTTTGGTTCTCCTTTTCAGCCAACTAATAAAGTAAATTTGAATTAGATTTTTCCATTTAATTACCATTAAAATGTTTCGGCTAGAACCCAATGTTTAAAAGTGCATACTCTGACAGTCACGACTTGAATGCATCAACCCGTAAAACGAGTAGAAGAAAGGACCTAGTTTCAAAAAAAGTTGGATGTGGGAGGGGACCTCCGTGGAAGAAAACTAGACTAGGCTGCCACTTTGTTCTTGCATGTTGGTGCTGGATTACGGCTGGGGCAGAGTCAGTGCATGATATCCTCTTTGCGTGCCCCGTGACTTTTTTTCTTCTCCGTGATTCCCCGTCTAGTTTTCTTTCTTATCTAACCGTTTACTCGTGACCAAAGAAACCATAAGTCAGTGCTTCATATTTCCGCTATCTTCGCAGTGTACGAAAACACATTTATGTGTACATTCTTATTGCAATAAAGCGCTTCTGACAGGCAGCTCGGTGACGGGTCGTACCATTGCACCCCCATGAGTACATTTGTGGTCACTAAAACTAGTCCTACGTCTCCATGGAAACCCAGCTGGGGTAAGCGGAAAGGAAGAAATCAAGGAAAATGATTATTGTGTACCTGCTGAAGAAGGATTCGCTGAAGTTCTGTAGCCTTGGCTCGTTTCATTTCCCGTTCAGCCATGACGGCGGCGTCCACAACGACGTTCTGCCCGCGCAGAAAGGTGGGACTGGAGGCGTCGTATGAAAGATTGAACAAAAGCGCAAAACGGACCAACTTGTGATTACTAAATCAATGTAACGTGAATGCGTTGTAAGAACAATAACTTACGCCGCGATGGCGCTCTGCTGAGCGTGACTGATGGCGTCGTTCATGTCTATTATAAATCAGAAAAAATAAATCATTAAAAAAAAATAGAAAATATCTGCTACTTTAAGTACCGCCATTCATGATGGGCTCAGTTTGTACTGTAGCATTATGAGGTCGAACTGGAGTTGCCTGAACCCAGCGAGGAGGAGTTCGAGCATCGTAGATTTGAGGAAGACATTCTGGATACAATTCATAAGGAGGAACTGTTCCGTCTTGGACCCATTTTCGTCGCTCTAGAAACTTGTAGTCGGCTCTTGCCGATATATTATTGCTGACCTCGTCCGACTTACTTTCATCCGGCGGAGGAGCCGTCACAGGAGCAACTCGACTTCGCGAGGAGGGCGAATGAGTTTGGCGATGGAAGTGCGCTGGATCGATGAGGTGATTATCGCTATGGTAGCCGGAAGTCTCCCCATCCGTATGGTTGACAATGACGTGCTGCTGCTGCAACCGAGGTGATCGACGTGAAGGGGGACGAGGTGGAGCTGTAGCAGGGGCGGGAGTTGGACAGATTGGACTAACTGGTGACTGTTGTCCCATCGGCCAGTTGAGCGGAGGTAAATAATTTGCATTGCTGCTCAAACGAAAATTGAATATGAAAGAATTCTAATTTTAAAAACAGAAAATATCCGCAGGAAGTTTAGCGTCATAAAACCACGCCTTCATTAACTATTCATGGATATGGATAGTGTTGTTGCTCTCACGTTTTACTAGGATCGGCGACGGCCAGACGGGAATCGCTGTGGGCTGATGTCCGATACGGCCATTTCAAAGGCGCGCCACCCCCTTTATTCAAATCGACTTTTAAATAACATCGTAGGCTACACATGAGTTTTTTCTTCTAAACGTTTACCTGGTCGGCCCCATGGGTAGAAATCACTCTTGGCTTCCTCTTTATTATGCACAATTTGAACAAGTGGGCAATAGTATATGAATATGTTTTGCACAAAAGTAAACGTAAGCATGGAATAATAAATATTTTCGTACCTCTTTCCCTGGCCCATTGTTGGCGTTTAAGTTCCATTAAAGAAGGTTTGCCAGCCATACTATAGACCATAGCAATATGTGTCGTCGTATCTCAGTACTTGCAAGAAAAAATAAATGTTTAGATAATAAATCCCTTAGAGCTGCAGCACGCTTCCAAACATTTGGCTAGACGGACTTACCGAAATCAACTGCTGACGATGTGCTGGCCCCCTGGAAATTCAAGCCTAGACTACGTGATGGGGGAGGGGGTTATGGACATGCCGTACACACGGCTCCATCAATCGATATAACAATACGAGTCGTCACCACGGCAACTCCCCACAGCAGCAGCTTTTTTCTCATACCTGTTTTCACTCGTCAGTGCAATTGTTGGCGGATGGATATCGCCGGAGTGTGGATGATACGCGTGTGCTCGAACAATAATGCACAAACAACAGAAAGAAGTCTGTACTAGAGTTATTGTTGAGATCCTTCCTGTGTAGGCAGAACAACAATAAAAACTCACACACATGCTACATTCGACCATATATGTTGTTGATTCATTTGTAAACTTCGTTCATAATATTAATCATAGTATCTCTGAATATTCCATCATAGAACAAATATACTATAGTTATAAAAATACTATTCCTATTTTTAAAATAATCTTGGGCGTGGGCACACCATATCACTATTCATTATATCAGACCCAATCAACCGAGACGAGAGCTTGACAGTAAGGCGCAATATGTAACAGGAAGTACTGGGAGTTTTAATTGTATGACATTATAAAACTAGTCTTTAAATTTTAATCGAACTAAAAAAAAAGCCTAATTCCATATTGCTTTATTGCCTGCGGTCGATCAATTATCTCAGGGAATTGCTGGATATCGCACCTTGCATTCGAGTGCTTTATCACCTTACTACTTTATACCATTGTATTGTGAGAAGTATAATGTTGACTTCGTATATTTTTATTCGGTTTAGCGTAGTCTAATGGTAGCTTAGATCGTCTCGGGTCACAGAAAGTGGTCTGTGCCACTATTCAGTGCAGTATAAAGCAGTAGAGCTTGTATGGAAACACTGGTAATTAATTGAAAATTTTATTATGTATGTAACGGATATTAAATTTATACATTAATAAATAAAGATATCAGACATAATCGTTACAATATAAGACTGTAATATCGATTGTTCGATTTGTGACTCCTATATGACTAGACCGTGACCCGCTGACCACCTCCTTAATTCTGACTGCCAGAGTGCCAGCTACAGCCGCCTTGGAAGGGCTAACTCTAGGAATCGGCTTGAATCTAATACGCACAAAGAAACCGCAATTAGAATGCGAATTGCATTAAAATGGTTATAAGTGAAAATGAATAAAATGCATAAAGTAAATATGAAAGTGAATTCTTTAAAAATAAAATTGCATTCATTCAAATTGAATAATTTAAATCCAATTTTTAAAAATTTCCATTTACCGATTCAGTTAATAATCAAACCTGAATTCGGAATTCCGATTTTCGAGTCATTGACCATTTGACCGTGTTCGACTGTTCGAGTTTTCCGAATTCCGAGCCTAACGAGCGCTTTAGACCTTTTGTACAAAGCGGCAACGCTGTACGAAAGAGCAACAGAACCAGAGTTAAGCAGATGAATTTCTATCATTTGTGAGCATGCTCGGCTCGTCAGTCGCAACACAAACATGGATGAATTTCACGTGGTTCCAGAACGCGACAACTCTTTTCCTGTAGAAGGACAGTTTAGCGATGCTGAAGATGAAATTTCGTAAGCTTTTTTATCCTTCTTTTTCCTGAAAATTTGACAAACCTATTTTTCGTAGAGTGAACGTCGCACTCGATTCTATGCAGCAGCTCAAAATCGAAGCATCCAACCAAGCATTTAGTAATAATCAAGAAAGTAATGTACCACTTGAATATTCAGATGATTCTGATTTTAGTGATGATGATTATTATGGATTTGAGGATGGTATGAAAGTTTTCTTATTTAACATTTGTAAAAATCCATGACTTAAAAATGTGTCTTGTTCTTAGATCATGGACTTCAGGCCAGAGGGACAGGATCAAATCCTAACCAACAAGCTAGTTCAAACAAGATGGTTTCATTTCAACCCCAGGAGAAGCTGTTTAAAAAATACTCCAATAAAATAAATGTGGATGAATTCAAGTTTTCCACATCTAATGATGAGGATAGATTGAGAGTTAAAGACAAACAGGACAGAGCTACAGCTGAGCAAGTCATGGATCCAAGGACAAGAATGATTTTGTTTAAATTAATGAACAGAGGGTTTATTACTCAAATCAATGGTTGCATATCAACTGGAAAGGAAGCAAATGTTTACCATGCAAGTGGCAAAGATGGTACTCAGTTGGCTCTCAAAATTTACAAAACATCCATTCTTGTTTTTAAAGACAGAGACAAATATGTCACTGGAGAATTCAGGTATGTTTCAGTGTTGGTTACAATTTATTCTTTTAATATGTCGATTAATTAATCTTTACACTTCACTCGATGTTTAGATTTCGTCATGGATATTGTAAACACAATCCCAGGAAAATGGTCAGAACTTGGGCTGAAAAGGAATTAAGGAACCTTTCTCGACTTGATGCTGTCGGGTTACCGTGCCCAAAACCAATACTTTTAAGGAGTCACGTTCTCTTGATGACATTCATCGGGAACGCAGGTTGGCCCGCTCCTCGACTGAAAGTATTTAATTCTAGTTTAATTATATTCTTTTGATTTATATTCCTTTTTCATTAAACATTTTTTTACATTTAGGAAGTTGAGTTGAGTGAATCAAAAGCACGAGAGCTATACAGAGATACCGTGATCATGATGCGGCGCATGTTCAACGACTGTAGACTTGTTCACGCTGATTTGAGCGAATTCAACATGCTGTAAACCCCGTTACTGTACCTATCTCATAATTTAATTCTGTTAATGTGCTTAATTATTTATGTAGATATCACGAGGGAAAGATATTCTTGATTGATGTATCCCAATCAGTTGAGCATGACCATCCGCACGCTCTTGAGTTTCTGCGGAAAGATTGTACTAACATCACGGATTTCTTTAAGAAAAATGGAGTTTGCGTCATGTCGGTCAAAGAGCTCTTTGATTTTGTTGTAGACCCTTCTATCAACGACACAAATATTGATGTATTCTATATTTATAAGCAGTAACTCGATACATGTAAGGAATTAACCATTTTCTATTCTTTCAGGATTATTTGGAAAGGATGGCATCTATTTCATCAGAAAGGAATACAATGGGCGAGTCGACTGCAGAAGATTTGGTTAAAGAAGAAGTCTTCAAGCAAACTTACATTCCACAAAGACTAGATGAGGTATTATTAATTTATCTTACGCGATATTATCACTGTTAAAATATATCTATGAAAATATTAATTTTTCTATACCTTGTAGGTTGTCTTCTACGAACGTGACATTCGCCAAGTAAAATCTGGAGAAAAAACGGACCTCATTTACAGCACCGTTACTGGCATAAAGGCCGATTTGTCTGGTACTCAACAAATTCCCGAAATTTTAGAAAAATCGGTAGAATCAGATTCCAGTGATTTGTCCTCATCTGAGGAGTCGGGATCTAATGATGAAAAGAAGTTTGTGAATAGCGCACGGCCTAGAGATGAATCGCCCAACAGTAAAAAAGTATGCTAATCAGTAATACATTTGGATTAGCTCTACATTTTTATGATTCTTCTGTTTTACCACTCAAGGAGCGGAAAAAGGCCGTAAAAAGTGAAAAATCGGAAAAAAGGAAAACGAAAATCAAGAAACATGTCAAGAAACGTAAGGAGAAGATAAGTTCGACAAAAAAGTGAAAGTTGTTGAATTGAACTTAAATAAATTTAAATTGACAACTAGTTTGTTAATGCAGTATGAGCTCTTTATTGCAACGTTTCATTATTAAGTGGCCTCAAAAATTTTCATGGAAAATATAAATCCTTGAGCATTGTTAACAATGAATAGAAAACTATGAAAATATAAGAAAAAGACCCTGATTATTATCACAGTGGTAAAGGGGAGATTCGGTTGTAGGAGCTTTTAATTTATGGGACATGAGCACTGATCAAAAATATCAAGGAAGCCAATGCCACAACTGCTCCTAGGGACGCGGCACTAACTGGAACAAAACATAATTTAGCAGATCCTCGATGAGCCGCTGTGAAGATCATGAAGCTATCCAGTTGTTGAGCAGGAGTGTCTTGGAAACCAAAAGGACGAGCGCGTATAGTTTGGCCGACCGAGCGGACTTTCCGACTAGCCGCGGTAACGTAAGCTGCCTGTGGTAAGAAAATTATTTTTAAGATTACTTAATATTTTTAATTTAGCTCCACAAATTCACCGAAACAAGAGGGGCAACAGACACAGACGCCCATTGGAGAAGGAGCATAACGACTACGAATGAATGGACATCAATCGTGTAGTACAAGAATCCGGGTTGAATGACAGTAAGTATAGTTACTACTGTCCTCGTCGAAGAAAGCAGCAAAAGCAACCCTATGGCTGGAGAAACGTGTTCGTTCAAATACTTGAGAAATTTGTCGTACTCAAGAAGTTCCTATTTCAAAAATAATTTTAACAACTTGGTATTAAATATTTGAGGGCAATATATATATGACAATGTCACCTTCATCGCAACATCTAGAGTAAGCGATTTTTCCATAACACGTTCACTTATAGATCGGACGTAAGAGAGCAGCAACTGACACTCGATGCAATAGTTGCTAACCACTAGGCAGTGGACAACATCTTGACAAAAGGTAGAGGCAATCATCAATCCAATCAGCGAATTCCGTAAGATATCACCCCTGTAATTATATATAATCACGAAATTAATAATAGCAATAATGCTTTGTCTATTAAGTACTTGCATAGGTGGGAGAAATGAGACAATCCGGGGTGAATTAGTTGATATGAGGAAGAGCTGTGTAAATAATGACCACAACAGCCAAATAACTGATAGGATTACGTGAGCGCGCAATCGCCGTAGAAGGACTCGTTGAGTTAGCGCACCACGAAATCTAGAGGTCAAGAGGAAAACCTTCAAAAACATTAAACAATTACACTGGAAACAAATAGGAAATGCGGTCAAGTATTTTACGATATAACAACTTACTTTTTCGAAAAGAGTTTGCATATGTTCGTTTTCGGTTAACCGGAGCAAGTAGATGGTGTGAACGAATGCACAAAGATGCAACAGAGGAGGCAATATATAACAGAGAAAAAGACTTCCATCACAGACAGTTTCAGAGGAAGTATGTATAGTGGATGTCTTAAAATCACGGTTTTCACCAGAGTACTTGAGATAGGAGAATCCTTGATCCCTTCTAAATACAGTTCATAAAGAAAGAAATTACAGTAAGTCAGCATATGACTGAATGAGTGACAAAACTGATGAATTATATAATATTTTTAACTACTAAAAAATCTATACAATCTATATATCTTTACTAACCGGTAACAAGTGAATGATTGCATGACATAACCATATATCAAGAAGCAGGTCACAAGAAATAGATGAATTTTATTGATGGCACTGAGGGTAAATGTTTGATCATTGAAGTCCCCTAGAAGAGGTCTCAAGCCAAGGAGGCCCAACAGCCTTGTGTAAGGCAATATCATTTTACGCTGGCAGTAGTTGAGCACTGCTGAGGTAGAAAATGGCTGTGGGGGGTTGTATTCAAGAAGGTCTCGAATCTAATAAAAATAAAACAAAAATAAGCATTAGACAAATATTAATATGTTCTAGAAAAAATGTTTGAAGAACTAATGTTGTGAGCTACCCTGAAAATTCTAATGAAACGATATTAAGCGGAAATTTTTACCTCGGAAACCTCCACGATTTCACAGTTCTCTGGGCTGTGACTTGTCAAAGATCTTGTCGATTCAGTGCTTGGAACGCGGCTAAAATAAGAAATATCTACATTCGACGCCATTCCAAGAAGAGATCAAAATTATAACTGATAATGCTGAGAATGCTTTATGAATGTTTAAAAAAAGGTGGGTGGAGTTTATGACGAAGAAACTGATAGTGATGACAGAGATGGTCGTGGATGTCTAGTGTGTACTCATGTCAAAAGCACAATTCAAAACATAGCAGACTAAAAAAACTGCAGCTGTATCCACCAAAACAGGCGTTGCCATTTTCTGATTCACTATGTTGCGCACTTCGAATAACTGATCCGCCGTGAGTTGCGCGGTTCTTACTTTTTGACTCACGATCTTCCACAGTGCCATGGACTTGCGTGAAATTTTTATCAACAATATAATATTTTCCCTGAACAGTGAAAACAAAACAAAAATTATAATCCTTAAATTATAAAATTTAATCTATTTTTACAATTACATCAAATTATACCAAAATACCTGTTAAACTCATTAATATTATGAATAACTTTTCCAGCAATTATTTAAATCAAAAGATATCTTGAAATTCACGCACATTTCCTTGTTGTATGACGCTTTATTGTAAACTTGGTCGATCGAGTCGTGTTTGAATCATAGTATTTAAATTTTCGATTTCCGCTTTTTTTACTCTTTCTTAGTTTCATATCATGTAGACCTAAAATAATGTAAAAGATAAAAGCCACCGATCATCGCTTTTCTATTTGTTTGAGCTTTGCCTTATGAAGAACAGACCAAGAACTAAATGAAGAATGTGCGTTGTGAAGAAACCAAGTTGGATAAAGGATAAAGGATAAAGCTTTGATCCACCCTATAGACGCGCGTTTGTTCTGCTGCAAAAGTTTTGTTAGGTTTGGTAGCTTAGTCAAACTGCGTGATCGGTCCAACTTGTGCAGGTTCACTTTATAAAGGAGAGTAAGACGTTTGACTGCTGTACTTTGCCATCCCAATTAAGCCGAGTTTGACACGGAAGCAAGCGTGGACTGGTATATTAAACTCTGCAGTGAACCGTAAACACATCGCCGTACTACAGTGCGTATGTAGGTATACTAGCGGCGGCAGTGGGGATTACACCAGAATCTAACACAATCCTATATGTGGCTAGCAAGTGAGTCGAGTAAAGAGGGATTTATTCCTTCAACGTGTGTACCGTATCCGGCTCCGTAGCGAAGCAGCAGCCCTTTTAGAAGTTAGTCGAGCGTGGTTCCAATTTATATTCTTCCGCCGACGATGACATGGAGCCCCATGGTGCAACGCGGCTTAGATATATTGTTCTAGTAGAGCTTCAGATGCATTCATTTCTCGCTTTCGTTTTGCCGGTTCTGAGTAAGGTTGTGAGCATATATCGTCGCGTATATCTAAACACAGCTTCTCTGTTGATATAAGCATGGAAAAAAAGAACGAGAAAAGAGCTGCTGCTACTGATGCAGCATGGAGAAAGGCGTAAAATATTTTTCATATAGCGCCTATATTTATCACAGGGCTGCTTTCAAGGGCTGTGTGTTTGCTTTAGGCTTGGATCAATGTTGGTTTATTGTGTGCTCTGAAACAAGAGAAAGAGCCGTCTCTCCTTTTTATTGATTCATTGCTACGAATCTTCGATGAAAGAAGAGTTCACAGAGCGCTTATTGTTCTTTTATGAGAAGATAAGGATCCTAAGCAAGGTGCAGGCTGATTTACAACTGCTCTTACATTCAACAAGGCTGTTAATAATTCTCCAACGGCATAATAAATACGATTTGAGTGCAGTACGTTTCAAAAGTGTAAGGCAATTTACAATCAGAACTGAAATTTGTTATATGATTTTCCATTCCATTTATATTATCGATTTATATATCGTTTTATAAATCGTTTTATATATCGTGGTTTAGATTTGATTAAATAACTATATCATTATCCCACAATAGTTTTGAATCAACGCTCATATAAGTAAAAAAGCATGACGAACGTTTGATGAAAATGTTACAACACAATCGCATGTAGCCTATAAACAAAGCAACTTTGCTGTCTTAGTAACTGCCAGTTCACACTTTGTCTACATTCATTTATATTCAAATTTGATTTTCTGCTTGAATACTATAATGCCATTATTGAGATTGATTAGAATCCTAAAATTCTTTTCTGAATTGTAAAACCATAATAATAATAGATCCTGCTGTATAATAATCATCATTATTAAGTATAGAGAAAAAATCCTCATATAGGCCTATCTTAAAAATAAGTAGGTAGTATAGTATCAAGTAGACTTCTTGGTAAATAAGTATATAACTCATAATAAAATAAAAATAAAAAATAAAATATAAGAAGAAAATTCAAAGAAAATATAGTTCATACAATAAGATGGAATATTTATTTTTCAAATGTGGGCGTGTAGCCGTGTACAACAATCTGATCACTTCTCAAAGATGGTATCTTCGTACATAATGATGGTAATGAATGTAAACACCAACGAAAAAAGTAAATAGGACCGTATCTTAATAATAATAATAATCACATAAAACGGCAGACAAATTTGTCGCTCAGTTTTAACATCGAAAACAATTAGGTTAGATAAGAATTATTTGAAAAAAGCAACACTGGGTAGGATTATAAATAGAATGATCGCCTTTTGAAAATTATTTTCAGTAAAAATAGGGTAGAATTGGTGTAGTAAGTATCGGTAGTAGGAGGAACGCAACTAGTAGATTTACATGTTCACACGCAGCTTGTCGATAAAGGGTATAACTACCACCATGACGACGTCAACGACAAAAGAACCAATGAAATGGGAATTACGACGAGGAATGTGAGTAGTGGGAAGCGATATCGACCCCTACCACCTAAAAAAAAGTTCAGAGAAAAACAAGTATTTATACAAAGTGCAGCAAGATCACAGAACAAGGTGCTGTTTCATGATGTTTTCAGCTTTGATCCCTTAATGATACACACATTTGTTTCCTAGAACATGGCCTTATTTATTTTTCAGAAAGATAGATAGGCCCTACCATTTATAACGTTGATTACTTTTCATCGAAATACATCGTATCTGCGAGACTACTTTTGAATTAAGTATTGCACATAAAGTTGAAGTAAAACAACGCATAAAATTATTATCTATGATAGTTATTCAAATTTCAAGTTGATATAACTAATGTATGAAAACTTGTCGTTTTAAAAAGTTTCTAAGATAATTACATAAGTAAATTTACTTAAAATATATAGCACCTAGCTCTGTCCGAATTAGACTTTAAATTTTTTTTTTATAATCTTTTAATGAACAAAATAATTTTTGTTGTAACAATTACAAACCTGACGAAGAAAAAGATGCGGAACGGGAGTCTTTGGTTCCTTTATTGGAATATGAGCGTTCAGATGAGGTAGGGCGAGGTTCCAGAACGGGAGTCGGGTGGATTAAAGCCGCCATGAGTTCCATACTCTTGTTAAATTGACTGCTTGTGCTTCTACCGACTGTCAGAGTGCAATTGAGCTTCAATAATCCAGTTTTACTGTTGAAATGCCGCGCCATTAAAGTCAATCGTAAGTTAATAGCTATTGCAGTTGGCGCAGATGAAGATAGTGGCCTTATTTGAGATAATTTAGTTGTTTCCTCATCACGGATCTATACAGAAAAAATAAAAACACCATTATGTCATTACATGATTACAGTAAGCCCCCAAGTAAATTTTTAAAGTTAAAATCTTTAATTAATGTTTTAGGACGTACTGTTTCATTATTCAGCTGCCACGTGAGTCGAATTTGATTTGAACCGATGTCGGGTGTGATGGACGGTGACGAGCAATTCACGTCCAACTGCTCGTTCAATTCGTATCGATCTCGAAGCCCTGTTATGAGTGGTCCATCTTCAGATACCTCTGCGAGAACAGAATAATAAATTATAGTAACAAATGTCGCATTATTATGTAAATCCTTCAATTAGATGACATGTAGTCCACGCGTGTTGAAGGGAAAGCCAGAAAGGATTTCCATTTGTAAACATGATTTGTACAAGAAAGTATGAATAGAAGGGAGTCTAAGGGAATTGGTTCGTACTTTAGTGCCGTGATACCTAATTTCTGGGCGCGCCTAAGGGATTACTGAAACCGGAATCGGCCAGCTCAAAAAGCGAACACAAAAGTCAAAATTTACATTTCACTCTCGCCGTCCGGCAGATTTGAATGGAAATTTTTCTACTTTGGCCTGATGGTGACATACATCCCCCCGGTACTCTTTTTCACTATTACAATAATAAAACATAGTCCTATTTCAGTAGGAGCAGCGATTACTTCTTCCACGCTTCTCGGCCTTTTCAATGCGAATACATGACAACTCTGAGTGGAATATTCTAATTGAACGACAGTCGAGTGGGAATCCGGCCAAATGATCGACGTGGGACAGAAAGGGGGAAAGTGTATAAAAGATGGAGAAGAAAAGAGGAAGCCGTGCTAGCCGTCGAGATCATAATCATAAAAAAAGGGTACGAGGTACACATTGGAAAGCTGAACTCGTCCGCAACTGAGCATCATGATGTACAGTACTTACGTATAACTGTCATGTTGGCTCGCCGTTGAATAGTCTGGAAATCGGGCTCATCCGCTGACACTTCACACCTGAAGGTCGCCGTGGTGTTGAAGTTGACCGACTTGAGCCGCACACGGCTGCTATTGGACTTGGACAGCTGTTGTAAAAATATGGTATATAAGAAAGTATATATTTTATTATATATTTAAAAAAATTCCAGTCGATACTAAGAATGAAGCAGAATGAACTTAGTGTGAGCTGGGTTTCACTTTTTCTAATTATTATTTTTTGTGGATTTACTTTGAGGATCCTTTGCATAATTAAGAGAACAGGGAGACAACTAAGGGAAGAAGGGTCTCGTAATTTGATTTTGTACGAAACTCGACAAAAAGTAAGGTGAAGATCGATAACCGCTTGGAGATGACTGATGAGTAAGAGTAATCAGTCAGGCACAGTTAATTGCAATCTGATTTTGACTTCAAAGGAAATGTGAAGACCAAAGAAAACCCTAATCCACTCCGATAAATTGATTGTTCGTTTTTTGCGGTCGACTCTGTTACCAACTATATATGACAATAAGAAGCAGTCTCACTGTCTCAGACGCGTTCATTTCGCTTAGCTGGAGCAAACACATAAAAAAAAGGCTGGAATCTGTTGATCACCCGTTTTTATCTTGAATACATTATCTAAAGACAAAATAAAAAAAGAAATTATAGAATATACTGACGTCGACTTTAATTCCGGGCAAGGTGAAAGCGACGACCGGTGTTTGATCGGAGAACATGTAGCGGTAGAATTCGTCCGAGTTTTGGTACCATTTCAAAGAATACAGCTTC
Organism: Chydorus sphaericus; assembly: GCA_030141595.1. NCBI lineage: Eukaryota > Metazoa > Arthropoda > Branchiopoda > Diplostraca > Chydoridae > Chydorus > Chydorus sphaericus. The sequence goes on from CM057928.1 coordinate 9,115,638, forward strand.
ATCCTCCCGGGACTGCTAAAAGGACAATCTAAATCCACATCCGATCCATATAGAACCAACGAGGGAACTCGAAAGCCAACGACTTTTAGAATGGAGGCAGAGCTCGTCGGAATAAAGGAATTTACGGTTAAAAGTAGCAACCAAACAACGAAGATCCCTGTAAATAATGGAATTTAAAAAAAAGAAGATGGAATATACATTAACATTATACGATTCTATAACCACTAGCATAATAATCTATACAATAATTGCTCATGAATTGTTAAAAACAAAAAACAAAAACTGACGCCGTAAAGAACTCAAATAAAGTTTATTTACTTTTGGAATAAGGAGCAAAGTAGAAAGATGAACCCTTCATCCATTATTCTATAAAACTCTTTATACATTTTTCATTCGGGCTGGTTTTGCTCGAGGTCTACTACAAAGACAAAGGTAGCGATTTCGTCGAGGATAAACTTAATTTCTACTGCCCATTCAATAGTAACCAACAGATTGCAGTCAGCACTGCTCTTGCGTATCAGGATACTGCCAAAAGCTCACATCAGCTATAGGTTTTATGTCCTAGCGCACATTATTTTTATTGATTTCAATCGGCCCCTCTCTATTACTAGATTGGTCTCTCTGTTTCTTCTTAAGTGGATTTTATACTAGTAAAAACGATAGCCACATCAACAGGCTATTGTTTGCCGGCATCAGCTTCTATAAAACGGATGAAACCGTTTCGTCAATGACATGATACATTCTGCATTCCCACAGGTCTCCTGACGAGAAATGTTGTGAGAAAAATAAACGAAGGGTGAAAGAAAGAGGGAAAGAAAAAGTCGTCGAGATTTATACAAGCTCCCGAAAAGGATCGATGGAGACGAATCCCGCGCTTGCTAATAGGGAAGTCGTGTCCCTAGTTCCTACAATGCTACGTCCCGGTCAATGAGGATCCTTTGCTTTCCTTTTAGTTCCTTTTCTTGTTACTGTTTCACTTCACTTCTGTTTTGCTAAAATAGGCATCAATGTACTCTTAGACGATTCAGGGCTCATCGAGTTCCTTAGAATCCTTACTAACCCATCGTCTCCCTACAACTGACGGTTCGTTGTCCTTTATATCAGATTTTTACTTGGTCAAGCCCTTTGCTTTGACCTGTAAGTTATGACGAGAGGGTGGATAAGACGAGAAAGCACGACCCTCGGCTAGCACATCAATAACTGGAACACTGGCTGTCCCCTCGCACTCTCTCTCTCTCTCCAAGCACAACTATTTTGCCTGATTATCGTTGTAGCGTCTTTGCATGATCCGCATTTCTTTGCAGGCTTTTTTGAGCCATTCAGTGTCACTGTCTCTTCCATCGTGGTCATCAGCATCCATCACTTGCTACGAGCAGCGAAAAAACATATATTTGACCAGTCTAGCAATCACTCATTCTCAAGCAATTTTGTTCTGCTAAAAACGTACTGTATAGTTAGTTTAAGAATGAAAATCATGATTTAATTTCGTTTAGTAAAAGGTATTATTTCACAATAAAACCCACACAATATGAAACCCATTAAAAGTCCTTGTTATACTAGTTTGCGCAAGATTTTCAGTTCTTGTTGTGATTCTTTTTAGACTACAAAAAGAAAGAAAGATTCTAGAAACAAAAATGAACTTTAGTACCAGTAACAACTTTCTTTCGTCACAATTGAAAACTTAATTGTTTAACTTTTCCCCGAACAATAGTTCTTTGATTGATTCCTCTAACTGCAAATATATATATATATATATTGCAAAGAAATTCCATTGCGCTAAAAACGTTAGACTTTTAGTTTAGCGAAATAAGGGAATAAACAATAAGCAAGCGTATGAACGTGATCAATCCTCAGGCGGTACGTGAGCTATTGGGTGTTGCTCGATAACACCACAAGCGCAGCATACTCCTTTCGAACCATTAATGACAAATCTTTACATAACACAGTATCCCATAAATAACTTATAAAGTAATATTCTGCCTCGTAACTGGCTTTAAAAATGAGAAAAAGATTTAATGCAACAATGGATATGGGCCATCTTATTATTTTTAATCTTAATAGCTATTCATTATTCATGTAACATTTAAGGTTTCCAGCTGCTGAATTATTAACGTAAAGAAAAAAAAAGAAGAAGATTGAAAGATGTAATAGGCTAGTAGTATACCTCCCCTTTCCTAAATGTGTCTTGATGATGACCCTTTTCCCCTGAGCCGGTCACCAGTCATTATCACGGACCGAGAACACACGCAACACATAAACCATCTAGGACAAATCGGATGCGAGCACGTTTTTTTCTCCTTTTATTTCCCCCTCCCCTTCTATACTCTTTAGCCGCTTGAAGCTTATCACTGCTGGATCGATTTTATCCCTAGCTCGACGAGGAAAAACGCGGTAATAAAAATCGTAGTATACTAGGCCCCTTTCTTTAGCACTCGTCACTCACATTTTGATATATTAACAACAATGTGAACCTTCCGGAGATTTTGACAAGAAGCAAAACGGAAACGAAGAGTCTTCTGCACTTACGGAAAGCCTTTAACAACTTCCTGCTGGTTGTTAGGGCAAAATCAATTTCATGTACAGTAATTGAATTGGCAGTAACTGGATGGGCTCTGCTTGGATGCGAGTATAGCATATCAACCTCCCAGAGATGTTCGCTGTCCATCAACTGGACAGGATGAGCTAGTTGAACTGGTTGCCAATCATTAGTATGCACCGCTGCTTTCAGTTCCTTTGCATTTATCTAGGCAGCGTGCAAAGCACACTTCAACACACACTACAATTGCCCTAATAATATGCTTCAGTCTTCACAATAACCATTACTCAAAATTTTCAACAATAGGGTGAAACTAAACAATCCTTTGTCAAAGTAATAACGCTCCTCTTTTTCTATTAAAAAAAAAATTATACACAAAATTTATTCTTACTTTGCGTGAGCGGCGCCATGGAAGTTATTATTTTTATGCTATTTTGAACGATGCAGTTGATAGGAAGAAGTGTCGTCGATATTCAGTCGGTGCGATACAGCAGCATTTATTTAAGACGTCTAATGTATAGGGCTGCTTTAGCAGCAGGTGGCCGTCTTTTTTACAAATTCTATTTCAAATGTCCATTGTCTTGCATTGTAGAAGTGCAGTGGTATTGAATATTGTAATTGGTTCTCACGCAACACTCGGCGCTTCCTTCGCTATGTGTTTACCACATCAGAAACAATCCTATTAGCGCTCGTAGAGTTCGTGGTGGTATTATTTTTTTTAGCCCCAGCTCCAATTTTGTTGCATCGACCACAACATGTAGCCAACCTATTTCTGATTCGACCACGGTGCCAGTAAAACCTACAGCAGCACTACTCTCTCGGGACTCTTTTTTTTTAAAGCAACTGATGAAGAAGCGGAGATTGTCTTGCACTCTAAAGATGAAGCTGAAAGTTAAAAGGTATGGAACACAAAGAAGAAGAAAAAAAATCAAGATGGGAACCGATTATTCCTTCCCTATTACATTAAAAGTGGAACTTGTAGTGACGCTCACTTGTCTTTGGCAGCAAAAGTTACGACAGCTATAACCAAGATTGAGATACAACTATAGAACGTTCCTGCTTTGCAAAGAGCAATACTACGTTGGTGTCACACGGGCAGGTCCAGGCGATTAATTATTAAATAGGAGAGGATCCAACTGATTTCATCCGTGATCCACGTCTGTGAAAGACCAACTACCGTAGAGAGCGGAAAGGATCTCTCTTCTCGTTCCCTATAGTGTCGCGGGACTGTTGATATTTACCGCGGAGTAGGACCGTGTTTCCTTTCACGTCTTCTTCGCATGTGCACAGCCAGCAGCTGGATCTCATAGGAGGACAGGAAGGGAGGTTGAGCAGATCCGTCTGAGCCGGATAACTAACAAGGCCCGTGCCTTTTGATGCGCATGACCATTTTATTTCTTCTCTACTCTTTCCTGTCTATCCTTTCTCCTGTAATGTCATAACCATTGTGAAAAGAGCACCTATATATTATTCATATGCGGCGCTGGAGATGATGGATCATTTAAAAATGGTAAAACTTTCCACTTTGTTCAACTATCACCTTAGATGAGATATACAAAAATGTAAGGCTCAAATATTGCAGCCTATAATACTGTTATACAAGAAGCTTATTTGCGGGAGAAAGAGAGAGGAAAAAACAAGATTACAGGTTGGAATGAAATAAAAAAAATGTTCAAGCGGATTTCACGAATTGATCGATGAAAACGCAAGGATTTATATTCCTTTTGAGTGGTAATGTGTTCTGCTTTAAGGGTGCTTCTATATTAAGTCCTCTCTTGTACAGAACCATCCCGACGGGCACTCTTCTGTAACAAAATCTAATCCAGCTCAGCCTAAGGTTGAGTTATGGTTGCTTAGGAACCTTGTAGTTGCAAGAGCCAAGCAGGCAGGAAACTAAAATAAAGGAAAAAAAGAAGGAAAAAGGCAATGCTCAACGTAATAAAAGAATGGACGAGGCAAGTTTTGAAAACTGGCTAGCTGTGCAGAGTCAGGCGGCGGAATCGTCGCAGAGGCGCCAGTTAATTCCCTAGCTCCAAGGGATTGACCCATCCATTCACATTCGCTTGTGGACTTGCGGTCGCTCTCTGATCCAATATCCCTCCTTACTTGTTCTACATTTATAGATCCTGTAAGAACCTTGATGAAGATTTACTAAATTCCCAACATAATCATTTACCTCTCCGATAGATTGTCTCCATCCATCTATTTGTCACTAAAAATACCAAATAAATTTAGGTTTTCAAGCTACTTAGTAAATTAAATGCCAGTTTCTTAGACAATCAAGAAAGATTTATCTGGAAATCGATAAGCATTAGTTGTACTTATGACGCAATATTTGGATTAAAACAAATTCATGAGACATCTTGTACAGTATGGAATACCGTACCGTATGGAACAAATAAGGCTTTATAGAATCAATATGAAAACGGCATTGCAGCAAGTAATTAGGTGGATTTGAAACAGTATCCGCTTCAAAGCGGTAACCTGCTGCTATCAAATAATTTGTAAAGAACGCACTTAGATGATGATGATGGTTCAACTAACTTTGAAGAAACGGATTGTGTTTCTTTTTCAAGTAAATGTTGACTAAGACATTTCTTCACAAAAAAAAAAATATTTTCAACACACTGACAAAATATTTGTTGATGCCTAGTTAGCAATCAAAATGGGAGTAGTAGTTGTCTCTTTCCATTTCCATAATTACAATTAAGAAACAACGCGCTTGGTGCAGGTTATGAATATTACAATCACAAAGCATTTGTAATGCCCATGGAGGAATTGTCATGCAAAAAATCTACAGGTAACGATTTCATGCATTTTTTATTTTTTTATTTTATCTACGTAAAACGATTTTGAAAATTGCTTCAATAATAACTACAAGTTCTTACGACATCCTTTCAATTCAATTTATATTACTTATTTAATTGTTTTCAAAGACGCTTTGGTCTAATACAGTAAAAGCTAGGATTAATCCGCTTGTGGAAAAGTTATCAATATGATGGAAGCTTGTGTTGGTTATGGGTCACAGTTGAAAAGAAAAGTTAAGCGTTGTTGAATAAGTCATTGGGCTTCGCCGCTGCTATATTCTACAGTCTATCGCGTAGATTTGGAATTCAGCCATCACCAATGCCAACAACTAATAATATAATATAAAAAAAGAATCGTGTGCATCCAAGGGTGTAAGGATTACTCTTCCATCGTGCGTACGTTGATGAGTTTTTTTTTTCTTCTCATCATAATATTAGATCCCTTATTATAATGAGCATGGCTTCTTTTATCCATATCATTGAGGGCGGAGACATCTCTTCGTTCGATATGTCGTCGCCCACGATGTCAAGTAAGATTTTTGCTCAGCAATGCTCATCTTCTCATTTCTTCGTCCATATCATAATCGACGATACTTCTTTTTTCCTAGTTGACAAATCGGTGGCCGCCACATTTTCCCCCCTCCCTCATCTTTCCCCTGCCAAGCAGCAAGGATCGTTCCATCAAAGTTGACTGAGAGTTAGAGGCCGCGATGAGCGTACCGCAAGGAGTGCGACGAAGAGAAGAGGAAAACTGAAGGAAAAAAAGAGAAAAGAAAACGAGACGTAAGAGGGGGAGGAGGAAGGATCGAAATTCAAAGCCCGGCCGAAGCGCTAGCTGTTTGGTCGCCTATAAGTTGATCCGTTTCGCGCTCCGCGTCCTTCTTCCATTTAAACTTCAAACGGTCCATGATTTAATGGTATGCCATGAGGGTAGATATATCAAACAACACGACTCTACCCTTTTCAGACCATTATCAATATGTATGCGGATAGTATCTGCTGCTCTTGTTTCCACTCTCAACTGCTTTTCGCTCAGTAAAAAATCCCTTTAGACGACAATGTGCAATCCTAATGATTCATTGTTCCCATTAAACTTAAATTTGATATACATACATACAAGTTGTTTTTGCAAAAAAATATTTCACTGGTGAAACACCTAATTATAATGCAAAGCATTCTTCCGGGGGCTCAATAATACTTGCGTAGGTGGAAAGAGTGCCCGAGGACGGATGGAAAATAAACTCTCTAAGAAAATGCACACGAATAAGGATTCTCGTGGATTAGATAGATGCTTTAGTTTCAAACAACCCACACTGTACTTCAGATCAAGGGCACTATAGAAACTCCTTTCAAGTAAGACGTTATTCTTAGAAACGCAATGCATCATCCTTGCTACAATATCTTATCGCAACATTTGTTTTACGTCTTCTCGCCTACATATTTTAGTGAGGGATGAATCTTGCATGAAAGAAGAAAAAAAAGAGTTTCATCAGCGCCTTCTATGATGGATTTCAGTTGTCAGGCCTTTTGAAAGTGCCTTCGAAGAATGTCCGAAGTCATCGCATTTCTGTCTGACGCGTTTTTAGCATTCGATCGACCCGTACTAATGCGATCAATCATCTTATAGTCTTAAAAGGACCAAGAACCGTCCTACATTTATGGCTATGAAATGATAATGAGCTGTAATCGGCAAAACTGTGTAGCTTAGATACAGAACCGTATCCTTCCTATTTAAATAAAATATTTCCTTGAGTGATAAATGTATATGGAACGCATGCGATGATGAAAATTAGGACAAAAGCACAATTGAAGACTTATCCCATATTACCATTCGGTTCAATGCTCATCTGGAAAATATTCCTCTTATACAGTCAGAACTATAAAGATGTGTATACAACAATTCAAACAACAGTTACTATAATAATTTGAGTTATAATAATATAATGATGAATTACCAAACAAGGGAAATAACAACCCAATAATTTGATTATTTATTTACTATTGTGTCTAGGATTTAGAGTATGATGTCGGTTGATGCCCTTATTTATTTATTTTCAAAAGGTTGTGCCTAGTTCACTGCACCTAATTGGAGGCATCGGCGGATAATAGTAGATACAAAGCTCTCGCAAGCCTAATTCTTCTCTAGAGCATACAATAACGAGGTTGGTCCCTATATCCATACTGTGTACAAAAGAAAGTTTGCGCGCAGCTCGCGGCTGAAAAATAATTGCCAAGTTGTTTCTTTTTCCCCGAAAGTTGTATTATTACTATTTACTTCTATCCTTTATTATAATAATTTCATTCTGACAGCATATAACAATGTCTGAGATGACCAAATACAATCTCTCAAGTGTTCTTGACAACTTTGTAGGTACACATGTCATAAAATTACACAATCTGATACATGTACAGTAATACTGAGGTTGTTTTACTGTTTTAAAGAAAATAAAAAGAATCAATTTACTATTGAAAATGGACGAATAAGAAATCATCTGCTCCATGGAATCGAGGAAAAATTAAACATAGGTCTATAACAATGATCGATATTGAAAAGTTCATGGATGTTCTTGTACATTTTCATCTGTTGATCATGATGTAATTTTTTGCACAATTCACAAAAGGCATGTCGGGACATTTGCTCAACTCCAGCTTCCACTACGTAACTTTTCTTCCAGCGAAAGTACTCTGCGTATAATTTGTCATCCCGCTGGAGCTTCTTGAGGTATTTGGACAACTCTTTTGGAGTGTACTGACGGGCGTCGATGTAGGAATGCGGAGGCGCAATCGCACTGTAATCCGCTCCTCCGTAGACCACCGGAACCAGATCCAACTGAAGGATGCGGAAGAACTTTTCAGTCACATATTCCGGACATATGGAGTTTTCAAATGACAAGTAAAATTTGTAGTTGGACTCTATCATGTCATAACATTCTGGCTGAGAAATCCAGTGAGTCTCGTTCCAAGCGCATTTGAGCCGTCCGCAATTACCGAAAATGTCAACTAGATCATTTTTTGTAACATGCATTAATACGCAATATGATTTATGCTTCTTTGAAAACAAAATATACCTTTAATGTACCGTTGCAACTCTTTTACATAGTCCTCCCGGCGTCCGTGAGTTTCACAATGAGATACCATCCAGGCCACCAATTTATTTTTTCTTTTCATTTTATCTATTCGGTGGTTTTTATTCGATGAAAGGTTTTAGCGAATTTACTCGGCCGTACAACAATTGTATGTCGGAATCTTTTCGGTAAGACATAATCCAATTGAATTTTTGATTCGATTGCTTCAATCTCGGTCCTAACTGTTTCAAATAGGCGGGAGATTCTTGTGTGAAAAATACGAATCTTTGTCTCGTATAATCCCACTGGTCATTAAACGAAGGTAACTGATTTACTAGCCATTTAGGATCGTGATTGTTAAACAAGAAGATGACGGCTTCGTAGGAGCTGAGTGATCGTTCAGGATACTGCCACTGACTATTAACTATTTCGCATTCTGTGAACTCGCATCCCTGTTGGATGAAAGCTTTGTGGCCTGAACCGAAAACGGTAACTTCTATCCTATCCATTGGATTATTCCACAGTAATATTGATTTTAACGTCTGCTGCTTGTTAGTCATTGTTTGTCGGCTATTCTGGTCATGTTGCCCCCTTTTGTGCATCAGGATATAATAGCATGCTACAGTCACCATTTTCATTAAAATTAAAGATTTTAATTTCCGTTTCCCACGGAGACATGATGAAAAGGTCATTGTAATTTCAGAGCCAGGATCTAGAAATTAGATTCAAATTCGTAGGTAATTTCATGAGTAAAAGAATTATGTAAAAACATACCTTGTAACTGGTGGTATATATTCGTTTCCTATACAAATTAGGCGCAATTTTTCAAATGATTTTACACACTGACGTAACAGCAAACATTTTAATTATTTTCACTAAACATAAATTCTGAAAATTATTCATATAGGTAATGGTAGGATTAATATGATCTAAAGCCTAGTTTGAGTTATGAACTATGCCATCAGTAGTTGACTGTTTCCGAGCTTGTCGACCCATCAGCGCTCTGGCTTTTCTGTTCTATAGACTTACTGTGCAGGAACTTGACTGTTGAAAACTTTTCTTTTACGGTCCAGCAGCTTACAGTCCAATTCTCGGTTGGCTGCATCTTTTTTAAAAAGCAGCTCGTCATAGTGCCAGCTTCATTTTCTTGCACGAATGCTGACAAAAGAAGTTTGAAACACCGTTCTTACTGCTTGCTGGTTGTGTAATCCCATCCGGCTTTTTACTTTGGAGAACTCCTGCAACGACCTGCACCCAGATAACTCTCAAGTTTCTCGCGTACTCTATTACTTTACTGTGAGTCCATTCAACCATTTGTAACATGAAGATAAATGAAACACAATTTTGATACAAAATTGCTTCATGGACTAAAACTTTCAAGGCGCAGTGTTTGACACGTTCGGTATTTTTTTTTAAGTACGAACTTAAATAAAATCTGCATAATGTCCCTGCTTTAGCTACTGCTATATTGTGTGTGCTTTCTATATAGGCTATATGCCTACCTTTGAATCTATTACTTTTATACAGAAAAAAATAATTTTTTTTTCTTCAGCTAAATTCACTAAAAGAATTATTTATATTAGCGAGCAAAAGCAAAAACACAAAACTTTATTCGATATCATAACTTAGGCTATAAAATGCTAAAAACTCATTTCTTCTTCTTCAAAACTTGTTGTTCTTGCATGTTGAAACAGAAAAAAATCTATGAATGACTCTTGATTCTAAGAAACAAAAAATGATTTAAGAAAAAGCATTGGATAAAACATCTTTAACAGAAAACGTTGCATTATTGCGCAGATGATTAGGAAGTTTTTTCTTGATTCTGGGTCGAAGGCAGATTTTAGAATTCCACTGATAGCTTAAGTCAGGGTAAGTTTTGAACTCTAACTCTTGGTGAAGTTTGCGACATAATTCACAGAAAGCGTGACGAGCCATGGATTGTACGCCTGCTTCTGCCGTATAGATCTCCTTCCATTTAAAGAACTCGTCGTACAATGTATCATTGCTGTCCAGTTTTAAAAGGTAGGCAGCCAACTCTTTTGGTGTAAAATTGCGAGCATCGATATAGGACTTCTGGGGTGCAATGGAGCTGTAATCGGCTCCACCGTACACGATCGGAATCATATCCGACTGGAGGATGTTGAAAAACTTTTCCGTCACGTAATCCGGGCAGATGGCATTCTCGAAGGATAAGTAAAACTTGTATTTTGTCTCTAATCTTCGGTAGCATTCGGGAGCGGAGGAGACCACTTCGTCTCTGTTACAAATGCGCATGGATTTAGCGTTCAAGGAGTCGCAGTTTCCATAGACGTCCAACTTTAAATATTCTTTCAGCTCCTTCACATATTCTTCTCGTCTTCCGTGAGTATCGCAGTGAGATATCATGGCTGTTAGTAACTGTCTTTTTTTGACAGGTCTTGTCGGCTTAGATATGACGGATTTCGGTACAACGCGACCGTAGAGTAAAGGCACATCCGAGTCCCTTCGATAAGACATTGTCCAGTTGAAATAATCTTTCAAATGTTTTATATTGTAGTCTTCGAGGGATGGAGGAGCTTCTTGAGTGAGAAAAACGAAACGTTGATTAGCTTTACGCTCAAATTTGGGCCATCGGTTTAAAATGTATTCGTCGTTAAAGTTGAAGATAATTGCGTCGTAAGAATCCAATGGCTTTTTCTGGATATTGGTGTTGACTGTTGAAAATTTCGCAGTCTGTCACGGGGCAGCCGTGTTTTTCAAAAGTATCCCGACCCGAGCCAAAGATAAGCGTTTCGATCCTTTGTGGAGCATTCCATAATAGAATCGTTTTGGTCGTCGACATTGACGGACTTAATGTAGTAGATGATTTTTTTAGTAGGTGAAAACAGGCTAGTAGATTAAACAGGAGAATCAAGAAAATCAGCTTGAAGCAGCGTCTTCTGTTAGTTAATAAACCGGTGGCAGTTGATCTTGGAGTCAACAAGAATGCTGCACAATGAAACCAACTCATTCTCTCGACCATTTGACTGCAAAATGTGACACAAGAGCCCTTATTATTTAAACAAAAAATACGGCTATTATGGGTATTTGAATCATATTTTATATTACCTTATTGAGAGATGGTCATTACCATCGGAGCAGGCACTAGCTACTTCATCTCAAACGAACCAAATACGGCTAGTCTACTGAAACTTGAAGATTCTACTGTAGGGACGTTTTACTTGGTGCTTATAGTCCGTAATAGCGGTGTCTTGAAAAGACCATCATTTTTCTTTGGAAGGAGTACCTATAGTCTTTGTCAGTTAAAGAGAGCGTTACGCGCCCTTGAACTACTAGAGAATAGTTGACCGATTCGTTTAGCGCGCTGATTACAAAAAGAAGCAGTCATCCATCCATTCTGTTACATTCACAGCATGGTGCATCCGTGCATTGGAGCTGTTTTTATTCCTAGGTTTGATCTTATTTTCCTTCATAGCAAATTCTACGCTAAAATAATAACCAATCCCATAAGTACTATTATATTTTTAAACGATCATTGCAAGTTATTTCACTTGACGCAATTGATGCAATTGATGTGTACAGTATTTTGTGGTTAAACAGTATGAATATTGATAAAAAAATTTAATCATTTTTTAAAAAATCAATTACGGTACGGAAAGTGGTGAATTATTCATTTTGAAAATAAAGAAATGAAGAAATGATCGGCACTTCGGAAGGCACAAAAACATCATTGTATAGGCCTAATTAACAACAATACTTATGTCAAAACTAGCTTGGCCTACGAGACATTCTACAAAGGATCAAGTCACGAGGTGTTGCAATATTTAAACTTAAAAAAATTTAAAAAAAATGTTCTGAGCTGACTTGTTATTACTTTGGTAAGTGCTGAATAAACGATGTGATATTGTGAGTGTAACGGAAAGAAAAGAGTTAAGTCCTTGGCCTCGTCGTATAGTCCATATAGAAGAGCTAATATACCCATCAATGTATGATCACCGAGTGCGGAACAGATTTCTGCACACCAACGATTGTCATAACCAAATAATGGACCACGAACAACTAATGCTAGACAAATTGTCTACAAAATACCTAGTGTAAGCTGTGATTTTATTAAACTAAAGTTTTATGTGCTTTGGAAAATACTTGTTCCGTTGAATTCGTTTCTATCCGTTTCTATCCCATCCAAAATTGGATGTTAAAGAGTACGGTACAGTGAAGATAATCACTCGAACATAATTGTGAATAATTGGTATATTAAAAAGTACGGCCTTGTGTAGGTAGCACTTCTTCAGTTTCCCGTTTCTGGTCGTACTCTAAATGCTAGATGCGAGGGGTTGTTCACTCAAAAAAGTTTTCGTACACCCCAAAAAATCTATGCAAAAAATAAAAAAGCATGTTAAAGTCTGAAAAATTTCAGAAAATCAAAATGTTTCCCATTTTCGGATTTAAATCTTCGTACACCCAAATATAGATTGATCAACCCCTCGGCTAGATGAGTGCTAAAAACGTCTAATCATTAACCCTTTGTGCTGCTCTTCGACCGCCATCGTCCCATATGTGGTGACGAAAAACGCCTCTGGCTCTTTTTTATAATCATGTACAGCACAGTACATGACAAGGGTCTCCTCTATATGGAACCAGACGTGGAGTAGCAAATAAAGGCGCCAACAAACAGTACTTTCAATCTCAGTATGCTTTATGCGGTTCTCGTAGTACACATGTGAATTAGACGTAAGAACATCAGAAATCAAAACCCTAGCTTATCAACGATCTTTTGGTGTATATGTGTTGTTGGGAAGCATGTGTTCAGTATATTTATGTTTGTAATAAATGTTTTGATTCGGACATGAAATGAGAATTGTTCGCGACGTCAAGTCGGTAAGTGGCTTATTAACTATAATTTGTAATTATGTAGGTATTTTATTGTATTACTTCATAAATAAGAAGGTAATCATTTTTAGGACCTTCAAGTCTTATTTGAACTTAGAAGGAAAGTGCTGAAAAAACTGAGCAGTAGACGAGTATCGCTTACAATAAGCTTAAGCTTCATTGTTATTTTCTTTGTATTCCGGAATGGATACACCCGGCTCTCGCGAAAAATTTGCGCTTCCGAAGACGATGATAACTTTGTCTCTACCTGTAATTGCCGCTCAGATAATAGGGGATTTCATCAGAAAGTCATCGTAATTAGATTTATTTTTATAGAAATCAAATTTGTCACAATTTAAGATTTAAAAAATATATTATCATGCTTTATTCGGGACAGTCGTACAGCATATTTGGAGACTTGAATAATTTAAGTCATTTCAGCCGCTATGTTGCCCCAATGCAAATCAATGTCGAAACCATAAAAAAAGTTTATCCAGGTAAAATGAGAAATTTTAAAATCTTTTCTATATATTTATATATTTTTTAAAATGTCTTCTTCATAATTTAAAGAAGTTTTATTTATAACGACTTTTAAAAGTTTATTTTGGTTTATTATTATTCCAAAGAATGGACAGTTCAGAATCTACAGTTCTTCGAACGATATCGAAGGGTACACTAGATTGAAAGGACATGTTCAAGCCATATTCACACGTCGACTTTTGCGACACGAAACTGATCCTAGGCTTCACGTAACATGGTTCCCAACGATTTCCCTATGACCTGGCGATTTCTACCACTCCTTGACGCCAGAGTGGATCATTTCTTGTCCCGCGATTCAGATAGTCTAGTTCCTGAATCGCGAAACTGAAGCTGTTAGCCAATGGTTATCTGGAAGCAATCATACTTTTCATGTCATGAGAGATCATCATGCTCACTGCACCATTTTCATTCCAGGAGGTATTTGCCTAATTTACTGTCCAATTTGATATACATTGATATAATAAGGACGTTAATACTGATATTTAAAAAATAATTATTATAAGGTCTATGGGGAGCAAAGATAGCGCAGAAACGCGACGAAATCGTAAAGGCATCAAAACATTTATTCAATCTCGCTCCGCATATTAACATCGACGTACCGCCTTACGGAGTAGACCAGCATTTGCTCAATCTCCACATACTTCCTTTGGCACGTAATGATATGGTGAGATAATATTATCACCTGTAATTTTTAAAATATTAATTCCCTTTAAAATCCTTTTTTTTTAAATGTATACTTTACAATTAATATTAGATGGCTCACGACAGTTATTGCTGCGCTACCTTTCCTACCGCCATTCCCTTCCCTTCCAAACGGCCAGATAATGAAACTTACGTCGGTAAAGTTTATGCCAAAGAAACAGTCAGACACCCTACTTTGATAACCTGTCCAGAGGCTTGTAGATTAAATGCTAACTGGACTTTTTGCTGAACAGATTCGTTTTATTGTGATTTTTGCAGCACTTTTCTACTACATTGAAGGATTATCCCACAGTCTTTCATGATTCAATGTACGGTATCATACGAAATTGTGCTCGTTTGACGATTTGGGTGTTTTCTCCGCTTACCGATAACAATCAAGCATTCGTCTATAGAAAATGTAAATGTTTTTTTTCTCGCCCATAGCTGATGAGGAATGATGATTATGATTATATTTCTTCAGACGGAATATATAATACCAAATGCTTGACTACTGCAAAATCAGATAACTGGGTCCATGCATGTATTATTTTTTTCAAAAAGGACTTTAATGGACGAAGTAACGAATGAGTTTCACACGATGTGATCCGAATTTCTCTTAAAAGTTATCAATAGTTTAAGCTGAAGCGGAACATCACATTTTTCATAAAGACAAGTTCCATGTCTTATTGTTAAACGACCAAAGACCTTCTCCTCCAAGGCAAACTGTACGGTATTCTACTTGAAGATCTATTTGATGGTAGGCACTAAATAAACTACTAAAACGGGCACTAAAGTGTGGTTCACACAAGAGGTTTTGCATATCAACGTTAAGGAAACGGCTGAACCGATCGCTTTGAAACTTGGTATACAGTCTAATCCAGCAGAGAAGAGCTTAAATTGTAAAAATGGAACTTATCCGTGGAGCAGTTTAATTAACACCGAAGTTCAAAGTCTCTAGTGTGAACGCACCTTTTTAAAGGCAAACTACTAAACTTTATTAACACAAAATCTAGATAAAAGGCATATAATGTATGATTTACCAATTGTACATGGATTAGATCCACCAAACCAATTTGTTTTCGTATTTAGGAACGATTGGAAGAAATTTAATTTAAAAAAGGTGTAGGCCCAGTTATTGTTGCCGCCGTCAACTTTATTCTACAGTTTTTTAGATTAACTTGCATCACTGTAACAGATGGAGAAATATGTAGGAGAAATTAAGTACTTGCATAACAGGAAACTGAGCTTCTCTGTGTTGATATATGGGTGCGTTGAACTTTTGGCTAACACTAAGGTTGATCAAGGACGAAACTAGTAACAACCGCATACGTGCTATTCAACAACATCAACCACGGTTGAGGGAAACAAGGTGCAGTAACCTGCATGCATGCAAAAAAATGATACGACTAGACGAGGAATAATTAAAATTCCGTTATTTTAGTGAAGCATCATCCATTAAAAAATTCTCACTTTTTCCTGGACGAAACCTAAATTTTTTAATGTAATTCTATATTTGAAAAGTGTGTAATATTTGATATATCACTGCCATCCATTCTTTATAGAAAATTAAATTTCCTATTGTGCTTATATACGGACGCAGTTGAATCAAAGAAAATGTCTTGTCACTTCCCTTTCAATGGTTCGTTACCAAGAGTTATTCTTTGAAAAGCCTTTACTAATATGGAAAAAAATGTGTAAATGACTCCCTGGGGCTTTCCCCTCGCTTTATCTTCTTCGGAGGCTCTTAAAGACGATTTGTAATATCTTTTTATGAATTCTCAATTTAAATTTGAAAATGTTTTACGTTGTCTTCTCCCATTTTTCTATATGTGAGAAAATGGGAGAAATCTTAAGTGGATAATTGCTATACACGCATGATATTTCATGGTGAACGCACTCAATATTGACTGCGATTAATTCTAATGGTGCGTGCTTATCAGCACAGTATGATAACGAAATAACGCAGATTAACACATTAGCGACGCTATGATATATGCGCAGTGGTTTTCCCCTAAGTTGATTTAGATAAAGATTTGGTAATGAAAGAAAAGTTGTTCATGTACAGGAAAACATCTACAGTTTTGTATTGGTCTGTATTTTTGCAAGTGAATATTTGTCCGGAACTCGTTGGATCTTACTTTTCTATACAACATATCTCTTATCCAACAAAAAAAGCAAGAAATTTTATAAGGTTCAATAGTAGTTAGCTATTTGTTTAATATTACTCGTTTCACGTTCACATTGTGTACCGTAGAAAGATGGGGTCAGATGATGATCTTCAAACTGTTTTAGACGATGGAATACAAACCATTCCATTGGTCCATAGTAACCGTCAGTCATAAAAACGATTTCCCTTTACAATCTGCTTGCCAGCTACCTAAAAGTCGAGGTAGTCGAGCAGAAATCCTTTCCTTTACATTGGGATGCGCATTACTTTTGACAGGTACGGTGCGGTTGCATTAAATTTTCTACATTTTAATAGGTAATCATTTGAAAACCATTTAACATAAGGCTTTTAAAATCTATCTAGCATTCACAGTAGCTCCTTTAAGCCATCAGGATCATGGATCCCAAGGACGAGCAGCTCAAGGTAAATCGTGGTAGGTAAGGCTTTCAGAAATCGATTAATAACATTATTTTTTGACGCAGCCGGTATGCTTTTCTGGTTTGCAATGACATTCTATGTTGCCGAAATACTTCGCCGAATCTGCCTGTTTACTGAAGAAATCAACCATATTAAGACTCGTTACGAAGGAAGCATATCCAGAATAATTCTTCACGTTTTTGGATCACGACCTTCTGCCAATTTCGCAGCTCTTTTGATTATACTCTCTCTGGGATTTGTCAGTTCTTTTTTTAATCAACGAATATTTCTAGAAAACGCGTTATTCTGCTAATTCTTTCTTTAAAAACATATGCACAGATTAACCAGTCAGATCCTCAAGTGATCACAGAAATCACTTCACATTGGCCGATGTCAGTTGGATTAGCCGGCTTATACTTAATTCTGCTTTCGGTAGTGAAAATCACAGAAAATTTGGTAGACATGGACACTCGAATGGATCAAGGAGTCGTGGGCATAGGACATGGACTGGCTTACTCATACTATTACGGCTTCTTAAAAATCATTCTTCCAGCTTCAGAAACAAGCAAATGTAAGAGCCCGTTTCAAAAAATATTATTTTTCTTTGCGATGAAAAAAAAAGGAAATTATTTATACTTTATTATTGGAAGGTTTCCGGGACAGAGTCGTGCACTTTGAATTTGAAGAAAAGATCCCACTGGCAACAAAAAAGTTGCTAGTGTTGATCCCTGATACATGCTTTTGTACCCCAAGTTTCCAGGACATGGCTCCTCCCGGACAAATCGAACGGGTCAAAGTAATTGCATACAACACCCCCCGCTAGCTCTTTCGGTCTTTACTTACTATTTATTAACACCAACTTTTCCAGAGTCTAGAAGATGTGATTGTATCACGAACCGGAATGAAAGGACGTCCATACTCATCAACTGTGTACTTGATACAGCCAGAAGGGGTCAAACTTCCAGTTTACGTCACGATGGAGATGCCGTCTATTCTATACGTTCTCTATGAAATGAACACAATCGGAGATCACAATTATAGTATTGCTTCTTTTTTCGCTTTTAAAATAGTAACTCAACTAACAAACTTATTTACTGATAATTTTTATTATTTAGAACTTAGCGCAGTTTGAGCGCACCCAACAAGCTCAAGCGTTCTGTTGCGTATTGAGCAAGCTGTTGGAAAATGATCCGAGCTGTAAAGATATGTACGAGCTAATTTACTACAAAGGTAAGCCGTGTCAAAGCAGGAGTTTCCCCATAACTTGAAATAATTTTACTTGGTTTTTCAGATCAAAACGTAAATCTTGCCGAACTCATTTACAGCCACGTCCAAAATATGAAAGAATAAACTAACAGATGACTTGGATAGCACACGTTTGTAACCACTTTATCATCTCCTGAACTCTCCTTGAAATAAATGTTATAATCACGAAAAAAGGCATTATAAATCCATTCTTCAACTCCCGCGAAGTGTATAGGAACCTAACTGCTTAGACATAAATAATAATTATAATATCGACTAAAGAGACCTTATTCAATTGAAAGAAATTATTTGCTTTTATAGAACTGTTAGGACAAAGTTTGATGAATAACTGAAATGCAAATTACGACACGATGGAATATAAGTGAATTGCCATTTTTACAGTGTTGATTTTGCTTTCGATCTTTACTTAAGAGAAATCCGGACGTACAATTAAAACGATGTTTTGAGTACCATCCATCAACGAATAAATAATCAGACAACAACAGTACATTTAGTGCTTGGTTAAGTGGGACCTGATGGTTTTCCCGATAACTCGACGATTTTGTATTACATAGAGGAAAAAAAGGAGAAAAAAGCGTACAGCAATTAACATTTTAATCCATAAGCAATCGTTTCATCCTGCGAAGAAGAGCCTGAATGAAACCGTGGCGACCTTTCTTCTGCAAGTACACCTGAAAGATACACATGAATTACTTTCTTAAAAAACCTTAACGATATCCATAAGTAAATTTAAGTTTTACCTGTTCACATTCGCACAACTTTTTGAACAGAGTTCCATTAAGGTGGTTAGGTGCTTCTCTTCGTAGCGCGGAAAGGTCGTCTGGATTCAACAGAGGCAACGACCCTCCGAGAGTTAACATCTTCTTTTGGAGGAAGTACTGCTCAATATGGTGCCATAGAATCCAAGTAGTCGATTCGAGGACCAGACTACAAAGCTCAAGGAGCTCATCCCAGTCCTTCAGCTCCTGAGTCAATATTTTACTCCCCATTATACGACGTACTTGTAGCGGAAGCTTCTCATCTGTGTCCCCCGGAAGAATCTCGGATAGCTGGTTTGATGTCAGCTCCTGAATGGAATCTAAGCGGCGACGGCAAAAGTCGCTTTTCTCCTGTGCATGGACCAACAAAGAAGAGGTGCCAAGTAATGCTTTAGTGAGAAGACCCAGAGAGAGAGTAGACTTGTTGAGGCGCTCGAATGTCGGAGAGAAGATGACTCGATTTTGATTGGTGAGAGATCGAGCAAGTTTCAAAATATTGACGCAAATCTGAAGGCAAATCTTTGTGGGAACCAAACCGTTCTCGATCAACATTGTCTCACCTAATATGTGTGTAAATAATAGTTAGGAGTTGTATAATAAAAATTGTCATCAAACAATGGTTACTCAGGATGTAGACGGGCAAAAGACCAAGAGTCACTTGCTCTAAACGGCTCAATTGTCCTCGAATCTCAATGGAAGCGGAAGTTTCTTCGTTAACCGAGTTCCAGCCAGCGGCTTTCGATATGACGGCAGTGAGCAGAGCCGCTTCTTCAAGTTGGGCATGGAACGGGTGATTGAGACCGGTTACGTAGGATGGCACTTACAGGTGTCGCTGTGAGACAGCAGAAAATGGACGACCTGAAACAGAGATTAGCGTTAGAACCTAAAAATCTTGGAAAACAAAACACAAAAAAACAAAAATACACAAGAATAAAACTGTTACCTCAGAGCATCCCGTGCGGTGTTTGCTTCCCAAGGCAGTAAGCATGGTGCTGGAGAGTTGTAGAGCTGGAAACAGGATCTGATTGAACCGTTGAACAACGTCTGGAATGAAAGTCGCGTTCTCTGAAGCGGTTCCACCAATAATTTCTGGCCTTTGGCTGAAAACAGACATTTCAGAAAGTCGTTTGAAAATGCCGCTTTCTAGAAGCAAGAGAGCTCCTTTTTGACTGCCAGCTAATCTTATCAGAAGTCCCATTTGAGACTCGTACACGTAAAGAGTTCGCAATCCATCCACATTCGGTTGATACT
Organism: Chydorus sphaericus; assembly: GCA_030141595.1. Taxonomy (NCBI): domain Eukaryota; kingdom Metazoa; phylum Arthropoda; class Branchiopoda; order Diplostraca; family Chydoridae; genus Chydorus; species Chydorus sphaericus. The sequence continues at coordinate 9,135,974 of CM057928.1, forward strand.
CCAAGACTGCAAGTAATCCCGAGTCCAATTGAAGCAGTGAATTCACCTGAAAAATAAAAGGTAGTAAAATAATAAAGTACAAAAAGACATAAAAAAAAACTCTCAGAATAATGGGTGTGAAGTATTTCTATATTACCAGATGCTTCAAATATCCTTGAGAAGATAGAAAATTTGCTATTGGTCCTTGGTTGTCGGCGATCGCCAATTGATCGAGTAACGACAGAGCCAGCATGCGTTGAACGTCATGACCACTACTGCAATCACGAACCAGTGTTTGGAGGAGAGAACCATCCGTCAACTTGTTAAGTTCGGCCGCTTGATTACTAATGCGCAAACTGTTCAGCAGTGCGCTATACAAATTGGTCCGGACGCGATGAGCCGAGACTCCTGCCCGAATAATCCAATCGACCAATTGGCGCTGAATAACACTGATCGTTGCAGAAGAAGTGGAGCCACCCCTCGGTGGAGCGGCAACATTCCGGACTATAAAATTAGCAGTATTAATACTTGAATCAGACCATTCTGTTTCTATCATCGTGAGATCTTACCATTTGGAGCTCTTAAGATTGTACCATCTAAGGCTCGGACATAGTCAGAAGGTATTTGCTGAGCGCCGGATGAAGAACCCAAGTCGCTAGCTCCTTCCAAAGCACAGGCTCGCAAACCGGCTAGAAGAATCACCATAACACCAGCGAGATAATGAACCAAATCTGGAAGTGTGCTGTCAGCAGCGAGACATTTGGAGAAAATGTCTTGAGTGATTTGGGTCAGAATGTTCCAGCGATGGGAATGCGGAAGCTCATGGAGTGCTCCAGTGGCCAAAAGGGATTCCAATACTTGACGCCAACCTTCCAAATAAAACCGCCGAGAGGCCAGCTCAAGACGGATGTTGTTGCGCTGCATAACAAAGGACATGACATTCTGGACCTCTTGCAAAAGAAGTTGCCGCTGTCCAAGAGCCACATTAGTCAAATTGGTCAATTCGCTCCGCAGACGGTTTTGTAAGAGGGAAATTTTGGTCAGCTGCACACCTTCCTCACTCAGAAACTCGCATTGTTTGACCAAAGTTTCTATGGCACCAGGATCAAAGAATTCCATCGCCGGTGGAGACAATTCAACAGCCTAAAATCATAAAGAAAGAGAGAATCGTTATTGAGCATTTGGTAAGGAATCTTTTTTAAATGCAAATATTACTGTAAGGTTGACGACATCCAAAAGAGAAGCGATTTTTGGTCTAGATCTGACGATAAGTTGGTCTTGGGTAGTCAAAAAAGAAGTTCCACTCAGGAGAGAACGGTCAGTTGCATCGCCCAAGTTGATGCTATCTGGTGATTCTTCCATCTCATAAAGGAAGAGTGACGCTAGACGTGCCATGTGAGATTGTAAGCCTTTATCGGCGGTGATCTTCACTTCAACGGCAACCGATTTCAGCAGCCAACTCATTTGAGATAGCTGAGACCATTCTGCCTGGTCAGCAAATGGAAGAGCAGACACCTGACGTCCGAGGAAATTGGAAGAGCGAAGGTATCTCAAAATCACGTCCGACAAATTTGGGTGGGAACACAACTGATATAGTAGCTTGTAGCCGAGCTCGATGGTTCGTGATCCAGTATGTATCATTCCTGCAGATCTTCCTTCCGGAGTGATGTTCTTCTCCAGAAGACCGAGTAATGCGTGAAGACAAGTTCTTGGTTGCTCATTGATTCCTGGTTGCTGCAGCACGGTCCTACATTCCATGCGTTTCAATAATTAATTAAAATAAAATATTTCTTACATTTCGGTTAGGCTAAGGCTAGCAAAAGGGCGTACTTGCTCAAAGGAGATTGCGTGTTGAATCCGAGAAGAAAGTGAGCCAGACTTGGGTGAGGAAGATTCACTCCTTCACATAACAGGTGAAGTACTACCAGACGACAACCCTGGCCTGCGTTACCTGCATCACCATCTTGATCACCATTGCTGCTAGATGAAAGATCGCCCATATCTTCCATTTCAAGGGCCTCAACAAATCCATATCGAATAGCTATAGCATAAATTGAATATCGGTATAAAAATATAAATCATAAACCAAAATTTAAACTGCATTAAACTACACAAACAAAAACTGCAGAACTTGCCTGTAGTAAGAGCCGGTGACTTTGTGTAGAGAGCCAACAATGGATGTTGAGTCGAGGGTGAAGTTGCTACACGTCGGACAATATGAAGTGCAGCCAAGGCATGCTGAGGTAAATGTTGGTTGAGAGTCACCAGCTTTCCAATATTGATCATGTGATCCGGTTTTCCCGTCCTACTGTTGATACCCAAGAGTAGACTATCCAGAGTGGCTACTCTCAATGCAGATCCAAGCCGACGAATAAGCTCCAAAAACTCTTCCTAGTTTATAAATATTTTCTTAAACATAGGTAACAAACTAAGAACCCAACTTCCTATATACTTGAAGGTGGAGCACTCGCTTAAGCAGCAACAGGATATTTAACGTGGTGCTTTCAAGCTCCTTTACTCCAGATACCAGAACGTACTGATCAAGTACACGACAGCCTTCGTCGACTACATGGAGCAAGAGACGTAAAAAGTTGGAGTCATGAAGACATTGGATAAGCAAATGAAATCCAGGAGGCTTGCTCCGAACGGCACTTCCACCTATAAAATCATGCAGAAGTTATTTTAATGAAAATAAACAGAATGACATTTGAAAAATTACCAGAAGGCAATTCGATGTATGAATCCTGAAAGTCCTCAGCACTTGGTTCATAACTGGAAAGCAGCTTCAAAAAGAGTTTGACACAAGCATTGCTGATCTAAGATGTAAAAAAAAAAAAAAGTTTAAATTCCACAAAAAAAAATCCAAGAGCAAGCATAAAAAACATCTATGCAAACGTTAAGGTGCTCCATAATATGAACCTAACGATCGGGAACTGTGCCTGGTATTCTAAGAAACATTGTAAATCAAGAGAGTTAACTAACCTGCCATTTCTCTGTTTCATTGCGGTAGGCGCGACCGGTAAACTTCAGGAAAACAGAATCTTTCACGTAGAAAAGATATGGATCAAATCCAGGCGTTCGGTGTCCCGTTCCCAGATTGGAGGGAATGGACACATTGGTCAAGGCATCCAAAAGTTTAAGGAATGCTAGAGTAAGGGGGTATTCTTCGGCGCGAGATTCGACATCTTCCAGTTCAGTTTGTAAGCCTAAAATATTGTTATACAACAAAGTGATTTCTGCCATGGTAATTCATCTGTTGGCGGGTTGAACATACCCTTAATGTTTGTCGATACGGTGGCTGTGGTGGCCAAAATTTGAGCGACTTCAATGCTGTTCCACAGTGTGTAAGCAATGTCAGGGGATTGCGCGAAAGCTGCTAAAACTTCCATAATTTCGGCTTTGAGCGTCAATGGAACTGCGCAACCTGCAAAAATAGAGAGAGAAAATGGTGAAAAAGAATAAGTACTGAGTTCCAAACGCATAAAATAACAGCTCTAACAAAATATGAAATTGCGTTTCGTTCTTACCTAAAAGACCGATCATGACAACCAAGGGAAGCCAGGTTGGATTCTCAGCCAAAGATATCCGAGCCACAGAATCATGATAGAGGATGATGCGCATTAATTTGAGGACGACCTGGAGTCCTTGCACTTCTTGCGGAGTAATTCCCTTAGTAAGAGGTTTATGGCGATAGATGGTGTCGGGGACGGGCAAAGATTCTTGACGCAAACTGTTGAAGTAACGATGAAGAGAAGCAAAAAAGTGCTCCCATGAAATCAAGTTGCTCTGTCCCCCACTGCTATTTTGCTTCAGCATGGTGAAAGCTTGATGAGCGGCCCTCTTGCCATTGGCCAGTCCACACAACATGCTAGCATAAGAAATGTATAAAGATGGTGGGAGTAAATCTCCGGCTAATCGAATGAATTTGTACAGGGCCATCTGTCGTTGAGAAGTTCTAAAAAATACAACAAATTAAATTAGTTTAAATAATAAATTTTTGTGTGTGTAACTGTACCTGTAATTCACACCAGTACTGTTCATATCGCTTGACCAGAACTCGAGACACAATTCCAATTCAAGGGGATCCTCGCTGTAGAGAGTGGCGATGAAATTGAGAAGAGACTGGAAGTGGAGTGGCAAATTTGCCGGCGGTTCCAATCCCTCTTGCTGATAAATAAAAATGCTTCGAGCCACTTCGTCAGCTTTGTTTCGCAAATCTTTTATCTTGAGGGGCATTTGAACAATAAGATCTGTCACTAGCGAATGGAGGCGACGTAAATAAAATTCTTCTTTGTAGATGTGAGTCTTGTTTTGCAACAACGATGATAGAAAGTTCAGACCCTTTCCTTCTAGTGCTGCATCCAAAATAGTTTCGTCTTCATCAACTTGATTTTGGATTGGCGCGCAAAGTGCAGATGAGAGAGATCTAAAGGTAGCAAGAGTCACTGCCCATGCCAGTTGACAGGCGGATTGAAGACCGGTATTTTTCCATGCTGTTGGGTCTGTGAGACGCTGTTGAACAGCAGCTACAAACGTGTTGTCGGCAGTGATCGGAAGTATACGAACGATGTCTTCACTCTCCTCTAATCTAACAATAGAGCTGATATCGACGGCGTAAAGGAAAGCCATAATCAATGTAACGTTGACGTTGTCGATTTCTTCCACCAATGAGAGGTGCTTCGACAAAAGAAGAGTGTCTTCTTTAAGCAATCCATTTTGAGCTGACATGCAGAGCACTATATCTGCTAAAGATTGCCGAATTTCTGAAAAGAAATCATGAACCTGCCTGTAAAATATTGACAGAAAGAATATATTATATATTAAAACAAAGCTAAAAGTTTCAATAATGTGAATTAGGAGTACCTCCGATGTTTGGGACCTCCAAGAGCTCGGTTTTCGTGGAGCAAATTCATCTCTTTCTCCAAATTGAGTTGTTCAAGTAGTTGGAGGATCTGTTCAACTAATCCTTTGTCAACAAGTTTGTCAGTATATTTTGTGATTGCAGAGAGTATTTCATCAGCTGCATCCACTGCCCAACAGTTTCCTTTCCTAGACTGCATTAGGAGCTTTAGTGAATTTACAATTGCTCGCCTGGCATCATAGTAAAGCAGCACAGATATGAGACCCCTTGTCAGGTCTGGGTAAAAATGCATCTGTTGTTCAGCAGTGTGCAGTAACTCAACAGCTATGTTTTCATTGAGATTAAACATGTCTGAAACTATCAGAGCTTCATCCACAAAAGACTGCTCCAAAGATGCTGCAACTTTCCTCCCAGGGAACATGACAGGCTCTTTCACAGACTTGAGAAGAAGGTTCCGGTCATCAGAATTCTTCGCCTGAAGCAAAAAATTATCCATGAACATCAGAACCCAGCAATTTTAGTATTTTAGATTAAACTCTTACTGGATGTTTCAACAGAGCAGCAAAATCTGGCCGATGAAGTTTAAGAGCTCTTTCAAGTTTGGCAACAGCAGGCTCATTTTGATTATTCAAAGTATTTTCCACCAGACTGTATAGATCTTTTGATTGAGTCCACATTTTTAATAAATGAGGACTCCTTTCAAAACTGGTTAACTGAAAAAGAAATGCCTGAAATGGTTATTGTGATAACAGGAAAATGAACCAGCACTCGGCAATAAAAGGCAACGAGCCAACGAACAAATGGTGGTTATCCTACTGCAAAGATTACCGGCTGGTTACTGCACGAGTTTTTCGAATTCGTCTGACTAAGGTAGGACATCTAGTGGTCAATTATGAAGTGACAAAATTAACTAAAATTTAAACTACTTACCGCACTGCTGCACTAGCCTACTGATTAATGCAATACTTGATTTAAACTCGAGTCAATTGTCTTTCATTCTCACTCATTTTCCGAGATTTTCCGATACTTCAATAATTGTATCACTATCGAATAGCAAATCACCAGTCGAAAGAGAAAATATTTTAAATAATGCTATCACTGAGCGATACGTTCGTGTTGAAGAAAATTATACAAATCGGAAAAACCATCCGTACCTATTATTGAAATCCTTATTGAAATTCACCTAAAAAATTTGAAGGAAAAACAAAAGCATACAACTTTGAAGCGGCTCTGTCAGCTAGTCTTTTAATCTCTCAATATAACTATTTCCAATAAAAAGTTACAAGTTATATAACGCAACCACTTGACGATGGAAAACCAGCAGAAGAATATGAGATTAAATTGAACCTTAGTAATTGTTTTTAAATAAATTAATTTTTTTAATTATTATTAATTATTTTCGCTCGGATCTTTTGAGTTCATTTTGTAACAATCTTACTTACCTAGGTAGTATTCTGCCTATGTAGCTTAAGGATAGATAATAATTATAAATTGAGGTAAAAAGTAAAACAAACGAATATCGTTTTAAGAATGATCAGACGGTTTAATCAAAAGAGTTTAACAAGGTTTGATATATACAAAAATCCTGTACAGGGTTTTGTCCCACACAAAAGTCACACAATACAATAGACACACGACGGACACGAAAGAAATTTGACAAAAATTTGTTCCCCTGTATCATTATACAAAAAGCCCATGCTCTCAGCTGCAGGATTCAGTTTTTCTTTGTTTGCTGGAAGGACAAAAAATAGGGAAAAAGAAAGCAAAAAAAGAGAGAAAGATCGCCGGTTATGCAGAAAACAGTAACAGAAAAATGGCGGCAAAAGGTGACCCAATGTGTCGTTCACACACACAACACTCCCGAATGAACCCCACCCTGCGAAGAAGACCGTTGATGAAATCCCAGCGTCATCTGTTCGATACAAAGATTTCGTCATAAGCACTGAGAAGAAGGTATATAATCGAAAAATCTGTACAAATTACACTATTAAAGTCTTTTTGAAATTTTGACTTCTTCCTCCCATTTCTCTTTTAAATAATAATGAAATACACATGCCTGGCAGCCTTATTTAGGGAGGAGATGAGAGGCCTCAATAGAGTTCATTCGCACAAGAAACGTACCTCCAATAGGTCGTTTAAAAAATATTTATACCTCAAACAAGATACAACTGCGGTAAAACAAGGACATAATTTCTCTCGGAGGATTCAATCGAAGACGGAAGAGAAAAACAGAGGGATGTAAAGGAGACAGGCAGGGAGAGCCCAAAAAGAGATCTTCCCCTACAGACATTTACAACTGTCTCGTGTTTTCACCTTTTTGATTGCTTCAAACTTGTTGTAGGGGAAAATGAAAAAAAAAAAAAATTAACACAATACGGAAGAGGGGTGATCTGTGACAGTATCTAGAGGGAAAGAAGGGATGGATTAAGAAGTAGGAACGGAGACGTGAACATGCTCTACACATGTTTACACCTTTTAGAAATATAATTTGTTTGCTATGTACAGGCGCGTCGAAAGAAATCCTGTCTTGAGAAAATAGGGGGGATAGTAGAGCACAGGATTGAGCATTTTTATTTTACCCCTCCCCCCTTTTCCAAAAACTAATCGGTAGCAGAAAACAATATTTTTATACATTAATGTTATAAGGGAAAGAATCGGGATTGGGTTGGATTTATTAAAAAAGTCAAGCACTTGCTGATGATTTGTTTATCATTTTCTTTGAATCGACTCGACGATGCACGTCAGGTTGAAGTGGCGCGACAAAACCGCTTACATGAGATCCTGAAATAGAACAGCCACTCGATGCAAAAACAAAAGCGATATAACGAGACCCACGGACGAAACCCAACAGTTCCTGATGAGAAGAGGCCCGTTGAGAAGAGGTGGGAAGGAGAAGAAGAATAATTGTCTTATGTCTTCATCTCATCTTCCCTATTGCTTGGCTCGCGATCAAGGTCACTTATAAATATTCTCTTTATCATAATCAACTTCATTATCATCAACGGGAGGATTGGGTGAAAGGGATCTTGTAACAATTGAGAGGAAGCTCCTAATACTGTGGGTGTGGATCATATACCGAGATTGGTGGTCGCTAAAGGTTCTCGACAAATTTTGACAGCTGGTCTTGGGGTGTCTCCTGCTGCTGTTGATCCTGGGCGTTGCTCATCATCACGTTCTGAGCCTGCATCATACCATCGCTAGGATCATGGACGTTATGTTGCTGTTGTTGCTGTTGATGTTGGGCAGCGACCACAGACGGATGAGGGGATTGAGAGGCCATGCGAGGAGAAGGAGCTGGTTGACGAGGTGACGGAGATGGACCCAGGCGTGGAGAGGGGTTCGGCTGAGGAGATCGGACTCCTGTTGGTGGGGATCGGACCGTGTGCATCAGTTGCTGCTGAGGCGACACATTAGGCGGCACCATCATTCCGTGTTGCTGCTGCTGCGGTGAAGGTGACATGGTGGGCGGAGGAGTGTTCTTCATTTGCTGTTGTTGTTGCTGCTGCTGGAGTAACTGTTGCATTGTGGCCTGCTGTCCACCACCAACAAACTGGTTTGGATTGTTGGGGCTCATGAACTGATTATCGGTTCCAAAACCATGCTGCTGTTGTTGTTGCTGTTGCTGGGAAAAACCACCCATGCTGGGCAAGGCTTGTCTTGGCCCACGCGGACCAAAGTGCTGAACAGGTGAAGGCTGTTGGAATCCTTGCTGTTGCTGCTGTTGTTGCTGTTGATGGTGTTGCTGCTGTTGTTGGCGTTGTTGCATAGCCATCATTTGCTGCTGCCTATGCCACTGCTGTTGTTGCTGTTGGTTTTGAGGACCTAAAATATAACAATGTTAATTAACGAATTAGAATTGTGTGTTGGTTTATTTTTCTTTTAAAATTTGTTTATGTTACGAAATAATAAATTAATGTATCAGACGAGGGAATGGAAACTTACCAGCATTCATGCCAGTCATGATTCCTGGTGGACCTGACTGCATATTTTGTTGCTGGGCTGGCTGTTGTTGTTGTTGCTGCTGCTGCTGTTGCTGCTGTTGTGGTAAATTCTGCATAGCTGTTTGAATGCCCGCTTGGTTCATTATTTGTTGTTGCATGCTATTCGAAATGGCTTGTTGTTGCGCAGGAGCTTGCTGCTGACCCGCTACTCCCTGTTGTTGTCCTCCTTGTTGACCTTGCTGCTGCTGTTGTTGAAGGTAGGATCGCTGCTTGATAAAAGCCGCCATAAGTTGAGGATTGCTTCGTAGAATTTGGACGACTTGTTGTTGCTGCTGGGGGGTACTGGGTGATTTTAGTGTCTGCAGCAACTGATGAAGGGCTTGAGGAAGTTGTCGTTGTCCAGGCCCACCAGGACCAGTGGCTCCACCAGGGCCAGCGCCAGGAACCGCCATAGCGTTCTGTTGAGGCTGCTGCTGTTGACCCGGATTGCCTTGCATGTTAGGGCCCACTACACCGCCCATCGCGCCCTGACTCATCATACTAGGATTGGGCTGCATGTTCATGGGTTGCTGGCCTTGAACAGGTTGCTGCTGAGAGCCCATCATGTTGGCCGTACCAATCGGTCGCATAGGTTGTTGTGGATTCTGTTGATTCATGCCCTGTCCAGCTCCTTGAGGCGCGGCAAACCGAGGTCCTCCCCACTGGTCGTTGGGCATCATCCGGTTCACGCCTATGGGATTCATAACTCCCATTTGATTGCCTCCTGGCCCTGTCACGGTCCCAGGTTTTCCACCACCAGCAACAGGATTCCCTTGCATACCACCACTTGTCATTCCGACTTGCATCGGGCCTCCACCGGGTGGCATGTTCATAGGACGCTGGTGCTGCATCTGCATCTGTGGGGGTGGCATCACCATGTTCGGATTTACAGCACCCATCACGCCGAGTTGTTGCTGTTGCTGTTGGATTTGCTGCTGCTGCTGTTGTTGTGGTATAGGTCCACCAATCATGCTCATACCTCCTTTGCCAAAACCACCCTGGTGAGGTGTGGAGTGCTGACGAGCGGCTTCCTCCTGAACTTGTTTGACAACCTAAATGACAAGTGATAAAAAAATTATTATTCCGCATGAAATTTAAGAAAAGAATGTGATTGAGGTGAAATGAGTGGTAATTAATGGAACTACCAGTCTTGGAATTCATTCAATTTGATATAGCACTACTCGGACCCCCAAATTATACCATTAAAGTGTATGTTGGGTTAAACATAAGTTGGAAAGTGCAAACATATAAAAAAAAATTACAAAAATAAATAAAGAGACAAATATATTACCTGAAGGACGTTTGCTGGCGGAGTTTGAGTGGCTGGTTTAGATCCAGCGCCAAGCTGATGATGCATCATATCAGAGCCACTTGGACTTTCCAAAGGTGATGATGGCCCTCCGGTTATGGGTCCAGGCGTGCCAGGTCCGGGTGGCATTCGATTCCCGATGGCAGCAGCCATTCGCCGCTTGAGGAAGTGGGCATGCTGGAGCCGCTGCTGGAGTTGCTGTTGTCGTAGCTTCTGTCTGATGTTGAGACAGAATGGAACTAGGCACTTTGTCTCCGTGCAGTGTTTGGCGTGATAACAACAGAGAGCGATGAGTTGCTTGCAAATAGGGCATCCGCCATTGGTTTTTCGTTTGCAGGAACGTGTGTGTGTCACGACTCTCTTCATCTTTTGACAAGACGGAAGGCGACAGTTGGCGTCGCGACACTGACAAGCATGCACCAGAGACTGAATGCATCGCTGAATCGACAGCTTACGCGCCTCCTGTGGGTTTGCTTGCTTGGCATCCGATGGTGAAGAGCCATCGTCGAGATCGAATCCGAGCTTTTCCATCTTGTGGTGATGGCCGTCCTTCTCGTAGCAAGGGATACAAAGGTCGAAGTCGTCGCACACCGTACAGTGATATCGCGTTTCCACCTGTTAACACAAAGTAAATAAGACATTATTAGTTAATATTGGACATATTGATTTGTGCAACATAAGAAGAAACAAAAAAAATAAAATAAAAACTCACCTGAGATTTGCAGTTATTACAGGTATAAACGAAACGGTCCGTTCCCTGGTTGTGCAACTCGTACAACATAGCCATGGATGAATATTTGCAACGGCGAAGTGAAGAGAAATTCGTAGTGCTTGTCGCGGGCAAGTGTAAGGAAGGCATCTCGGCCATCCATCAGATCACATGAGATGAGCGGATCAGGATCGACGACGGGACCGAGAGAGGCAGCAGCTTGAACCGAGTGTAGTCGAATGACAAAGAACACCTCCTTGTGTTTCTCCATGGTGGTGAAGATTTTCGTCGAGAGATCATTGCCCGTTTGCGGAGCGTTAGATTTCTTGTTGTTCTTCCGATTGGTAGCTTTTGCCTTGTTAGATTTTTTAGCTTTCTTCTGACCCTTTTTCTTTCCATCAGGCCCCGGCTCCGTTTCGTCCGTGCTGACAGCAGCGGCGGCTTCTAAGGCTTCGGCTTGACGACGCTTCTCTTCTTCCTCCTGATCCATTTCCCGAATGCTTTCTTCTAGGACATTAGGCCAGAAGTCTCCTTCAAAGTACGGTAACTCGGCCGCCGACGTCAAGTTATCCTCCATGGCTTGCTTAAGAATATCCTTGTAGTCGAGAACGATCCTCTCAATAATGCCTCTATCAAGCATTTTCTTATACCAGTCCTGGAGCCGTTTGGGTTTCGGGATCCGTTGATCAGGCGGGTGGCAGTGGAAAATGTAATCGTCGCCTTCTGAAGGAGGACAAGCCCAAATGTGTGCCATACAGTACCCCAGCTGCTTGACGTAGTCTAAATAGCCCAAGAGAATCTCGTGGTAGACGGCAGTACGGAATTGCTTGGGCCGGAAAAAATGAACCGAATCGAGGTAAGCCAAGTATACGCGTCGGGTGTTGGGGCTGGGGCTCTCTGAGCCGTATTCTTGGACATGCATGCCGAAGAAGCAGACGTCCGTACCGTCAATCTCTTCGAAAGCGAACAAGGCCTTTGCTCGGTAGGGAAACGTTTCACACATCTCACCATTGTCGACGAAACGGCTCTTCATGCCTGGCTTCACTTCCGTGATCTTATCGGCGGAGGCTACCACCCGGATGGACACTTCTCCTGCGCCAGCTTCCTTCTTCTTCAAGAAGTTGTTTACTCGATTCTCGATGTAGGTGGATAACTTAGTTGTGGGTAATCGTTTGGCTCCATACTTGTTCTCTTTCCGCTTCTCGCCTCGTCCTCGTAGGCAGTTATCGCAAGTAAATCCTTGAGGCCAAATGTAATCCATGTGTAGGACACATATCTGATGTAGTTTCCTTCCGCACTCCTTGCAGTTGACAAAAGGTTCGAGATCTAGTGCGTCGTTTTTGTGTTCAGTAAACTGTTCTTTCTTGATGACTGTAGGCGGTTGAGTGGGATCATCTCCCAGAGAGACGGTATCTCCAGGGATCTCGTTGAAACACTTCTGGCAATAGGTATACCGATGGTAACTAAAGTACTTAGCGTCTCGCGGGATGGAACAGAGCTGCTTGCCATAGCAGCATAGAACTTGCGGATTGTAGGTATACTTGCGCCCACAGCAATAGCCCAATGACTGCATCACCGGATCAATTTCTTGTTCAAAGACCTCTGACAGCTTTGTGCAGCACCGATAGACGCGGGACGTTTTACGGTTGTACAGCCAGGCATTGTCAAACATTAGCCACACATCGTCAACGTACTCCCACGGGTCTTTATACTGGCCGGTGTCGATCTTTCGCCTGATGGTCTGTAGATCCATAGGTCGCTTGATGATATCAAAGTAGTCTGGGATACCTAACTTGTGGGGGTCCACCGGATCCCGGAATGGGATCGACTCTGGGTCCTGCCGGTAGAGTTTCTCCAATGTGGGCATCAATGCCTGCCGTAGCTCATCTGGACTAAATACGACCTTTTCACCCTTCTTTCCAGGTCGGATAATTGGCGTAATGGCAGTAGTCGGAGTAGAAGATTCTGATCCTCCAAAGCTACTACCGACGCCTGGCTTCACATCGGAGCTACTCGTATCGTTGGTGTTGCTAGCTGCAGAGAGTGGTGTAGATGGTTCCTCTTTTTCTTCCTCCTTGACGCCAGTGAGGTGCAGAAGGCTGATTGGCAAAATGTCCGTCTTCCATCTGCTCCTGTTTGACTTCGGATTTGCAGTCCTCCATCTTAATGTCTGTATCACCTCCTTCATTACTACTTGACACGCTTGCGGAGATATCACGGGGTTCTGTTTTGATGTGATGGGCATGCATAGTTGGAGCGTCCCGGCTATCGAAGGTGTCACTGTCTTGCTGAGAGTCCATCTCCTCCTTTTTAACACTAAAGAAGCCTGTCTCTGATTTCATATCGGAAGATCCGTTGGCCTCTCCAAGACCACTGCCTGCATGGGTGTTGAGCGGAGTCGAAGCCGACATTGACAGGGCAGCCGTATCATTGAACCCACCGCAAGGAGTATTGGGCATAGTCAGACCGGACTGCATGGAAGTTGGAATACCATTCGGTGTCATTCGACCGTGGATGTGGTGCTGATCACCCGCAGATTGCATGGGCTGCTGTTGCTGCATTCCTTGCATCATCCCGTGAGGTTGCTGTCTCTGTTGCTGCTGCTGTTGAGCAACGGAATAAGGCGGAGCAGGCATGCGGTTGCGCTGCATCTGCTGGGAGGCTTGTGGACCCATGTTGGGTCCAGCAGGAAATGGTGAACTAGCACTGATGGGTGTCCCCATTCCCACCGTAAGGGGACAACCCCGGTTGAGGAACGGTTTGGTTCGAGGACGGGCCATGGTCCGGTCGATTGGTTTGTTGCATAGGCATCCGTTGCTGGCTATTCTGGTTAGGCACTTGACCCATTCCCACACCGGCTGCAGGACTAGGAGGAATAGGAACGGAATTCCGAACCATCATTTGACCAGGCCCGCCAGGTGTCATCCCTCTAGGAGGACCTTGATCTCCTAGGTTCTGCATGTTGGGTCTGAGACCTATGTTACTGCTAGGAGGATTGCCAGGCTGTTGAGTCTGCATTGGGGCGGTAGAGGTAGGAGTCGGCTGAGGAGTCGGCTGTAGATGAGGTGGCAATGGCGTCGTCGGGGTGGTAGGGGCTGGACCTTGTTGAGCTTGTTGCTGTTCTTTCCTCTTTTGCCGTTTTTCGTCTAATTCTTTCTGGATTTTGTAGATCTTTTCGGCCAACAAGTGGTAGTACTCAGACCGTGAGTCGGCCATCTTGTACATATCACTCTCCACTTTCCGTGCGTATGCAACCAAGTTGTGCATCCGCTTATCCAGCATGGCCTGAGGATCGGGTGTCGGGAAAATGGCCAACACTAATTTCTGGACGAGGTGATTTCGCAAATCAGGTGAAACGGACTGGTGCCACTCTTTTGATCCTTGTACAGGATCAGCAGTCACCTGACTGGGCTGAAGTCCGCCTGGAAGCGGAGTCGTGGAATTCACTGGGCTCATCTAAATGAAAAAAAAAGTTTAAATGTTATGTTGATTCGATTATTTCAGAACCGTTTCACAAACCAGAAAAATAATTAATGTACTTACAATATGCTCAAGATTCGATGCACTGTCCGCAATGGCTCCTCTAATACTTCGTGCTCCTGCGGCTTGTTGCTGCTGTTGAGACTGCAACGCCGCATTGAGAGTAGGACCCGAAACTCGAATATTATTTGGCCCGGTGGCTGAAGCCACTGCGGAGGGATTGTTGGGCAACTGAGCATTATTCACAGGCATCGGGCCCATCGTGTTGTTGGGCTGAGGTGGCAGTAAGGGCGGTCTAGGCATTCCACCTACTGCATTCAGAGCTTGGGTCCCGCCGATCGCACTGGTAGAAGAATTCATAGCAGGAGATACTAAGAGGCCCTGATTAGACGGCAAGGGAGCTGAACCGATTGAACTAGACCCCAAATCGAAAATGGCAGGACTCGGTTGAGAGGCATTATTGGGAGCTGAAAATAAAATACAGAAGAATGATACTAATTACAATCTGATGGAGTTAGCGATAACAAGACAACGAACCAATTTTGTTCCGATCCGCTTGTTTGAGAGGTAAGCAGACTGGACAGTCGGACCGACTGCAATTCTTCCAGTGTGAAATAATTTGTCGCGAAGACGAACAATGAGGTATTTGACAAGATTTGCCTGCTTGGCATGTTGTCATGTGGGTTAAAACATTCTTCATGGTCCGGCAATGAGGAAGGGTACACTGAAAAACAAATACAAAATTAATCAACCATAAGATGGGCAAAGCTAGTAAAACATGCGTTAAATCAAAATGTTTCTAATCACTTAGCAAAAATTATATTTGAAAATCACTACCTCTCCGTTGGCCTGATTCTCTCTTCGCTGACACTTGTGGGCGTGTAAGAGGAGAACGAGTTGCTGTTGAATGAGCTTTCTTTTCTCAGGATCGGCTGTAGCTGCGGCCGTTGCAGCCGCCGCCGCAGCGGCCGCTCCTGCTGCTCCAGAAGCGACCGCCGCAGGCATACCGGGAGTGGCTGCTTGGCTCGGACCGGCAGGATTGTTAGTTGTCGTTGCGGTTGGATGAGGAGATTGAGTGTACTGCTGTTGTTGCTGCTGAGGGGTCCCTTGATTGGAAGCCAAAGGTGCTTGTGTGACCGGAGAAGGCGATGCGGATACCATAGGTGCCGAGACCATAGAGACGGCTCCAACAGGCATCATCACGGGACGTGCTTGGCCGGCCATTTGATTTGGATTCATGTCACCGCTTGTATTGAATCTTGGCTGCTGTTGTTGCATGGAGTTGATCGGTGGAATACCGCCGTTTGCGGTCCCAATAGGTCTCTGCTGCTGCATCATGGCCGCATTGGGCATCCCCGAATTGGCGAAACCATAATTCGAGTTAGGCATAACGTTTGAGCCACCAGACAACTGAGTGGCGTTAGGACCCATGCCCATTCCGCCTCCACTCATTCCTACTGGACCCTACAAAAACGATAACCATTGGACGTCAAGAAGGGATAACAGAAATTAAAATCTAACCAATATTGGAGACTATGTGGTTATTGAACAAACAAACAGCGATATGTTGAGGATTCAACAATGTAAGTGAGGTGAAATGATTTTAAGTTATGAAAACAACTAGAATCTTGGAATTCACTTAAAATGATGTAGCATTTAGCTTCCGAGTCATGGAAGTAAATCAATAACTTTCCAGACTTAAAAAAGTGGAAGACGATGCAAGAAAAAATCGGTTTCAAATTAAAATATAATAGTACCTGAAGACGGGCTCCTTGAGGATTCATTCCTTGAAGCAACTGCCCTCTGAGAGGTGCCTGTTGCTGCATCATGTTGTTGGGCATTGCGACAGGTCTAGCATTAGCTTGCATCATAGACTGAGGGCCGTTGTGCATAGGCTGGCCCATCTGACCGGCGTTCATCATGGATACAGGTGTTTTCATTTGCACGTTTCCACTGTTGATACCACTCATGTTGACACCCATTCCACTGTTGGCTCCACCACCAGGGTTCAACATATTGTTTATTCCTTGCTGCTGCATGTTCATCATTTGAGGACCGTTCCCCATGGAGTTTCCTAACTGCTGCTGCATCATGGGTGCACCACCCGGTGGAGAATTCAACTTGCTGTTGTGTGGGCCTTTGACCATGTTCATGTTGTTGGGTCCAACAATCGCACTGCCACTGATTGCACCACCACTCATATTGTTCATAGATGCTTTGTTGGACATTGTCATATGTGACAGCTGATGGTGATGTTGAGAATCCATAGTTCCATTCTGCTGTTGAGGGCCAGGTCCCATACCCATTTGCATTCCCATGCCTTGATTTGATTGGCTGATGGCCTGGGATCTTTGAACGTGTTGCTGCTGGGTAGGTGGCTGTTGATTCACAGAGGCTGTTGTAGCACCCCATGATCCACCAGACGTGCTGAAGAGCTCATCTGGAAGGTTGTTTTCCAAGTCATACAATGGATTCCCTATCATGTCTGCAAAGAAAGATTGGTTTTAAACTTTTAATGAAGAAATACTTGCATAAAACATCAAACAGAGAACTGTCACTTTCAAGTGACAGATGATAAACAATGAGTGTCTTTCTCAAATTAAAATCAAATTTCTATAGAATGATGTGTGTATCTACTAAAAGAAGCTTGTTAATAAATAATAAAGAGCCAAAACATTACCTGAACCATCAGTAGAGCAGTTGCCCATTACATCATTCAGCTTGGGCCGCTTGTTAGGCGGCCCTTCAATTAGATGTTCAGCCATGATCCTCAGACAGTCAGAGATTGCAATTCTGATGTCAAAGTACTCATTGCACAGTAGATCTCAACACATGACACTTTAAGGCGAGATTGGATGTATGTGTCATGGAACACTTGCATTCCCAGCCATGGTTGAAGGTATCAGAAACTAATGTTTCTTTAAGTTTTCTTTGCTTGAAAAGAAAATAATGCAGGCTGAAAATACAGAATGGAAGGGCAATTTGTTCAAGCGTCCAAGGCGTCACGCACAAGAAGAAAACTCACTGTCGAGTGAGACACACTTTGACGGATGTTAGTTTGTTGTGTCTCCCCAACTCGGCAGAAGCCTTCCACTCCACCATTTATCGGCAACGGCTTTCACTTCAAGGGGAGTCCTAACCCAGGGGTCGCCGCCAATTTTTTTCAATTTTCAACAATTTTTTTTTTCGTCAAAATCGACCGTACTTGAGTCGAGTCACAACGCAGATTAAGTTACATCGGAAGTTAAACGTTAACAAAATTCCGTCAACAAAAATTTACTTGGGCCACTTGGTTTCTTCATTTTTTCCCCAACAGACTGTCTGAAAATGGCTGCGTCTGTTATGCCTCTGGTAAACCCCGTAGGTTTTGACAGGGAAGGGAGATGAAGAGGAGGGGCTGTCACTGCGCGTACTCGTAGCCCCTCTGTAGTCCATTGAGCAGATTCATGGTGAACGCTATCAGCGACATCTATGGTTATAATCTAGAAATCCGATTTAAGTAATGTTGAGTTATCATCTTTACGTACTGTGCAGTAAATAAAACAAATAATCATAATTTTATGCGAAGATAAAAGTAAAACAAATATTTCTTTCATGAATTTTCACATTAGAAAATCAAAAGGAAAAAAGATTTTATTTTCATTAAAGCAGAGATGAACTGTATTCAATTAGTTACGTTTTATGCCGCTTATTGGCGTACCAATCGTTAGACTCATGACATCCATACCCATAAGAATGTTTGGCCTCTCTGAGTTGGTTGTTGAGAGATATCACGATTGCTCTCCCTTATTTTCTACCGTGTTTTCTGTAGCATCATCGATACAGAAGGTAAACATCGATTAATCGAAGGATGACATATCGCGCGCTTATTGAGAGATTCCAATCAACCTGAGTACGAGGCAGCAAGTCAAGTGGTAGGGAATAGTAATGGCAAAGTCCCTGAGTTTTATAAAGCAAAAAAAAATTATCATAGCATAACAAAAATAGAACTCTTAAATCAAAAGATACAACGAAACCCTCCTGTGAACTCGAGTTATTATTGATGAAACATATAAATCTGCGGCCTAAGCAAGTAACTATTGAGAGCTTTGCATCAATAGCGGCCACTCGTCTCTTCGGCAGTACTCTTTTACCCATCTTTGAAACGCGTGTCGCATGATTGATTAATTGGTTTCATTTATACATTTAGAGCATCTAATCAAATGTTTTGATACGCACGAAGTGTGTATTTATCACGCATGACAAACTTTAATATAATATTTTTTTTTGCAAAAACATTGCCTAAAATTCACATTGACTACAACATAAAAGTCGTGCTTTTTGAGCATTTAATTAAAATTTCAAGATTTTTCAAAACGGTCGTGTGATATTATATTTTAGTTAATCAAATATACCGTCCGTTTTGAAATTGTAGTGCTTTTATAAGGCCTACCATAATATCTACGGCAAGGCCACATATAGTCGTATCTAAGTATAGCGGTCGATGTATGAAAAAAGGTCTATTTATGTGTAGCAAGTACTATTTTATTCTAACAGACATTACTCCAATATTTTTTTATGTAGTGTGTAGTGTAAACAATAGTCTCAAGTCTAAACTACGGCCGTACCCCGTAGTTGCGTGAATCTGACAGCTAGGTGGCCCAAGGGTATTTTTCGTTTAGGAGCGGCTGCTTGAGTGTTGGTCCTGGTTGATCGTCTGAGTCGGTCGCAGGGTTCCTCCCCGTTCACGTGAGAACAATTTGTAAAGACAACTCATCATCCCGCTTTTAAAACATCTTGACGATATGAATTCTAATTGAAATATAGCGGGAAGGAACCGGAGGTAGTCAGTTCTTCCTTTATTATCAGTGGTTCAGCAGAAGGAGGTGAGAAGAACTCGTGTAATCAGCGGAGAAAACACGTTTAGTTTATGTGTTGTCTGTCTCTTCCTCCTACTCTCATGTTTCCCATTCCTTCTTATGCATGAAAGAGATTTAAATATTTGTTTTTCTAACTGCAAAAAGCTTTTGCTTACCATGTAAAGTATTGAAATTCACATATTGTGTGGGTGGTTTCAATAAAGAATGGTGCTTTGGATGCTTCATACCTTGTTTTCGTGTGTTCATTTCATATGATTCCACTGCTAGCATTACAAATCTTGAATCTTGCGCCAACTAACTTATTTCTACTTTCATCTTTTCTCAAAAGCTTTGTGCCTATTGTCATAATGCCCAGACTGGGTTTGTTACAGTGCTTCGTGTGGCTCTCAAAATGGAGGAAGGGTGTTTTCTAATCATCATTTCCTAGGCTGTAATTTGTGAGATTATTAAAACTTTATATATAGAGTTTTAAAGCATACTAATACAAGACATATATAAATTATAAATGATTTCTTCCAGTAAATCAATTTTTTAAATATAGAACTTGTGTCCACTGGATTCTAACACTGAAATAATTGTGTCAAGATTTTGATGTATCTTCATAGGAAAAAGAAGCTATGCAATGGCTGAACACAGGACAGAAAACAGGGGGCCTGGGCAACAGCCCAGTATATTCAGCACCCTCCCTCAACGGCCGTCCGTGAACGTGTCATCTCGCAGATCCTCCTGCCGCAGTGGCAATGAAAAGAGCCATTCTCTACTCTTTCATCGAGCTTCACCTTCTTGGTGGCTGCCAAGATTCGATTCCGATGACCTAGAGCGCCAGTATTGGCGTTCCACCTTTCCGCAAATTCGCCTTCGCTTCCAGTTGGCCCTCTTGTACGTCTTCATCGTGGCTCTATCTTGGTGTGTCTACTTTAGCGCGGTGACCATCCATCACTGGATGGCCTTTGCTATCAGCTGCCTGGTCATGCTCTTTCTGTCGGCCCTTGCATTCTGCCTAACGTTGACATCCGTCTATCAAAAGCATCATTTGCTTTTCTCTTGCCTCATGGCCGGCTCCATCTTTCTCGTCACTTTACCCGCTCATTTAACATGCCGACATGGCAACATCATCGAAGGCGAAGTCTCTCCTGCTGGTCTATTGGCTCTCTCCATGGAAGCCTTGCTTCTATTTTACACTGTCATACCCCTACCGATGTATTTAGCTGTCGGGATCAGTCTACTTTATTCTTTATCCGTCGAAGCACTCTCTATTTTCGTGGCGTCGTGCGAGACGAACGCTGCTTCGGCATTGGTCCGTGCCCTGTTACACTTGGGTGTCCATCTTATTGGCATTCACATCTTCATCATGACGCAGGTGCGGATGCGGTGCACCTTCCTTAAAGTCGGCCAACTATTGCTTGTCCGGTAAGTTGCTTAAAACTAGAAGGACGGATTGCTTTTAGTTCTCTTTCACTTAAACATTTTATCTTTACTTTTATGTTATAAAATGAAGCCGGGAACTGGAAGATGAAACTAAACTCAACAAAAAAATCATCCACTTGATCATGCCTCCTGCTGTGGCTGAATGGCTCATGAACGGTGGGGACGACGATGACGCAAACGACGATCAAACAGTTTTAGATGGGGAGAGGCCTCCTCCTCGTAACCAACGCCCTTTTGCCAACGTCGGCGACGATTTGCGTTCTATCTTCCGGCCATTCAACATGCATAGAATGGAAAGTGTGAGCATTCTATTTGCTGATATTGTGGGTTTCACTCAAATGAGTTCCAACAAAACGGCAGAGCAGCTAGTTGGCTTGCTGAACGACCTTTTCGGTCGTTTCGATCAGCTGTGTCAGCGACAAGGCTGCGAGAAAATTTCGACCCTAGGAGATTGCTATTACTGCGTTTCGGGTTGTCCGGAACCAAGAGCAGAGCATGCCGGTTGCTGTGTGGATATGGGTCTCAGCATGATCGACGCAATTGGTCGTTTTGATGAAGAGCGCGGCGAGAACGTCAGCATGCGTGTAGGCGTTCACACTGGCACAGTGCTATGCGGGATTGTGGGAACCAAGCGGTTCAAATTTGATGTCTGGTCTAATGACGTGACATTAGCCAATCAAATGGAATCGACGGGAAAGCCCAGCCAAGTTCATGTTACACAGGCTACATTTTCTTTACTTGACGGAAACATCTACGTGGTAGAAGATGGACAAGATTACCATGGTAAGTGAATTGATCTCTATGTGTGCCTGAAGCCTTTTACTACTAAAACATCTTTCAAATGTGTTTGTAGGTCTTAAAACGTATTTTATTTTGGGTCGAAAAAGTGATTTGAATGGAGAAGAATCTACAGCGGGAGGGTTGACGACGATGTGGCTAGACGAAGTTGAGTCAGAAACGACCTCTCAACTCCAAATCGTGAGTCACAAGAACGCGCCCGGGAGTAACTGCGGAAGCACAAGTAAAAAAGCATGTTCGATGCCTAGCATTTTAGACGAAGTAGCCAACAGCAGTGACAGTAACAGCAACCTCCAAGAGGCTAGGACGACACGTTCCGTTAGTCAAGACAGAAAGAAGAGAAATGTTTACCACGCACAACAATCGCAACAAGATGAACTCACTCCTTTATCATTCACCGGTTAGCAGCTTAATTAAAAACACTCAGTAAAATTATTTCGGAAGTTCTAATTGGCTTTTCTCTTGAATATAGGACCATCGGCTGCTTTAGAGATGCGTAGCACCAATGCCATTATATGTCCAGCCGGACAAAATGGACGCACCGATGAGCTCTCTCTCTTTCCATCCGTCGAATCCTTTATCAAAGCTCAAGGAACAAATCCGACCAATACACTTCAACGGAGAAAACCTGCCAGTTCTGCTGCCATTCTAGGAGACATGGAGCGATCCCCAACTTACCTGAGTCTTCCGCTCAGCCATAAGGACGAAGCCCTCGAAGAGTTGGACGGTCCTGCGGCGAGTGTGGTCGAAACGAGCGTTGTTCTCCACGCCAGTTTAAGTCGGTTTCATCAACTGCGAAAACAGTCTGACTTAGCCATGATCCGTTGCATTCAGGAAGATGAGTCCCACCGTGTCTACTTTATGCGACCGCCACTTAGCCAGATTACCCTATTTTTTATAGACGAGGCCATGGAAAAGGTTGGTTGCTTATTATTTATTTATCCTAGATTTATCTTGATGGATTTCTTCGTTTCGTTCTCGCAGGAATACCGAGCTCGTGCTCACCAACCTGATCAACCTGGCACACGCTTGACTTTGGCGTCGCCTACTTATAACACTTATCTAGATATCATGGTATAATTCCTTTACGGCAAAGAATTATAAATGATCTGTCTAATGTATTTATTTTTTCTAATTGCAGGTATCAGCTGTCGTCTTTGTACTAATTTCCATCTCCTGCTTCGTCCATTTTGACTTTTCCCCTGCTTGGGCCGTCGTCTTCACTTGGGGCACCTTGATTCTGACGGGCACCAGTGCCGTCTTCCTGCACAACTTATGCCGTGAGAACGCTGTCGGTCAAAACCTCTTTACCATTGTGCACAACTGGTGCACTCGCTGGTACTCGTGGCACGCTTGCGGTGCTTTGCTCATGAGCCTTCCCGTCATGGCTGTTATGTCGAATTTCTCGTGTGGTGTCGTTGAAGAAAAGGAAGAAGCCAGTCGGATTTTTTGGTACCTTCTCTTTTTTAGTCTCGTCCATTTTTGTAACTTTACGCAGCTCAACTGCTGGATGAAGAATGCTCTGGCTGCACTGGCCGCTCTACTTCTCATCCTGCTCGTCTCCACCCCGGTTTGCCCTTGTGTTTCTATCTCACTGACCAACACCAGCGGCAACTCCTTCACTACCACCGCTGTTAACTTTCAAGAAACTGATTATGAAAAGACAGAATTAGCTCTCTGTTATGAGATTATCCTACATCTTCTCTTGCTCCTCCTCCTTGTATGTTTCCTCAACAGAGAATTTGAGATTAGTTTCCGTTTGAGCTTCCATTGTAACACGGTCGCGGCCCGCGGGAAAGCAAAAGTCCAGTCACTCAAGGATCAAGCAGACTGGCTCCTTCGAAACATTCTTCCCCGTCATGTATTGGAACAGATGAAAACACGGCCCGGCTATTCAGAAAATCATCGCCAAGCTGGAATACTGTTTGCCAGTTTGGTCAATTTTAATGAGATGTACGACGAATCTTATTTAGGAGGTCGGGAATATCTTCGCGTACTCAACGAACTCATCAGCGACTTTTGATGAACTACTTGGGCAGCCGCAGTTTCTTAACGTGGACAAGATCAAAACTATTGGCAGCACTTTTATGGCCGCTTCTGGCCTCAACTCGGAGGTCCGAGATCGCAACTCTCATCCTCGTCAGCACCTTTTTGAGCTGATCGAATTTGCTCTTCAAATGCAGCGTGTTCTTCAGAATTTTAATCAAAATCTTCTCGAATTCAATCTTATTATTCGCATTGGTTTTAATTGCGGAGACGTAACTGCTGGAGTTATCGGGACCACTCGTCTTTATTACGACATTTGGGGTGACGCTGTCAATGTGGCGTCCAGAATGGAAAGCACAGGCACGGCAGGACGAATTCAAACAACAGAAGCTTGTGTTCAAGTGCTTCAAGAGCGATACCCTTTTGAAAAGCGAGGCACTGTTTATGTCAAGGGTAAAAACAACATGAACGTCTATCTATTGAAAGAGACAAAAGCGCCAGATTCTTAAGCCAAAGTTGTTCATCACAGTGCCACCATATCCCTTACATGTACTGTTTAAGAAAACCAAGAATGAACACGGTAAAAAAATTCAACGCATTGTCCCTCATCATTTGATAGAGACTGTGCCATTTGTCTTGTGTTGACAGCTGAAGTTTGATAACCTTGTCTTCAGCTAAATTTCTCTATTACTAGTGGCTTATTCCGTTGTGTTAACCTTGCCTCACACCATTCCCTATTTTCCGCAATGTCTAAACAAAGTTTTTTTTTAGAAACTCTTAACTTATAAAAGATCTTGTTTTAATCGTGTTATTTTTTGCATCACGTACGCTCTAAGTTGCCTGCCTTTATATATTTTACTACTTCTTCTGCGTGCCTTTTATGTTTCGGCGTCATGTCGGTCCATTCAATTCCGAATCAAAAATGAAAAACATCTGATATCTTTTTTTGAGCCTTGATTGGATTCCTGAACTTACAGAGATATAACTTTATTTTAACCTCGTTTTCTCATTGGCAGTGTTGTTTTACTGGCGACCAAGTTGTTTTGTTTACAATACAAGATGAATACGATTAGATTTCCATCAAATAGCAAAATTAAAGTTCTTTAATGTGATCAGGTCCATTCTTGATTTCAATTCAGCAAGATGAGAAAAATACATAACGCGACAGATCAACGGGCAACAACCAAGATATATTTGTACTGCGAAAACCGCCAACAGTTTTGATTGGAGAATCCAACCGAAAATCAACCATCACCATTCAAATAGAATTCAAAATACAACAAGCAACGACTACAATAGAATATTGATTCTTTTTCTGCTAAATAAGCTCACAGAATATCTATGGTTGGTATACAGCGCATCTAATCCACCTTGACCAGAATAAAGCCAGTACGACAAGGAGAGTACACCTAGTGATAATTGAAAAGACCGTTTAGTGACACAAATCTTGTTCCAATCTTTCAAGTAAATTAAAGTAATACCATGAGTGAATGCTGCCGCCCGCCAAAGGGCTCAGGGAACGATAGGTGATCAGTGTTGTGATCAAGCCTGCCATGACCTCCAAAAGCCTTGTCGTCCGAGTCTAGTACAATCCTGTATTTACCAGGGTTTGGCACACCAATGCGGTAATCAGTGAAGCTTTGATTGGGATGGAAGTTGAAGACAAAAACCAATCCAGCTCTATCAAACACAATCACTTTGTCGCCTTGATTTTTTGTGGACACATAGCCCTAAGAAATTAAAATAATCATGAATAAAATAACCACATAAGGCAGAAATGAATTTTTAATTATTAATGATTTGATTACCGGTCCATAACGAAGCCACCCATGTTGATCCTCACAGTGATTCATGGCCGAATCGAATTCATTCAAGAATCGATATTTGAGCAGCGGATCATCCACCTAAATTCCATTGTCGGCGGGCGTAGTGGTAAGACTCGTTATTGCCAATACGTGGGAAATCCAGCCACTCCGGATGACCAAATTCATTCCCTGAAAATAGATCAGGACATGAGTGCCAAGACAAAAATCACGCATTCAAAAAGCTTACCGATGAAATTGAGATACCCTTCGCCTCCAAGACTGTGTGTAATGAGACGGATCATTTTGTGCAAAGCCAGTCCACGATCAATAATAGGGAGATGGCTCGGAAATATTAGACATGTGAGTATACATTTCCTTATCCATTAGCCAAAATGCAACCGTTTTATCGCCAACGAGAGCCTATTCAAAAGAAAAAGAGGCTCAAGGATTAATTTAAAAAAATTTACCACCATTAATCGGAAACTACGGTTCTTACCTGATCGTGAGATTCAGCATAAGCAATTGCTTTCTCCATCCAACGTCGGTTAGTGAGAGTGTGGACGAGATCGGCCATGTCCCAATCTTCATCCTTTTGTTCTTTTAAGAGCTTGATCCATTTGTCCGGAATAGGCCATGGCAAGACGATAATCGAAACCACCACCTCCCTCACTCACTGAACGGCACAAAGCAGGCATACCGGAGACATCCTAGTAAAGATAGATAAAAGTAAAATCTGGAGAAGTACTAAGACAAATTTAAATTAAGCAACCTCAGCGACGGTTATAGATTCGGGGTACAGCTCGTGCAAAAGATGATTGGCCATCATGAGATAGACCAGAGCCTCCGTATCCGTATTGAGACCGAAGTACTCATTGTAGTCGCCGCTAAATCCTTGACCGATTCCGCGCGAGTGGTACAGCATGGAAGTGACACCGTCAAATCTAGATCGGGAAGGATAAAGTTGATGAACATGAAATCTACTTAATTTAAGAGCAATAAAAGTACCGAAAACCGTCAAATTGATATTCATCCATCCACCAACGTAAGTTGGACAGTAAAAAGCGCAACACTTCCCATCTACAAAAGAACAATATAAGAAATTAACATTGAAATTGATTAACGTTGAAATAAACATACGAAGAGTAGTTGAAAAGACGAGAGTCCCATAAACTGTGTTCTCCGCGTGATCCACTGTGAAAGAAGCACGAATCAGTACCATCAAACTGATTAAGGCCATCCAGAACGTTTTTAGACGCATGCGAATGAACGACGTCCAAGAGAACGACCAAACCATTCGCGTGAGCAGTATCTACTAATTCCTTCAATTCTTCAGGATTGCCATAACGACTAGAACGAAAAGGTAGATCATCAGAATGATATTTGTTCTTTGAAAACTAAAAGCTTTATATTACCTAGAAGCGGCGTAAAAACTAGTAATTTGATAACCAAAACTAGCATAATAAGCATGTTCCATAATAGCCATTAGCTGAATGGCGTTGTAGCCTAGATTAGAAAAATAAATTATAATGATTTTAATTGCACCTAAATTTTTCAAGTTATTAGTACCAAGTTTCGTGATGCGCGGAATGACATTGTTCGTAAATTCCTTGTAAGAGCCCACTTTCCCTTCTACGGTAGCGATCCCAACGTGACATTCGTAGATTCTAAGGCTCTGAGGCTGCTTGGGCCGCGTGTACTTGAATTCGTATTTCTGTACAAGAGATAGGGCTATGAATGAGAAAATTCTTATAAATATACTGCACAATGAAAGACTTGTTACCTTTGGAGGATTCCACACAACCTGCTGATATGCAGAACCTTCATTTACAGGAGGTTTCACTACATAAGTTGCCCAAGGTGACAATCTATCAAGCAGTTCACCGTTATTGTTCTCAACAACAACCTGGAAATACATACACACAATCATATTAAGGACTTAAAAATGACTAACATATAAAATAAACCTACTTTGACTTTGGACCCATGCTTGATTGGAGAGGTACCATCAGGGTTTGCAGGAAGATTCAGTTCCCATTTACCAAAGTCCAGTTTCTTGTAAGGGTTTTTTCGTTTGTCCCAGCCATCTAATTTAAAGGATATAATTGTTAAGATTACGCTAGGAATATGAATATATGGAAAAAAATCTTACTAAAGTCTCCATACAAATAAAGCTGCTTGGCACCTGGTGCCCATTCCTTGCATGAGACACTGTTATCTGGGTTGAAATGTATCCCAAAAGATTGAAAAGCCAAGGTAAATTTAGCTAGTCCACCTTCTTTCTCATCAATCTGTTTGCATAGAAGATCAAACTCTCCATATCTAAGCACAATAAAAAATTTCAATACATAGTTATTAAATCGTGAAAACGGTCTAACTACCTGCGGCGAATCTCTCCTTCATGCAACTTCAAATAGCCATCTTGTTCCAACAACTTGTCAATGTTAGGAACGAAGATTTTTTTGCTCGATGAATTAGCATTTACATCAGCATCAACTGTTACCGGTGGAGCCATATTACCTTAGCGACCGGACACTCGGACAATGGCAAGGGAAAAGACTCCAAGAAGGTTAAAGAGATAAGGGTTTGTGGGACTCGTTAAGACTTCAATCTAGAATGAATTTTTGCGATCTTACGCTTCAGAATCTTTTTGGCGAATACCCCAAGGGGATACATTTACGGTTCGTGAACTTTCGGCTGCTAGAGATCTCCACGTGAAGCGGACCAATGGAAAAGCTCGATACTAACTTCACACTAAAACAGCTGATAGTGTTTATGGCGCTAATACGCTACAATTTTTGATATTTTAAAAAAGCAAACAAAAAAGTATGGATGTTCGAACTTCTATCACGTATAGTGTTCAATGCTCAAATACATATTTTATATGTTTGAAGATATCCTTTCAGATGAAAAAATTGTAGATTTTAAAACGTATTTAATACGGATAGTTTTAGTGTGTTTAATTTAATCTAAAAAAGAAAAAAAAAATCGGAACGATTGCTGAATTGGCTTCGTAGTTCAAGATCGAATTTCAGGTGTAATAATTTTAGTTTATTTTTTAAAATATGCAATAACAATTACGAGGAGGCGGAAACAACTGGGCTTTTAGTACAACACGGCTGTGAGACGAGAAAACAAGGGATCATTTGAATAGTGGGTGAAAACAATAGGTGAACTGTAAGTATCAACACGATGTATAGTAAAAACGAGCGTCAACAAAGAATGTATCCCTATTTAGCTGTCCCGAGGAAACATAAGTCTTGCAAGTTTCATTCAAACTTTTCATGAAGCAGCCAAGGTTCACACTTTCTTCAAAATAAAATCAAGATCAGCAGAGCTTTGCGATCCATCTTATAAAAACATGGCATTATGATGCATTACTTTAAGCACAGGAATCACGTCACATAAATTCACATACTATAAAATGATAAGACAATATTTTGCGCGTAAAAGTACAATTTTTCTGCCGCATAGGATTTGATACTGTACTTGGGTTTGCAGAGGATTTCCTTCTTATAAAGCAATTTCTTTCATAACTGGATATCTTTGTGACAGAATGATGACAAAAGTGAGTCAAGCGTATAAATGCGCATCGTTTTAAAAAATAGTAAGTAAGGACGTCTATAATGTCCGTTCAAGTATAGAAAACCAAAAGTGCTCAAATTTGTGACGTTCTTGAATAGCGTGTAAGGTAAAAAGCTGAGTCGATTCGTAACGAATTAAGATGTAAGAACCTCGATGATTTCCTTTCTTCTGTTAAAATAATTATTATTTCTTGGTCGTCGAGTTGTTCGACCCTCTCGGTCTAATAGGATTCCGAGAGCTGCCACATGGATTCTTCGCAGAGGAAGTCGTTGAACTCGTTAAAGAAGCTGACGATACGTTCGTTGCGTTTGAAAGGATAGTGGCACTTTTGAAAAGCGTCGCATATTGTCCAATATGTGGAATTGCTGCCAACGCTTGCCAAAATTGATCCGGCCGTCGGTGAGAGTATCCGGGTTACCGATGTGGACGAAAGTCAAGTCCTGAAGGATCAAGCCGATATACGGGATGCAAGGTGGCTGAGTCTCGGCCAAAGCTTGCCGATATGCTCGGAAAGAGGATGAGCTATCAATCAGGGCACAATATTCCTAAGAAAACAAAAATTATAACTTATAAATAAATGAATAAAGCAAGAGAAACTATTTGATTAACGTACCTGAAGTCCATCAGTGATGGATTTTTGCCATTCGAGCCGACGAACTGGAGCAGAGTCCAGAGCCGATAACAAAGCCAAATACGAGTTAAAGTTGTTTAACCGTCTCAAATGTTTCATGATTTTTATGAATTTGACCACATAGCGTTCTCTATCCTTGGCGTCCGATTGGAGGATCTTGGATCTAGCCCAGTAGGACATCTTATTGAAATGCTCTGTGAACAACGTTAAGTTCGGTGACTTTTCTTCATTTTGTTCTTGGGCCCAGACCAAAACTTCGGGAATCTCGATACGAAGGAAGAGCTCAGCATCCAATAGTGTCATCTGCTCGGCCAACTCTCCAGATTTGAAGTCGAGTAAATGGCTCTGACGGGTAGTAACACCTAAACTTGATAGGACCGGTAGGATAGGAGCAGCGGTTCTCAACCGACGGGCCGTGCACTTTTCGAGGAACTTTTTACGCAGAGCTTTAGCCAGGACCAGGTCTCCGCTAGCAACTAGTTGACTTTGAAAATCGATTATCTGTCGCATTAAGTTTTCTTCCAGCTCAGACAGCGCTAAATCGTCCACCACATTAACGAGGAGAGAGAAGGCATAACGGCCTGCTCGCTGGTACCCCATGTCCGGTTTGCGAAAGAAGTAATCAAATCTAAATCAATAGAAAAACAATTATTGTAACATTATTGCTGTAATATAGATCATTTCTTCTATTATACCGATGGATAAGTTTGCGTGTAAGCTCCTCAGGTGTGATAAATGTTCTATAAGTGGCCAAGAAGGCTGCTTGGTAAACATAGTCAGCTTTATTCAATTTAGCCGCGTGAGTGATGAGCGCAGTCTAGACTTCCACCCCGCACTTCGGGCCCTTCATCATCTGGCTGTTTCAAGACAAGTTCTCCACTGAGATCCAACTCTTCCATACCGTCCTCGTCATCTTCCTCCGGATTGACTGGTTTCCCCTCTCCGTTCGGCTGAGCCGGGGCTGGGAGAGGCAGCAAGGGAACATGAAGAGGCCGAGGAGAGCTTGGCGTGTCAGGAGGGCTGAAGGATTCGTTGTGCGTTCGGCGATCCCCAGAGGGTGCTTCTATCAGAGCACCAACCCCACCAGGGAAAGCTGTGACAGAGCGTTTGCTCCTTTTTGGAGGAAGGACGGGCGGTGCCGTGAGGTAACTACTTGCTCGCGCCACGAAGTTATGTTGAAACAAGTCCTCGCTATGCTCGTGCCACTGGACGGCCTTGGCGTGGTAAACTTCCATCGTGTGTCGTAAGAGCTCCGCCTCGCTGGGCTGTGAGTAGGGACCCACCATTTCCATGTAGGCTTTAATGTGCCGCTTCTTAGGAGGGAGTGGTGGGGCATCGCCCAGTGTCGTCACCAACTGAGTGCTAAATTCGCGACGCATTTGAACACTAGTGCTGCTGCTGCTCATGCTGATCCCTGAAGCCGAGAGGGTTCGTTTCTCTTCGCTAAAGTGAAACGCTTCCCTATAGTTTAAGAAAAGATAAAACAAATGGGAGTGAGAAAAGGCGTTTACATAAAGAAATAAAGAAAAATATCTCCATACGCAGCTTCTTCTTGTTTGATGGCCACAAAATCTGCAAGGGAAGAGCCGGGTGAGCTACAGCAATCCAGTTGCTCCAAATTGTCGTACTGAGAGGGCAATCGATTTGTTGCCCGTTGTCTTCTCTTGACAGGCAAGGCCGGCGGAACGGACAACCCAGTCATGTGGTCATCCGCGATGGCTGTCTTAGAGGATGAGGTAGCGAACTGGAAAGCGGACGAAGATTGTTGTTTCGAGGAAAAAGATGTGAACGAAGACGAAGAAGATGAAAAGACGCTAGTCGAACTGTTCGTAGCCACTGAGACATTCTTTCGTTGTTCTTGTGAAGATTCCCAACGTTGCTCCACATTCTGTTGAAATCCAGAAGAAGAATGTTACATTTAATCAGGTCATACATAGCTATGAATGGAATTTTACCTGGCGCTCAAACATTCCGTTCACAAAGAGCGAGTGATTTGATTGAGCAACAGAATCGAAACTTTCGTTTAACCTAGAATGACTGGATACCAAATCTGGTAATCTAGGGAGGATTACTCCATCCCGAGGTAAAGGGCTGAAGGGACTGAGAGTCACCATTGGGGATAAACCAGCCAGGGAACGTTTCTTTGGAGGTAAAGGCGGCGGAGTGGATGGATCTTCCACCGACAAAGCTACTCATACCGCCTACTAAGGAGATTAAATAGAGAAAGTTAGGTCAATTGATC
This sequence comes from Chydorus sphaericus, assembly GCA_030141595.1. Lineage (NCBI taxonomy): Eukaryota > Metazoa > Arthropoda > Branchiopoda > Diplostraca > Chydoridae > Chydorus > Chydorus sphaericus. The sequence goes on from CM057928.1 coordinate 9,167,623, forward strand.
ACATCTTAGAAAATAGGCAAGTTACCGAAATCACTTAGAATGCCTTTCATAGGAAGAGGAGGCTTAGGAGGGGGAGATTGGTCCAGTTCCTCTGGGAGAGAATCAGAGCTCCAGTCCGTACTCGGTAAATCTTCTAATAAACTGCCATCAGAAGATTTAGACGTACGCTTAGGGCTGGGAGGAGGCAATAACCCTTCGACTCTGCGTTCCAAATTTAAAAGGATTAAATGGAAATACCGTATAAATAATAAGTATAACGAAGACTTACGGATTGTCGTTAGTGAGCGGTTTGAAAGAGGAAGTAGCTTCATAGAGTGCTGGTGAGGCACAAACAGGAGTCGATGGAGGCGGCAATTTATTAGCAGCTTTATGAATAACGATTTGCACTAAATCGTTGACGGCAATTTTGAGACCATCAACCACCGTCCTAACTTCGGAAAGCATAGCTTTGTCCGCACAAGGGCCCGATGGAGTACTATTAGTAGCAGTGGCAGAATCTCTGGTGGTAGCTTGTAGAAGAATATCATCCGACCAACGGATTAATTGCGATAGTGCTTGATGCACTAAGTTGGTGGCAGATATCAGGCTTGAACTGTGCTCTCCGGCGGGGAAGACGTTCCCCAGGGTAGTTAGTAATGCAGAACACCATTTCTAAGACAACTGAAGCTGAGCCAGGCACCAGCTCCAGTGTGTTTTTCACAACCACATCTTCATAGAATTTCAAAGCATATTTCACCTGACAAATTTGATTTTAAAAGGATTAGAAACAAAAATATTGATAGAGTATTGAAGTAACCTTTACCTGTAAAATGTTTTTATTGATTTCGTTGGTAAAGTGCTGATTGAGAGAAACACAGGCAGGGAGGTCCTCAATAACATACAGGAGCTCTTTCTTCGGCTCTGAGCCATTTATGACTGCTTGACTGCTGATGGGCAATGGCTTGGCCCTTACGCTTCCTTGCTGGATACCTGGATTACTTGATCCAGGAGATTTAAGGTTGGAGAGGATGTCGATGATGTCCTCCTTGAAAGACTTGGCCCGTTTGGCCAGCCTCCCTTTCTTCATCCTATCCATGATGGACGATCTTCATCCCGCGCACTTCCATCTGATGTGGAAGATAAGCGAGAAAAAAACAGTCATCGGACCAGTGCTCGAGTCGGATAACGACCTCATCATGTGGGAATTGGAACACTTAACTGTACACACAACCATCAGCTTGCTTCCAGCTAGTACTGTGGCAAAACACAGGTGTTACAACAAATACACAAAAACAAACGGTAAAAACAAAAGACGATTCTAAAGATCCTTCTCAAACATCTGCGAACAACAGCATCTGATCTAGAATAGACCCGAGCATGAGAAAGCAAGAAAAGAACAATAATAAATAGATGTACACAGACGAGTATATGGAAAATAATACACACAAAATGTCACACCCGAAAAATGTAGTGTCTAGAGCGCACAGCGTTGCCGTAGATGGTCCCAAGTTCGGAACGCACTACGTAGGCTCGTTAGTCTCGTAGCCTTGTAGGCGGCAAATATCTATCTCCTTCAGATTGCGTCATCTCCTTTCTTTTAAATTTTCAATACTGTATGCCCTAATTTGTTGTTTATACTGCCTCGCCCACTCTTTTTGATCGTGGATAATTGCTTAAGAAAGTAGAAATGTTTATGGATAGCCTTCAGGCCGTTTGATGGACGCACCTGTAGACGTTCCAACTGAATCAATCTACATTTAGAGATTAGTCTTAACGCCAATGGACGGAAATAAATGGGTGCGCCTAAAGCTTTGACAGCCAGTCGTAAACTTTGAAAACAGACAAGAATGTGTACTCGTTTCTTCATTTCCTTTCTGACAAAGCACACCTTTTCCTCCTGCAACCATTTATTTTCTTACATTTTTGTTCACTTCAACAAGTTTCATAAACGACCGGTAGAGGACTCGCGCAAGCGTGATTTGAATTATCTTTCATCCTCATCTTTACGCAAGCAGGTTTTGATTGGAGAAATTTTCAGTTCAAACACGTACCCTCAAATTATAAATGAGAAAATAACATGGTGTATTTTTCTGAATATCAGGAATTTAAAATTACTGCGCTTGAGACTTATTATTGAGCTGCAGGATTTTGTAAAAGAATCATGTTCTTAGAATTCAGCTTTACGATCGTCAGGAGCACCCCAAGGAATATATTGGCGAGTAGGGGGATCACAATATCTATATTGCCCTTTCTCCCCTTTCTCCCAAGTGTCCAAAAGGGGTGATCCTGAAAGAAGAAAAAAGAGCAACCGACATTTTTATGAGATGCAATTGCCGTTTCGTTTCAGATTTTCTTTCGAGGGTGGGAGGCACCGCAAAGAAACATTCAAAAATGGCTCAATTTTTGTTGGTCATATTTTGGTTCTCTTGTTCAAAAGTGTTATTCCGTGAAGAGCCGCGGCGCCACATCCGCAAAAAGGAACCGATGACTTGTAGGGCAAGAGTAATGACCGTGAAAATGACCAAAGTGGTGTTGCTAGCACTCTGTTGTTTGAAATCCTTCTAGAAAACGTGTTTTTTTCCTCTTTCTTTCTTTCTTTCTCCGGGACTGCGCGGTGTAATTGCGGTAGCTTCTTCTTATTCTGCTTGGTTGCGGTTGCTTTAAAATTCTCTTTCACAGGTACCGTTGCGTTGGATCAAGGTTCCACTCTCAATTCAACAAAACTTTGAAATAAAAGTTATGAAGAAGGAATTTTCACTAGAATTCCTCGAACTATGCTTCCGCGCGGGATTCGTCGTGAAAAATGTGATTCACGCATACTTGAATCGTGTTTACCTGTGCATATCCACGATATGATGATGTCTATCATATAAAACAGGAAGATAATCGAATAACAAAAGTTGTTGAGAATCAGCAGCGCGTAGGCCTATCTCGCAAAAAGGTTATTGGCCTTTCCCTTTTTTCTCTCAAATGACTTGAAATCAGCGGCAAGTGACGATCTAGCCATTTTATTCATCTCATCTTGACATTGTTTCTAGTTTCCACCGTGAAATCACGAAAGAGTTTATTGAACTCGACATGAAGGATGTCGTGCGCGGAAGTCTTTAAATCTATTATGGTTGACAACATAACAATGAAAAAGTAGAGTTCTGTCGGACATTGTTGTTGATTGCACCTCCCAATCAATTAACTGTATTTTTTGCCGATGAAGGAAAAAGAAGACCAGGAAATTGCCTTGGAGCCGCTTCAGGGTTGGCCTAAGGAATGATGACAGGCCTCGTCGTCGTACAGTCGAAATGGTTTATTTCAAGTCATCGACCCTGTTCTCAAGGGAGTATGGCGTACGACCAAAACGACGACGACGCCAGATGGACCCGCTTCAAGGCGCCAACATTGTCGGAATGAGGAAAAAATACAGAAAGAGTTAAGGTCAACGATGACCGCAATAGCTATCCATAATCCGCTATAAGCCACTTACTGGTTATTTTCCCTCTCCAATGAAGAGTGTAAGTCTTTTTTTCATTGTAACGGTGTAATGAACGAAAGTCTTCACGCCGGTTTAGCCGTACGTGATTGGGCCACACGTCATCGACTATACTAAAAATAATGCTTTTAAAATAGAATGAAGCTTGAAATGCAGGAAGGCATACAAACAGGTTTCCGGTTCATTCACTTCCTTTTTCGGTATACTGCGGCGGGACCAGCAGCACTCACGCCGCTTCAAGGTGAATGTTGTGTGAAGGTTTTCTCTCCATCACGACGACGCTCGGCTGCGCGACGTTTTCTGCTTTTTTCCGGTTGATTGAACTTCCGCTGCCATACAGCAATGTACAGTGCCGTCTGCTTGATGGAGGCCGAAAAAAAAATCACGCAGACTCGATAATAAGCGTAGGCCAGGTGATCAGCACACCTGCGTTCATGTCTAAAAAAAAGAAATGAAAAAGAATTCTTTGATTGAGCCAGCACATGTGTGACATGAGAGAGCGACGCACGGTAATGACCTTCTCCTTGAATGACCATCTGTCGCGCCGTCGAATTTTCATCGCCTTCATCATCAGCCATCTGGTTGTGATTTCTTTCTTTCGTTGTTATTATGATTGTAGCATAAGGTCTGTAACAAAAAGTTGCGGTTGCCAGCAGACAGCAGCAGCAGCAGTACTTCCTTCTTGGTCGGAGAAGAGAACGATGCCAAGGCCAAGAGCAGGGATAGATGGTGGGTCCCGCGTGCTGGCAGTAAGACGAACTTTCGATGCTGGTTTATACAAGCGGCTGTCATCAGCGGGAGTCAAAAGGGCGCGTGAATAGAACGGTATACAAGCGAGACTGAGAGAAAGTCGCACGATCTGAGACAAAAGGGAGAAGATATCATTTCAGGGTCATGCAATAGATTTTCTTGAACCAAATGTCTACAAGAAAAATGGAAATATTACGTAGCCCGGAAAGGTATTCTCTATACCGTTGCAAGGCCAACTCCTCCTTATCTTTTTTTTAAAAGAGGCCTAAAACTGGAAATATAAGAGAAAACTTTCACCAGTAGGCCTAAGAGAAACTTTTGACCGACTTTAAGAGTGTGTTGTGTAATGTTGGGTGAAACTCGACCTAAATTACCTGCTCTGTGAGAGAGGTTCACTCGAGTGAAAACTCACCCCAAAGAAAAAAAAAGGGAGAAGACAAGAAGAAGAAAAGGGAGAGGGTATGTAGGCCCAAGGCTTGTACACACACAAAAAAAGAAAGTTTGTGTCTGAAAGTAGTAGAAAGTGCTTAGGGGAAAAAGATGGCATTCATAACTGTGAGGGGTAAAAAGAAGCGGGGTTGACCGTTATTGCATGTCATTGCGACCGAGACCTACTAGAACGTGTTTTCTTTTTTTTTCTACCTGCTTTACGTAAAAACAGAAATCTGTCGTTTAAAGGAAGGGAACTGCCACGTCTCAAGGTGCGTCGAGCCAAAGATGGTAGGTTACGACACCACTTCTTTGGGCCATCGGGTCATTTCTTCCTGGCGACTTCCTATGGTGAGCTGACTTGATCATGCAGGAAGGAATGGACGACGACGAAAACGAGATTATTCAAACTAGAAAAAAGCTTACGGGATTGAATCTTTTTATATACATTATTAATGGTCATGAAAAATCAGCTTCGTTTCAAGGCTGAACTAGCTTTTGTGTCGAGTGCGTGCATCGACTTCTCCTAGTCTCACGGCCAATGGCAAGAGGGAGACGAACCACTTTCGCCCACCGGGCGCGCTGCTGTCTGCTCCTTCACGGTCAAAGCCACCATTTTGTTGTCTTAGAGACGCGGAAGAATGATGGTAACCAGGTAGCGCCGTTTGCGTGCGGTTTTTATCGTCGCGGCTGGCGAATCAAGTCTTGACCTTGGAGCACCGCTTCATGCAACATCGACGAGCAACAGCACAACGTAGGCCTTGAAGAACCGAGAAAATTCGTTGAGAACTCCGCTAGGTTCTCTGCTGCTCCAGCCGCCGGCAGCTATACGCCATAGAGATAGACCGAAGGGTGGTTTGAGGGCTGGTGTGGGTGAAGCAACGGCACTTTCCGGGGGGAGGTGAAGGGAGGAAAGATAGAGCCTCTCTGTATACCCTGAGACTTGCCTCGACGAGTCACTTGTCCTTCAGCTCTTGGTGCAGGTAGACGTGTTTTTATACGCACCTTCTTCTCATCTATTGTGTGTGCTACAGCTAATTGAACAGTGAAAGAGCAAGTGATTTCAACGAGCGATGCGAATGTACGCAATCCTACTGACAGAGTAAACAAAACAAGAACGATAAAATGCCCAAGATCTTCGTGTTGAGAAATCGGCTGCAGGAGCAACAGGCTCGATTGTTGGAGACGCAGAAAGGGTCGGGAGAACAACAGCGGCGGCGGCATCGGCAACAACAAGGAGGATGAAGAGGATGATCAGCCCGTAGCTCTCATCAGCAAGAAATCACAGGATATCAACAACCAAACGTCATCCAAGGATAATTCTCTTAACTACAGGTAAATATTGATTGAATAATTTAAAGTCCCGCATGTGGAATGAGACGCACTCTGGTGGCGACGGGCCCGTATCCGCCGTCACATCTGTCCTGGGGTCGTAAATAGGGTCACAATCTGAAAAGAGTTTTGCACCCTACTTGACCTGTAGTGAACCCTGTTTGCTCCCCTATTTTTTCGACGAATCTATTTATGGTCGTTCCCCCTACCCTTGACCTCAAATGACCTCTCTTTCCCTTCTCTTTTTATATTGTGATATTTCTTTCTGAGCGGCATTTATCCTGTCCTTGAAGCTCGCGCATTTCCTTCGCTCGCTATCTTTGTTCCACTTTATTTCTGTTTGCCAAACGTTCGTTCGTTCGTCTACTTCCTCTTTAGCTATTGTTGATTCCTGTCCATTTAGTTGACCCTTGATGTGGAAGAATAATTTCGTTTGTAGTATGACCGGTCCATTTGGTCACTGTCAAGGACAGTTTTTCTCAACGAGAATCTCGTTTGTTCGTGTTGATATTCTGCCACTGTCGCTTTAGATTCCCCCTGCAGAGCAAGTTTTATTTTATTTATGAGAGAAGAAAGGGGAAGAAGAAGAAGAAAAAAACCCGCTATGTTCGTTCTATTGCGTGATGCAGATAGCCTCCGGCTGGAATCGTCAAGCTTACGATCCATCAGTTTCTCTCTCCTTCCTTCTTCTTACGTTCATACAAGGCAAACACACCTGTAGGCTTTATTTTGAAGAAAAAGAACTTTCGTCATTTTGACCGAGGAGGAAAAAACTTGGGCCTATGTCATTTCTGTGTCAAGGGTATATATTTATCGAGGGTTGTATGAAGAAACGGTTTCGTGAGTCACTGTTGGAATTCATTTTTTTGCCGTGCCGAGAAGAAGGAAAAAAGTGGAAGGAGAGAGGAAGGGCGGGTGGGCGGTTCGCGGCGCTGTGGTGGAGGAGGGGAAGGCGAAAGTCAATGACCAGCGGTGAACTTTTCTTTTGCTCAGTCTTTCCTTCTTCCTATACCTGAGCCGGCTTAACAGGTAGGCGAGGGGGTCCCCTCCAGCTCCACACGAGCGCACCAATCTTTCTTTCCTCCTTTTAATCGATATCATCGCTTGAGGTGTTTTCGATCTCTGCATCATCTCTCCGGTCTCTCCCCCCATGGCCTCTTGTTAACTTTTAAATAATAAAATTCTGAATGAAAAAAGATCCCTTTTCTAAAATACTAAAAAAACAACCCCCTTATACGACCAAAGATGGAAAGTTATCTACCCTCCCCACCCCTTCTATGGCACTTTCAATCAATAAAAAACAAAATACAACGGAACCCGAAATGAAGACCATCTGGGCCATATGACGGACTCCCAACTTCCTCGTTGAGAAATAATAATAAAGAACATCTGACGGCCGTACATATAATAAAAGTCCATTCGGTGCCATCGAACCCGACGCCTGGCCCCCTATAGGCAAAAAAAAAAGAGTGTGGTGTACAAGTGCATTTTCTCCAGGGCGTCGCTGTGTAGACATTTTTTGGCTTCTTCCGCTATATTCACGATCGTTCGTGGGAAACACGACCCAACGGGAAAACGAAAAAAGAATTCTTTCATGACGCGCGCCATTGCGTTAGCGGCCCAGCAGGCCGGAACCGCGAAAGGGCCATTACCCTCAGCGGTTGGAAGAAAAGAAGGGAACAATTTCAATGTCAAGTTCCCCGATGGCGTAATCTAGTAGAGGAAAAGGTATTGAAGAGTAGGAAAACTTACCGGAATTTCACACCGGATGGCGGAATTGTGTTGTACATTTCCCATCATTTTCTTTCTTTCTTTTTAATATACAAAACTAATAACACATGTTCTCCGTTATGTGCATACAGAAAACAACAAGAACGATGTGACTCCATCCGGATCCGGTCGGAGGTATTTGCCCTTCTTCTCCCACCTTCAAACCGACTTGGAAGAAGAGGTGGTCGTACGATTCCAGCAAGTCTCCGTAATCCAAAGAACTCCGCTTTTCCGTCCGAGGGAACCGGAAGCGGAGAAGAAGCGCGAGGCACCACCACCTCCTCCTCCCCGTCACGATGAAGGACGAAGACGCCGATTCCGAAGAGGTGAATGAAGAAGAACCAGTTCAAGAAGCGCCCATTGACTACCACGTCCCTCGCCCGAAATCACCGGAAGACGTTGACAATGAAGAATCCAGCAATTTGCCGGCCAAGATTAGGTCACGACGAAGGGCCCGTGAAGCAGATGAAGGTGGCGCAATTGATATGCGATGCGTTCGTCCACGTCTCTCATCACCTCGACGTGGTCGTGGAGTTCGCGGTGATCATCACCACACGAACGACCAGCCAGTTGACGGCGACAGCACTGGCGGTGGAAGCGGAGGAGGAGGCGGTGGAAACGGCGGCGGAGGTGGCGGAGGAGGTGGTTACAACGATTCCGGCCGCTCTTATCAAGGAATGGGTGGATCTGGTGGTGGAGGTGGAATGGCTGGATTCAGTTCCGGAGGCGGAGGAGGTGGCGGAGGAGATTCCGGCAACGGCGGTGGTAACGATAATCATTTACCGTACGGAGACGGATCACTTCCGCTGGATAGCTGTGGAAACGAATTCGATTACACTCGGTTGGAGCAACTTGGGCCCCTTCCGTCTCTCAATGACGTACTACCGTCTATGCGCTCCTTCCACCCAAGCCTTTATGCACGCCTACAAGAACCACCCCGTTACGTCAATCCTTCTGATTTGGATCGACCACCCGGAAATGGTGGTGGAGGAGGAAATGGCAATAATCCAAGCAACAGCGACTTGGAAGCTACACTTACATCCCTTACAAATCTTACCAACTTGAATCCATTCAATGGAAATTTGAACCTCTACGGCCCGTACGCTACCGGGCAGAATGGCGGAAACGGAGGTTCCAGCAATAATGGTGGCTACAACAACTTCTCTCAAAACGGCGGCGTCGGATTGGCTGCCCATACTCCAGGCAACTCTGGCAATCATGGCGGACCCAGCCCTTGCGGTGGCACTCAGGCGGACCTCTTTGAGCTGGCCAACGATCCGGACATGTGTGCTGATGACCAAAACTCTTTCTGTCCGGATGTTGATCAAATCACGGGACTACAACTAACTGGATTCCCCGTCGAGCCCAGCGTACACTTGGCCGAACAGCAGCAACAAATCCAACAGCAGCCGGATCGACTCCAGCAATACCAACAGCAGCACAGCCGCGTCTTTAGCACTTCGCCCAACTATTCTCAAACGGGCCAGCAGCGTCGCAGCTCACCAAACGACGACGGAATGGGTGGCTTGGGTAACTTTAGCCCATCCGCCTTATTGACTCCGCTTTCCATCGACCAGTCTCCGCTGATGGATGTCCAATTCGGCTCTTCTCAAATGTCACCTTGTTCCATCAACTCCTCCTCGTCGCCCACACCAGGACCACACGAGTCGAACCTACACAACCGCAGCCTTCATTCCCACACTCCTGCTCCGCAACCTCCCCACTCCTCCATGTCCGTGGATCAGTCGGACAACGAGTCCGTCTCTAACCTTCGAGTCCGTGTCTCTGTTCTCCAGCAAAGGGTATATCTCTTTAAATATTTAGTTTTGATTCAATTATAATTAACGATTTGTTTAATAGGACATTTCCATGCAGCTCGGCCTTCCCAATGATGCTCAGCTTGAGTTTGTCAACGGCGGTCACGGCATCAAGAATCCGCTTGTAGGAAGCGAAGGAAAGGATTCAACTCGTGATGGATCCGAGTCTGATTCGCAATCCTCCTCTCACCACCACCACCAGCCGCATCACCACCAAGGCTCCACCAAATCGAAAAGAGGAGGAGGAGGAAGCGGTTCTGCTAGCTCCACCTGCGGTCCTGGCTCCGTCACTGGAGCTGATCCGGACGATCCATCTAAATTTACCTGCCGACTCTGCTCCAAGAGCTTCACACTACAGCGTCTCCTCAACCGTCACATGAAATGTCACTCGGACGTCAAGCGCTATCTCTGTACCTTCTGCGGAAAGGGATTCAACGACACTTTTGATCTGAAACGACACACTCGCACTCACACAGGTATGCACATTTTACCTTTTTACTTTTAATCGTTTTAATATTAACATTCTATTTCAATCAGGTGTGCGACCCTACAAGTGCGCTCTCTGCGAAAAGTCTTTCACGCAGAGGTGCTCCCTCGAATCCCATTGCTTGAAGGTCCACGGAGTAGCGCATCAATACCAATACAAAGAACGAAGAGTAAAGGTACAGCATTTCCGCGTATCTTTGTTATTCCAGTGTAACCGGCTTCCATTCTTCTGCATGAATGTTCTCATGATTAGATTGGAATGCCGTATTCTCTGATATTCATGTAATTTTCCCAGCAAAGCAACAAAGAGACTAATTACATTCTTGTCAATTTCAGGTGTACGTTTGCGAAGAGTGCGGTCACACAACTAATGAACCCGAGGTTCACTACGTCCACTTGAAAGAGTTACATCCGTACAGTCCGGCTTTGCTCAAGTTCTACGACAAGAGGCACTTTAAGTTTACCAACAACAACTTTACCAACATGCTGCTTCAAGTCCGCTCCTAACCTTCGTCAAAGATCCGCCTACTTACAAAGATTATAAAGGGGAGATAAGAAGAAAGATGGATCGAGCGCCTTTTTATATTTTTTTCCACATAAATGACTCGTACACTATATATGTCTTTACAAAGAGAGAGCATTAGGTATAACATATTGCTCGGGGATTTCTATAGGTGGTGGAATCAGCGATAGCGAACACAGTTAAACAAGAAGACAATTTATAATCATAACAACACGTTCCTGTATCACATAGATTATTTCTACACGGAAACAACAACAACACACGAGTGCTTGGCTCTATGTATAGTTAACCCACGAGCGGGCTCTTAATTATTTTTCTAATTTTATTATTATTTTCTTTTCTGATTTAAAAATCATAATCTTACACAAGGATTATTATTCCAATCTGATAAGAAAACTATTTCAGGGGTTTCTCTCACAGCTGTTCACGTAGATTTTACACACTGATTTGGATCGAAGGGCGCGCCTACATTTTTCTTTGTCACACAAAAAGAAAAGAAAAAAAATTGTTGTTATGGTCGTTGCGGTTGTGGGTGTTGCGTTTGGGGTGTAGGGTCGCAGCGTGAAATACTAAGATTCTACAGTTTATGCAACCAAATAATTTATAAGTTTTTCTCCTTGGTAGTTTTGGTTCTCCCTCTGTTTTGGCCACACCACCATATCACTTTAGTTTCTCTTGTTTTGGGTTCCAATCTATATTCGTCAAATTCTCCTGATAATGAAAATCTTTCAATCCCTGTCATCCAACATGTATGTCTCGTCATATTCTTTCGAGAAATAAACACATTTATCGAATTAGTCTTAATATCTGTTTTCCATTTTTTTTAAACACTAATTTTTCACATTAACTTATATTAACTTACTTTTGAATTGAAAACAAGCCTCAACATTTGAAAATATTTTAAACAAAACTTCAGAACAAATTTAAATTAAAAGTAGCGAGTACGGTATGCAAGATAACAACAGGTTTTGAAAACCGAATGTCGTAATCTTATCTTGTTCACTCAGGTGCGAAGCATGTATATTTCAGGTAATTTTTAGTTTAGTACGGTAGTACAGCAGCTTTGTGTTCAACAATACTGAAGCTGTAGAAAAACGAAATACTTATTTCACAGCAATAATCATGGAAATTCGTCCTAATTTGCTGTTAAACATAAGGACAACGGCCCACAGAACAGAGAGCAGCATACAGTTTAATTGCATGTAGGCTAATGAATCTTATTCTTGATTTAATGGGTGATTTAATGTGAACAATATAAGCAGAGTGTATGTGTTATTTTGAAATGGATGTTCGTGGAAAGTGCTTGCTAATATTCTTCATCATATTGTTTTGTAAGTATGTAGCCTATTTGTTGTCGTTTAAAATGCGATTCCATATGAATGAATAAAAATAAGAGAATTTCAATATCTGCAGTTTTCAAAAGAATAGCCTGATAGCTTTTTTTTCAATTTATTAATCTTGTGCAATTTCACTCCATTTCAAAGTCATCATCATTTTGGCTTCGCTGCTAGGAGGGAATACCAAGGATTCGTCAAAGAAGGAATCATCTTTGAATGAACACCATACCACAATATCAGCTGGAGTAGAAAATCACGGACAAGGGAACCGAGCATTTGGTCAATTTGCACCGACTCGTGGTCTTTACGCCTTGGATAAATCGGGAAAAGCAAAACCCATTTGGGTTTTTGGTTAAAATATCGCTACTTTACTGACATAACCTTTTTTTAAGGCACCACCAATAAAAAAATGTGACCAATTTTCCTTTTTATTACAACTTAAATTTGAAATCCATTAAGTTAAGGAAAAAGTTTAAACATGCATGTCCGCCTCCCAGCATGGACCACGTACGCTGTAGGATGGATGACTTTTATCGTAAAGATTCTACTATTTCATTGTACAGGAAAACCTGTTGGGTTATAAGTTAGGAATTACCTAGGCTTTACCAAAAAATGATAGTTCATGAATCATGGTTTAGCGCTTTGGGGACTTTCCCCCATACTACGTATAGCATGAGATGCAACCGACAGCCGGAGCAACAAGCAAGGGATCTGGAATTCTATTTTTCTTCTTGACGTGGACAGTAGATGTGTTTAAAGAGTTCCTTGCACTTCCTTCACCGAGTAGACTAATCGACGGGATACCGGAATACTATTTCTCTCAATGGAGATCCTCTTCTTCTCGTCCAAATAGGTTTCCATTTTCCGAGCTGTTAGTTTGATGATGGCCGGATGTTGTTTTGACGAAATTCATTTCAAATCCTAATTGACTCTAGAATTCTGTACGAAGATCTTCTATGATATTAGGAAGATGACGCCAACGTACTTTCAAACTTGTAATTTCATGTTTGATTGGATGATTCAATGGAGGTTATATCTTATTTCGAAATAAGATTGCTACCGGTACTGCCCTTGACATTTATTCGTTAATTTTATATCTAAAACAATTTCAGGAGGAGTTTTAATTACTCATTTTATTTTCTCACAGCTACGATTCGATCGTGTGTGTGCTTTTTTATATTCGGCGGAATAAGGTGGTTCTCTAATGAAATTAGCTGCCGTGGTCGCCTGTCCAAAATCTTCCTTTTTTCAGTATTCTCATTTCTGATTTCTGAACTATATTTTCTTTACGAATTCGTCTGTATTGCGATATTTAGTGGCTTAATATATGTAATGAAGATGTGCATCATCTGAAGCATAAGGACTATTTTGAAACCATGATTGCGATGATAATTTGCAATGTTCTATTATCTATTCATATCTGGTTTTAAGGTATGCTAGAAGCATCCTTTATTGCATCAATAACAAACGAGTAAGAAACATTTTGCAAGAAAAATCGATACTATTATTCTGCAATAAATCGACCGACTGTACGGGAAAAGGTAACGAAATAAGAAATACACGTAGCTAGTTTCGCATTACTCGAGCCAAGTTAGGAGAACTCGGCCGAACTATAATAATGTGGTGCGAGTTAACCGACTGAGATTCTAGATTAAAACATTCGTTAAACAGAATTTTTTTTCTCAAAATAATTTTGAGTCATCATGATTGGTCAAAACATGGAGCAGCCGTGACTTGATTAAGCGCTCTGAAAATTAAAAGGTTTTTTCACAATATTAAACCCAGCCTTTGTTTTCTATTTATCGCTATTATCGCACCATTGAGATTTCGTCGATTTGATCGTTGTTTACCCGTGGCTGACTCTTCTTCACACGGGCCCCCTTGACGGCATAACGAGGGAGAGATGGGGATTTCAAGTGGATTTACAGGCTTCTCATGGCGAGTTTGTAGATCTGCTAGGCAGAGACTCAGCAGAGCTCAATACTAACCAGCTTGAAATTTACATGTTTCTTGCTTACTAATTTGAAATGCATCTGGTGCCTGATATATACCCTCTCCATCATGACTGGATAGTTATATACAGGCCCTATTATGTAAGGACTAAGGACTGGGTGACTTGTACACTTGGTGTCTGCAATTATTCATCAGTACAATTACTTCTCTGAAATGTTGATGTAATAAAATTATTAAGGACAGAAATAATTAAAGAAAAATTATTTCAATTATAAAAAATTAAATATTTCGTGTAGAACTCGCATATAGTTCCTAAAACTAGTTTAAACCCGTTTCATAACCCAGCGGACCTGCTAGGGAATAGGGATGTTACTTTTAAAACAAAATTTTATTGGAATAAATTCGAAATCTATATACTTATATTTATATTTTATCGTATTAGTAAAGCGCACCTTTTTTCTCTTAAAAACGATACTAGTGCAACGTCATGCGTTACGTAATTTTAAAATCGTAATTCGATACATCTAGTGTTTCCTATGACCGGTAGAGGGTTTCGTCAATGTTATTGTAAATCGATTGAAAGGGGAGGGAGTAAAAAAGGACGGCTGGACTGCGGATATTCTCTGGTTGAGTGGTATTTCTAGAGAAGTAAACTCAAGTCACGTAATCCATTTTTTGTTTTAGCCAAATATATTTAACGAATTAAATTTGGAGTTGAGGGCCTTACCTTGAACGGAAAAGTGGCTCAAATCCATGTGCCTTTGACGTACTGGATGAACTAATGGCTGATTCAACAACACCAAGTAGCCCCCAGACTGTAGAGCTCTCTCAGGCATTTGAGCATGTAGAGCAAACCTTGTCTGGGGTACTTGCTAGCATCCAGAAGCTTAATGAAGAATCCCAATTGGCAAAAGAAGAGATAAGGGCATGCTTTGGTCGTCAATTGGGTAATCTACACAGCCGTGAAACCCAACTCTTAAGACAGGTTTGCTTATTTATTTATTTTTATCAAACTTATTTATTGAAGTAGTTAAAGTTAAAATAATTCTATTGGAACAGGTTGATGTCATCTATCGAGCTAGGAGGGAAGTTATGCAAAAGCAGTTGGCACATTGTCATAGAATTTTGGGATCTCTTGAAACATCAAAGAAGTGGACTGAAGAATTCCAAAAATATAAATGTGTTGTCGCCTTGGATTGCTCTGATTTTGAAGGGTAATGACTTGAGTTCTTCTAGTGGTTTGGATTTTACTATATATGAACTTGATTTTTTCCCTGAAGCATTAAGAAATGGGGAGTGTTGAACCCTCTTAACTGGACATTAGATGAAGAATCACTGAACAAAGCCATTGCCAACTTTGGCAAAGTTGATATGGATGATGTCCTTATGCTACCAAGTGAGGAAGAGTCTAAATGCCTACCTTCAAGGTAAACTTAATTCCTTCTTCAAATTATATTATACCTAAGACTTGTTATTTTTATAATCATTTCACACAATTATATAACTAAAATGGATACTTTTTTCAGATTTGAGGAATATTATGAAGAGGATCAGCAAGTTTTAAACAAGCCATTGAGTTCAAGGATTCACATAATCGATATTAAATTTCCGAAATTACCCTCAAAAGATGTTGGAAGTGTAAAACCATCATTGGGAGGGAAATTGGATTCAAGTTATGGACCATATCGTAAAGTATGTATTGCCCTGACGCTATGCATAATTTATTTGAGATCGTTTCTTATTTTGCCTCTAAATCCAATAGGGGACGTACAGCTATAAGCCATGTGATGTCCAAACTTGGTTGGGATGTATTCAGACTAATACTGCCGCTGAGCCAATGGAAGATGCGACTGAGGTCATGCCAGACATGATGAACTTATCCGACACGGGATCCATAGGCAGTAAAGAATCAGACAGCATCGAAATAGTATCCATTTCTAATCTTTGCCAGAAATCTTTGAGTGATGTATGTCATGTACTTGACCATCAACGACGCAGTATGATATATTAATTAGTTTGATTTATTTATCAGGCGACAGGAAGTGGAATTTGTCCTCTCGGGTCCAACGACGTGGAAATTGAAAATATTGCCGATAGCCTCGGAGCCTGCTTTAAAAATGATAACAAGAATGCTTGGCTCTTGGTTACTGAGCAGAAAGACATGTCTGAAATCCCTATTTCTAAGGTACTTATAAAACAAGTCTCATACAATCTTACTGTAACATTTGCGTAATCCTTATCTGAATATCTTTCAGGCTTGCCGAGCCAACGCACTTTGCGACACATACGAGTCTTGTGTTTGCGATGTCAACTGCTCTGAAACAGCTAAGAAAAATCGTAAAGAAAAAGAACGGCAAAATGATAACCAGAAATGGCTACTACATGCTTCCAATTCATTGCAACAAGCCCCCAGCTCGGTTCCTGTTTTGACCAACATGTTTTCTGACATGGACAACAAGACGTGCTGGCTTGTATCTTCTCAAACGACTGCTGCGACCAATTTGCCAACTTCATTTGCACCATTCCCGAATTTCTTCTTAGATGATGATAACAAAAAATGGTTGCATCCTGCTTCAATGCAGCAGGTGCCGTTACCTAGTTTGACCCACGTCCTCCCCAACCTTTTCGCTGACAACGACAACAGCAAGTGGCTGCGTCCGTCTTCTCCACCACCTAAGAAGCGTCTCAACTCGAGTGCCGTATTCCCAGAGCAGTTCTGGGATGGAGATAAGTGCAAGTGGCTGCATCCGGAATCGCTGAAAGCCTCATTTGCGCAATCCAAAGGTCCCATCTCTCCTTACCCCAACCTTCATCTGACTCGGGTTGAACAGATCGCTCATAATGAAACCGGATCCGGCTTTGTTGACACTTCAGCCGCTAAGATGAAGGATTCTAACAGCATGTGGCTGGCCTCCAGTTTTGACCGAACCCTCACCCAAGCCCTCGACGAGATCAAGATGAAGAAGTGCTTGGTTAATCAATTGAAGGGATGATGTCCTTATTTTAATTTTAGTGGTGTAATTTTACTTTTATTTTCACTTCTTCATTTCAATTTTTCAATTAATTTGACACGCAATTCTGATGCTCGAAAATGATTTTAAAGTCTTGCTCCCCAGCGTCTTTAAATGAAAAAGTGTTCATGGGGAATCGAAGGCACTTTATTGTTATAGCTCTAATAGGGTTTCGGTATGAATTATTGTATTTTTAGTTCTGCTAAATTTCGTGCTGGAGCACAAAATACACCACTAATACCATTGAAGGGCGGCTCGATAAAGGCCGGATCCATTTGTTTGAAAAATCGATGTAATTATTGTGACATTTTGGTTGAGACAAAAAACAGATGCCCTCTTCTTCCAAGGCAAAAGGAAAGAGAGCGAGTTTATGTTTACGTAGGGAAGGCGAGCAACAGTTTTTTCATTATCCAAGGTTGCAGTCCGTTAACAACAACCAGAAAGGAACGATAGCTTATAGTCATCATGTACTTCTTGCATTGTGCGAATGTGGTTTTATTGATTTCCTTTACCTTATTGTTGATTCACTGTTGCGAGGTATGGTATGCCTCTCTTCATCTTGGGTCCGCTTTTATTTATATGTGGAACGATCCTTAAGCTATTCTTTATTTCGAAGAATTCAGAACGAGTACCTGTTCGAATATTGTTGAAAAACGGCAACAGTAGTACGCCATGGAGATTAGATGCATACAAAAAACTCATCCCACCAGAGGGATCACGAATAAGACGAAGTACAACAGGAGAAGGAGATAGAACAGTTAGGATAACTATTGATGGAGCGGATGTGATGCTGAACCTCTTGCTACATCCAAAGAGACACCATCCCGTAACAAAGAATACGATTGTAGAGTGGGTGGCAGAAAACGGCGAACGAACAATCTCGCGAGGGATCAACACAGGATCATTGCTGGTTTATTTACTCCTAGTTGTTTGTACGTAGATCCTCTTGCATTATCTGTTAGTATATCCTATTTTTAGGTATTCCGGATGGGTTGAGAATATGACCGATTCTCAAGTATCGATTGGAATTTGTGATGGTCTTTCGGGTGTGATCCATGTTCAAAACAAAACGCTTCTCTTGGAACCTGAATTTGGGGACTCGAATGAGAAACTCGTTCACGTTATTTATCCTCTTGGTCTCGAAAACCTTAGTCTTAAAAGCGATCAACATTATGGGCAGTTTCCGAGGAGAAAGAAGCGAAGGTGCATTTCTCCTCAATAACCTACAGATCGATTACGACGAAGAAGGTAATGAAATCGTCGATACGGTACATCAAGAAGAGTACGATCAAAGGGAAGACGAGGAGGAAGAGGACGAGAGCAATTCGATCGATGAAGAAGATGATGAAGCACTCATCATGGATACCTATTCCGAGATCGATGACTACGATGTCCATCCTCCACCGTCCGTCATTGAGGCCACATCCCTCGAGGAGGCAGAAAAGAAGTCCGGCAATGACACGACACGGACATCTGCTGTCGATTCCAATGATGTTATTGACGGCTATTCAGTCGACAAGATGTGGGAAGGTTCGTGTTTTCAGAGTATTAGAATTATCTTTTATTATGTTAGAAGACTTAAATTGTATTATTTCTCTTGAACAAAGGAGAACCACAAGCTGCCAAGAAAAAGAAGTCGGAATCGAAATCTATTGTTGGTGATGATCCTATCAAGTATTTGGAAATGGCTCTTGCTATTGATCATACCGTCATCAAATTTCATGGAAAGACACGCGTTCGGCAATATGTTCTTACTCTGCTAAACATTGTATGAAATCAGTCAATATTTGGGTTCGTTTGATATATTAGAAATTATTTTTCAAACAGGTTAGTGCCATCTACGAAGATACTTCGCTTGAATCCAATATGCGGTTGGTTGTAACAAGACTAGTCTTTTATGAAGATCGTAAACACAGCCAAGTACGAGAGAGTAATTCCAAGCGATCGTTGGAAAATGTCAACGCTTGGAACGCTGGATTGCTCAGGAACGCAGCATCCGAAGCACCGCACGATATTGCAGTATGGCTCACGCGTTACGATCTCGGAGGACCTTCCGGATATGCCCCTGTTGCCGGAGTCTGTGACCCCGACCGCAGTTGCTCACTCAAGTAAAAAATTTAGTGATTAATTCTACAAAGCCTATCATGCATCTTTATTGGGTGATTTTTGCCGCACATGACTGAGCTCAACTACCGTATCAGTCTTGTGCGAACTTTTTTTTTAGCCCAACGAAAGTTCCTACTACGTGCTCAATGAGCAGAGTAGGAGCTTTATAGTTGAGCGCAACCAAAAACTAAGTTAACCAATGACAAATTTAAGGAAATTTGAGCTCATTTAGACCCAAATTAGACCGAACGTTGAAAAGCATCGTAAGTGATGTAATAATGCCGTATTAATTTCTTTTTCTATTAGTCGGGATGAGGGCTTGACGTCTGCATTCATCATCGCTCACGAAGTTGGTCACGTGTAAGTTTAATCTTGTTCCATGTCTATTTTGAATTGGTTACATTTATGATCAAATAATAGATTGGGATTTTCACATGACGGAGACTTGTCAGCTGGAAATGATTGTTCAGATGAAGCTTTACAAGGATCCGTTATGGCCCCAATGGTAGCCGCTACCTTTAGTCGTTTCCACTGGTCCCGATGTACACACTGGGAATATCATTTCAAACAACAGTGAGTCACTTTGAGTTTCCTTTTTGGACATGAGCGACTTATTGAATTTCCTTTGATCAATTGTGTTGAGCAGTAACTGGAAGTGTTTGAAAAATCAGCCGAAAGTAGATAACAGCACGACAGCTGTCAACTCTTCTACTCATCACAGTTACACCTTAGACGAACAATGTCGCATGGAATTTGGAGATGGGTATTAGTAATGCAGTTTGCGGATGACATTTAAATATATATTTTTTAAATTCAGGTATTTTTTATGCCGATCTTTTGCTTTAACCGATCCTTGCACGCATCTTTGGTGTGGTCACAAGTCAAGTCCGCAACTATGCAAAACGAAAAAAGGTCCACCGTTGGAAGGCACTCCTTGCGGAAAAGATAAGGTACCTTCAGTAAAGCTATTCTCTTTAAACAGGGATGCACTTATTCTTCTTTTTGCTCAGTGGTGTATAAAAGGTTTCTGTGAGCCAATCGGCAAGCGGAAGAAGTTAGTCGGGCCCGTAGCAAAAAATCCGCGCAATGGCAATTGGAGTGAATGGTCTGACTGGAACACTTGTTCTCGAACGTGTAATGTCGGCGTCCGGTTCCGCACTCGGAAATGCAATAAACCCAAGTGACGCCAAGCCATTTATTTCCCCTTAGTTGTTATTCCATTTTGTTAAAGCGAGTTGTTCTTGCAGGCCTGCCAATGGAGGAAAGATCTGCCAGGGTGTGAGCGAGGAGTCACAGCTGTGCAACAGTCAGCCTTGTCCCCAGTGGACGGACTTTCGAGCTGAACAATGTGCTACTATTCCGGCACTATTAATGAAAGGGAATATTTCAGCTCTTTCATGGGTTCCTTGGGAACAAGCAAATCGTTAGTTTTCCTTTCAAAGCATCCTTAGACGAAAGCTTTTATTTAGATTTTATTAAAAGTACAGAATCTCTACTCTGTCGCTTGACGTGCGTTTCCTTGGAAACGGGAGAGATTTTCCAGTCGACAGACAACGTTATCGACGGTACTTTTTGCTCCTACGAAAACCCCCACTCGGTTTGTATCCAGGTAAAAAGCGAATATGGCCTTTGAATAAAATAATCGTTCTCACATGTTATTTATCTTTATTTTTGTTTCACAGGGCCAGTGCAAGACGATTGGCTGTGATAAACGCTTGGATTCAGTGGCCAAAGAGAACGAATGCGGCGTTTGTCACGGAAAAGCTGGTGAATGCACAGCTGCGAGCCGTCATTATAGTGGAGCTCCTCGTCCTCGTATAATAAAATAGAATCGTTTCATTTTTTATGTAACTTTTGATATTAGATTGTTGTACGTGCAGCCCATCGGAGAGTGGTTGTTATTCCGCGTGGAGCTAGAAACATTCGAATTAAAGAAGAGCCTAATACTTCAAACCGGTTAGCACTCAAAGGCCGTGGCACTCGAGAATGGATCTTGAATGGAACATTTCCCATCCGCCAGGATATCTTCACTCATTACTTTATCGCCTCTGGAACTCGGTTCACTTACAACTCAATCTTCGGCTTAGAAACAATGCGAGCTCGTGGACCCTTGCTCACTGACGTAACCCTCATGGTATACCTACTATGCGCAACACACAAAAAATCAATAATCTGTAATATAATTAATTGAAATCCTTAATAGATTGTACCTCCTATAACTGGGAAACGACAGTCAGCTAATGTGACAGTGACGTGGAATACTCCGCCAAAGTCTCACCGCCGGAAGAATCCGGGTCCAGATGGCGGAATCGTTGAAAAAGAAGTGTTTTGGGAGCTGGCTGGTTGGTCCCTCTGCTCTCGATCCTGTGGTGAAGGTACGCAAACTCAAATATGGTACTGTCGGGATCGCCAAACGGATCAAGTTCTTCGACGGAAGCATTGCTCACATTTGGATGAACCTCAGATTCTCACTCGTCTCTGCAACACTTTCAGGTAGTCTATTTACTGTAAAAATACAACTTCATTTTTTAATAGTAAATTTATATATTGGAAAAAAAAGTTGTGATTATCGTTGGGTGACCGGACCTTGGGAAGGCTGCTCTCAAACATGCGGGAACGACGGAGTCCAAATGCGGATGATTTACTGTGTTCGCACTGCTATGGTTAAGAGTAATGCGGATTCGTATAAGCTCCCAACTGCTTCTAACGGAACGTCACACGAGGCTCGTCGGGTCCCAGAAGTCACTGATGATGGGGATTTGTCGTCCGAAGTAGATAAAATTTTAAATCCTGTAGCGGTTGATTCTTGGAGACCTACAATAAAGATCTAAAAGTTAGTATCAACTATGATTATTCGGAGTTATGTGAAAACAAATATAATTTCCTCCTTGATTTTTCATTTGAGTAGAAACAACTTGCTGTGGAAAACGAAGTACTTACGTGGAAACCAAACGCCATCACGGATCCCGCTCTGTGCCGTGATCAAATTCCATCTGAAACTCAACCTTGTAATCGAGTGCCTTGTCCAGGGATGTGGATAGAGAAGACTTGGACCAAGGTGATCAATTTACAAAGTCTATCTTTCGCTCGTCATTACCAGTTGCGTATATTTTAATTTCCAGTGTTCTGCTACGTGTGGGCAAGGCCTGCAAGAGATGCAGTTCATTTGTGTCAGTCAGTCTAAAGCTTTGACCGGAATGGCCAAGGAGTTAGTGGCTTTCACAGATCCTTCTATAGTAGAAGAAGACGACGAAGAGAGATCATTCGCATTCTCGCAACGTAAAACGGAGACAACTATTACAAGCACGTCGACCAGGAATCAGTGGAAGAGTTTTGTGTGCGGATTGAAACCACAGCTGTCACGTCCTTGCTCCGGACCGGAATGTCAATATCCTTCGAATGCCCTTAAATTGGCTTGTTCTGATGGCTCTGATCGTTGTCAACTCCCTATTTTGCAGCGCTACTGCATCCTGCCCCAATTTAAAGTGCTGTGTTGTAAAAGCTGTGCCAATTATTTATCCCAATAATAATGTGCAATAGTCTGTCGTCTTTTTGTTTTGCTGGATCCTCAATTTTTCATCTCTTTTATTATAATTATTAATATTTTTGCCGGCTTCAAATAGATGTGTTTCTTATTGCGCCCGCGCAGTTCGTCTTGGTTTCCTTTCCGCCTCTACATCCTTTGGTATACTCCACAGGATCATTGGCTGATCGTAAGACTTGTTCACTTGACTTTGTCCCTAAAGGATCACCAAATAAGACAACAATTGCGATGCGTTCAATGGTTTTTATTTATGGATTGACACTGATGTACTGTCTACTTGTGCTGCACCCTAGCTGTGCAGATGGATTTCGATTGCACGCCCCAAAAGTTGAAGCTGTCACTACGACTCAACCGCCTGTTCCACAGGGGAAACAGTTGGGAGTAAGCGGCGTGCGAACATGTCCAGTCGGTCAGCAACTGGACAAAAACAACATCTGTCGCATGGTTTGGTAAATATCAAAGCTACTCTTGAGTCCAATTGCAAATAAGGATTTCATCTTTGTTTGTGTTTTGTAAAAGGATCGGCTAATGGTCTTCGCGGAGAGTTTCGCTTGAAACACGCTGCTTCTCAAGTGAAGCAAACTACTACACATTATTTATTACTACACAACTTTAAAAACATCATTTGAATAATCTCTAATTCGGGAAAAATACACGGTTGTCTATTTACACTTACTAATTTTCCTCTATAACTACCGTACCTTGGTTAAACATGTTTGAAGCGGTAATGCTGGTTTGGGCAGTGGTGCAGAGCATGTAGAAACTTCGAGATTAAAAATTTGAGAAGGATATGGAGATCTAGGAAAGGGATCTCAAATATGTTATATAATGCAATATATCAATAGTTAAGGTGCGGTATGAAACATTTTCGTATGTTCCACAAAGATGTGTAACTATGATTAAAATGCCCGAAAAGAGACAATTTTGAGCATAAATTATGTGCCACTTTTTCTGAATGCTTAAACAAAGTTTCATACTATATCATATTAGGATAATCTACTCGACGAGTAGATGTAGCTTTGGCGAAAATTGGATCTTCCTTCTCCTTCACGTTTCACGGCTTTTCTGGCTTATAGATAGTAAGAAGATACTAGCTCTGTTTTATGCACCATCAAAGATCCCATCTGCTGCAAGTGCAGTTTCGACGACAAACGAGGATCACTTACACGCAAAACGCTGTGGAACTAATAGGCAAAAAGAACGTTACACATCTCGTCATTATATTTTATGTTTATGGAACCTAGTTAGAGAGAAAGAAACTAATGGATCGATACACAAAGTTTATAATAAGCATGTTTTAAAGGAGAACTAACGAGAAAGCAACTTCGTTTCCAACTTTGCATATCTTCTAGACTTTAATTAAGATCTATACACTTAAGACATTCATTTGAAAATTGCAATTAAATCAATTAAACGATACTTGCGCAGTAGTAATGAACCAATCCGAATCGACATCTACTTTATAAATTATCCTATTTCACATTGAAAATCATCAAAAATCTTCTCCTAGGAAAAGAAATGTTGGCTTAAAAGGCAAGGTTATTAAGTTATATCATTGTTTAACGTAAATAAAAATCGTGAACACAAAACTATCTTGCACTACAGCCGCTGCTTTATTGTAGTTCAACTGTGTAGAGGATCCAAGAGGATGGAGAGATCAACAGAATCCAGATGACTTGCAAACTCTTTGCCTTTGAAAGGGTCGACAGGAGTTTCCTTTTAGTGGGGATGAATAATGAATGAGGTCTATGATGATGCTCCACTCTAGTTCCGAGTTCTAGTCGACTTCTAAAGTTTACTCAGAAATGAAAAATGATCAAAGAGGCCAAGTTTCCGTCAGAATAAAGATCAAGGGTCTTAAATAATCGAATCGTTTTTACAATTTCTGCGAAAAAATAAAGAGTAAGAATTCTGTTGCCAAGAATCCGTAATAGTTTTCGAACGAACACACAAAAAAAAGTTGGCTGCGTTTGCCGCTCGTTTCCTCCTCTAAATTGCTTTTCTATTGGTTTTGCTCCCTTTTTAAGCTGACTGTAGTGAACAATTCAACATTTTACAAGAACCTAGTTGAAATGGTTGTATATTTTATATTTTATCACCCAAAGAGAAAGAGAGAACGAAAGAGATAGATAGAAGAAACTACAGATCAATACGGCACCCACCATCCTTTTAGTTTTTGTAACAAGAATTACATTAGTAATCCTAGCACTAAGTTATCTTCTCGTCGGTTCGTCTGTAAAATATGTCGACTAATGTAATATTTCTTTCTCCTGTTGACAGCTACAATAAAGAAGTATGCATCATATCAATCACGAGCACTTTCCAATAGGAGCACTTGCTTTAGGACGCTGAAAAATCGATGAACATCAAAGAAAGTAGTATAAGATGGGACGGGTGCCAGACGCATGACACTCGGTAGGCGGATGTCACACTGGCGAAACGCGGAAATGAAAAAAATCAAAATCGTACTGTTATTTAACGTGAAGGGAATTGAATATAAAGCTTTTACTTACCACTACTCCCCGCTTCTCCAGCTGTTTGTGAACTTCCATGAGTGGAATGGAAAACATGACGGATAATTGGGTTCCCCGTTGCCCTGGATCCCGCGGGGTGATGATGCGCACCAACTTTTCCGACGACGTTGGCGATACGTCGGAGAGATGATTATCCATTAAATATTCCAGATATCCAGTTAGTAGATATTGCTTATTCAATAAACGAGCTAGTCCAGCTTCTTCGAATATCTATAAAGAGAAAATTATGGTTTCTATTTAGCAAGAATTTTTTACTACAACATTATTACCTCTAGTCCAGCTTTATGCAAAGCCACTAAACTTGGTGGTGGATTGCAAAGGCGATACGCATCCGCCCCGGATGCCAATTCCACGTTGTGCTTCATATCAAATCGTGTCTCTTCATTGTTGCTCCACCAACCGGATAGAGCCGGACGAGCGGCGTGGTGCTTGCGATGCACAAACGCTCCACCGATTCCCTCCCGCTCCAGAATTCAAATACTACTTGAATAAAGAATCATTATTTTGTGTTTTTCTTATATAGGATCGATATCGCATCTTTCAGCAAAAGATAAATATGAAAAGAGTGCTTCGGGCATTATAAAGGTTTGTGGATGTTTCGATTGACTAGGAATTCACAGAATGTCAGCAGAAGTACACATACTTTGTACAAATAGAACACAATAAGGACACAGTATCGATGGTTTTGACAACCTTGTACGTGCACCAGCAAGCAAAATCCGCTTGCCATTCGTGCAACTTGAGCTCCACGTTGCCAACGGCGTGAGCAAGATCCCAACCAACCAAACATCCTTGCTCTTGCCCAACTTTTGTAATCGTCTGGATGTCAAACTTTTGTCCTGTGAAAGAAAATCGATGTTGATATAGAAATGGCATAACAGTTGGAATCGAATCAATTTATACCAGTGTAATAGTGAATCCCGGATAGGAATATAACGGAAATGGATTCTCCATGCTCCCGAATAGCGGATAAAATGTCGTCGAGTTGTAGAACATGCTCTCCAGGACGGCTCTTTCAAAATGACAAGACCTTCTGCTTCAGAATAGCCATGCATATTCAACTGTGATATGACACCGTACTTTTCACAAGAATTAAAAAAAATGAAAAATAAAAATGACAATGATTATGTAAATTTAATGGTTTGCTCCTACTCGATCAGAAGGAAAGGCGTGTTCTTCAATCATAATTTTATAGCGACTTGGAGTGGGCCGATAAAAGCTAAGGAGAAGCAGATGCATATTAACTGATAGGCCGTTCATACAGGCCACTTCATCCGGGTAGCAAGCTCCCACCAGCTTGACCAAAGAATCTTTCACCAAGAGATCGCATTTGGCAGCTGGGAAGCGTCCGTGAAAGTGTGTGAAAACTCCTCTACAAATTTAAGATATACAACTGCAGCAGACTGAAAATGTCAATATTCTTAAATAGTACAAAATTACGTATTTCCCCAATTCGCCAAAACATCTTGCTGGTAAGCGTCAGCCCTTTTCGGTTTTAGTCCCAAAGAAGTTGCCGCACAGGTAGATGCATTCCTCATCGGGATTGTCGACTAGATCGAGGTCAACTGAATTTTTTAAAAGAATTTATAAAAATCAATTTCAGCTTCTTATGAACAGTAGGCTACAAGCTACCGTAGCGAAAATATATTTTTTGTACCACAAGGCAAGTCTCTCATCTTTGGGAAAGTGAAATTGTCTCTGCATTCCCGGAGGGGATCCAGAAGGTCCATTTCAATGGCAAATTCTTGGCTTCCTAGCGAAGTTCCCGTCTTATTAGCCATTCGTCGCAATACATCCGCAAGTTCAGGCTAAAGGAAAGTTGTAATAATAGTCAAACAAAGAAAACCACTTTGAATTTGGAAAGTATCCACACTTACATCTTGTTGATAGTTTGTTTCACTAGCCATAGTTATGAATAATTATTCGAGCCGTGTATCCTTGGTTCCGGGATCCAACTGATTCTCCTGCCGCTGCTTTGTTTTCTACCTGTGCTCAAAGGAGTGACCAAAAAAGACTGTAAATCTCGTCCTTCGATCGGACTTGTAATAGCCTACCTTTTCAGAAAGGAATCTCCCTGGAGGCGAATTTATTATTATGCTTACTTAAAAGTTATTTTCTATCTTTGTTTATGCTTCTTCAAAAGCTGTAATATAACTAAACAAAAGGCTTCGGGTTTTTCGCTAGCTCATCTATTGGTATTTGATGACATTTACTCGATTATATTATCTTATTTTAACCATTTTAGGTTGCTGATTTACCATAGGTTTCCTTTAATGTGAAGCAGTTCCGTACTGATGTATAATGTTCCGTGTTACTTAACCTTTACGAACGTCTTCCAAAACAAAAATCTAGAATGGCCAACATCTAAATCTCTGAAATAAAAATGAGTTTCTCTCACATTTTTGTTTTGCAAGTTTTATCATTAGAATATTTAAAGGTTATATTTTTCTATGTAAATATTTTTAGAAAAATAAATATGGCAAATAAAAAATGCATTGCCCCATGCAAATTCAATTGTCCTTGAAAGACTCGGAATAGACTCGTACCTTCTTCATAGCTGGAGGAAGTTCAAGATGATTCAGTTAATGCTGTTCATTTCAAGGGTATCAGTTTTCTTGAATCCATGTATTTTCATAGAAATATATATGTTTATAGGAATCACACATCATTCTGTAACTATTTTAGAGGCGTTGCAGGAGAAACCGTATAAATCTCGTGTTTTTTTTTGCGTTTTCCTATAAGCGCATGTGCGCTAAAAGGGTCGAATAGTGCGTACCGAATTTACTTGGAAATGCTTCAATGATAGGTATCAAGTACATTGAAGTGGGATATTAATTTTGCTTTGATGGTTGAATTTATGAAGTTATTTATTTTTTCCCGCTGTTTCCCATGTAGAGACTGATACGAAATGACGCAGTTCAAGTTCTCATACGATATGGAAAAAGCATTGTAATTTAAAAATAAATCTGTCGCACTGAAAATGCATCGGCACCCCTCGTTTTCTTCTTTCAATTAAAAGGAAATAAGGCTTAGGTCGATTTACTCCAGCCAACGTAGTCGGGCACATGGTACAATGGTACGAAGCACACCAACGAGCAGAAAATCCTTGCCATTTTACAAGGTTCGCTAATAAAAATATGCAAAACAACACTGTGCTGGTAGGGTTTCTTTTGCAAAGACTATCTACGCTTATAGATCCAGTTATGGCTACGTCTATTAAATTTTCTTAATGTTTTTCTAGATTGTTATTTAGATTATTTTTTTCGCACATGATATTCGCAATTTACATGCATTTTCTTCAATCTCAATAGTGTACGTGGAAAAAGGAAGCTGTTGCAATACATGCTCTAGCATGTTGTAAAAGTAAACATAAATAATAATTTGTCGTAACTTTTTTCATCACAGTTGCGTTAGCGCGCGATAAATCAAGGAAAGTCTCTGCTCCATGAATTTTCTAAAGCATTGTTATCTCACTTCCGGCTGGTTTCCTATTTTTAACGGAACTCAGTTAATTTTTATGGAAGGGAAAATTTTAGGGTTTCTAATAAGAATAAGATATTTCATCGTGAAATAAGAATTCTTCTGAGATGGTACTGATTATTATTTTATTTTATTTGTGGACTAAGGTTTCTTGTTGTTAGCGGCTTCTTTAATAGGAGATAAGGTTTAAAATCCTCCAAATATATCTGGATGACGAGTTAGAGGTACCGGTACCTAAATTCAAGCCAGAAACGCAAATTATTTGTATATATGTTTGCATAAAAATGTCTTAATGACTTCCAGCTGAATGGGCAATATTACAGTGTACGTGAAGACGTGCACTTATTAAAACAGAAGAAATACAGTAGGTAATTATAAAAAAGGTATTAAAAGAACATTTTAAAAAAGCGAGGCACGCGCGGTACAGGTATAGTAAGCGAGCCGGTGCGCATATTGTGATGATTTCATGATTGAATAATTTTTTTTAGCTAAGACTTATAGTCGGATGATTGAACTAGTTTATGTGCTAGGCTTTATTATTAGATTAAACTAAATTTTATATGGATAGCGCATTAAGCCTTTTTTCTCGCTCACTAATTTTTTGCGTTCCTTATTATTATTTTGATCGAAAGTATATTTTGAGGATTGACTAAATTATTGTTTGTCAGCTAACTGAAAGCCAAAGCTTTCGTGCATGTTGTTATTCATAAGAAGATTCTCGTTTAAAAGCGTAATACGTTCGAAGTTTTAAATTTAACATTTTATGCGTGGACTGTGGGGGATACTAGCGGGAAAAACGTATACCAGTAACAGGTACACAAATAAGTAACACGTTGGTAACACGTCACCATATGTTCGCGCTATTCAAAGGGAAAACTTCCTTTTGATGGAAAAATGTTAGATTCAGATTTCAGACTTGCTTTTTTAAAATTCATTTTGAGAAATGAAATTTTTACATGTTTGAAGAAGACTTTTGTGTACAGCCTTATAATTTCCGGTTCAAGTTTTATTTTTGAATCTTGATATTATCATTAGTATAATCAATATTCAAAGATTTGTTTAATAAAAAAAAATTAAAAAGGGCCGAGGGATCTCTCATCCCAGCATGGTTTGATCTCAGAATCATCTGATCTCAGTACAGCGTATTGCAGTGGTTTAGGGATTTTCCTCCTTCCTAGTTCCTACTCTTCACGTCTTCACCGGTGACCGGTCACCTCTTGTTTAGACTTACCCTTTGAAAACCTGAAACTGTCACTTTCGATGTGATTTTATTCTACTTTTTTTTGCAGAGCCAGGTAGCTAGTTTGGGTTTGAGCAATCTGTTACTGTAATCCACCTTTCAAGAAGTGTGCAATAGTTATTAAAGCACGGTTTAATTGATCTACACAGTGTGCTTAAGCCTTGAGGACAAAAATTTTCCTCATTTTCTCAGATACTGACTGTCTTTAAAATTCTATACTTCTCTTCCAACATGGCAGTGCCAGCCAGGTGGAGGCTATGTGTTCCTTTATTAATTTTAATGTACATATCAGTTAGAGGCCAAAATGTTTTCAGGAGCTTTCAGTACAAATACAGTTTCAAACCTCCATATCTAGCTCAAAAAGATGGCTCAGTGCCTTTTTGGGAATATTCTGGAAGTAAGTGTAACCTTCTAATGAGTTTGCAAATGATTATTAGAGTGTATTTTTATATTAACCATATTGTTCACTTCTTTTATTTTTTAGATGCAATTGCTAATGAAGAAATGGTCCGGGTTACTCCATCCCTCAGGAGTCAAAAAGGTATTATCAGAGTCTGCTAGACATAATTGTTTATTTACCTAAACATTGGTAACTTCCATAGGTTCTGTTTGGACTCGGATGCCCACAAACTTTGACTGGTGGGAGGTTGAGCTCATCTTCCGTGTAACAGGCCGAGGGAGGATTGGTGCTGATGGCTTGGTACATCTTTTATTACACACATAAGATTCCATCAGCAGTAACTTAGGAAAATATCTTTTTTAGGCTTTCTGGTATACTGAAACCAAGGGCCAAGAAGGTCCAGTCTTTGGATCCAATGATAATTGGAATGGTTTGGGAATCTTTTTTGATTCATTTGATAATGATAATAAGCACAACAATCCATTCATCATGGCCATGACAAATGATGGTACAAGGACTTATGACCATCAAATGTAAGTGAACAGAGTATTTGTTAACTGTTCGAAAATAGTGTTAAATGTTAATTTACTTTTTTCAGGGATGGTTCAACTCAACAACTAGCCGGGTGCTTGCGAGATTTCCGCAACAAACCGTTCCCTGTTAGGGCCAAGATTGAGTACTATCAAAATACCTTGACGGTAAACGAAAATATTTATTATGGTCGATGGAATAAAGAATTCTTGAATAGCGCATCTTCTGTTTTTAGGTCATGTTTCACAATGGAATGTCCAACAATGAGCAAGACTATGAGATGTGCTTGAGAGTAGATAACGTTGTTTTGCCGAAAACTGGCCATTTCGGTGTCAGTGCCGCCACTGGAGGCCTTGCTGGTAATAAACTTTTTTTTTTTTTTACTACACTAGCATATAACATGTCAACATTGAGATTAATTAATATATCTTATCTCACAGATGATCACGATGTTCTGAAATTCCTCACGTACAACTTACAGAGTCCTGATTCTTCTGTCACGGAGGAAAACCGCATTAGTGAAGAGGAACGTCAAAAACTGTCCAAAGAATTTGATGATTACCAAGAAAAACTACAAAAGCAAAAAGACGAGTAAGACCGGAATGTGCCTGTTTCTTTTTCATTGGCTATAATCTCATAGTTTTATTTCTTCTTTACTTAAGTTACCGGCAAACAAATCCGGAAGCCTCAAGACACGACGAAATGGCCAATCCGGAAGAGTGGTACGAAACGGATAGCCAACGTGAATTGGGACAGATTTTCTCTGGTCAAAGCAAGATGTTTGATGCTCTGCGAGACATTCAACGCAAAATGGACGAAATTGTTGGCCGCCAAGAACGAACGTTGGGGCTTATGTCTGCCATTCAATCTAACCAAAATGGTATACAATATTTTCTTTCAAGAATAATATTTGTTAAAATTACGTTTTTGAATTTAAGTTCCAGCTGGAGTACCTCAACCTGGAGGTGGAGTTCCCCAAATCCCAGTAGACACGATTCGACGTCACGAAGTGGACTCGGTGTTGGCCAATCAGCGCGAAATGGTCGGAGCTTCAAGGGAGATCAAGTAATTTGAAACAATTTCAGTTATATTTAAGTATTTATTTCATACTAATTGTGATTTCGTGTTAAGGGCTTACGTGACGGAGATCCATCAAAGGACGGCTTCCATCTTGCAAAACCAAGGGAAACAGACTCAACAAGGAGTGGGCTCTGCTCAACCTATTGGATATGATCATATGCAGAACGCACTTAACGAAATTAAGGAAGGGCTCAACATGATCAAGCGAGACTATAAGTGTAACTGCTCAGCGGCTTGCCACACAGCCGCCTCCTTGTCCGGCTAGCCAAGCCCTGCCTAACCACAACCATTTTCGCCGTTATGATGGTCGTCCAGATCCTTGTGATGGTTGGCTATTTTATTTATCGGTAAGGAACTCTGGTTGCTCATTCTGTTTCACAGATGGCGTTACGTAATTTTTGTACTTTCTTCCTTTTCAGAGACAACAAGGAGGCACAAGCCAAGAAATTTTACTAGAAACTGAAAAGACATCAGAGTTCGGATTGTTATTAAATAACACGAGAGCTTCTTTCCACAAATTTCCAATTGACATAGATGAAAAGGGTTTTTTAAATTAAAATTATTGGGTCATTTATTGATGCCAGACCTCTGAAAAAAGGTCAACTTCCGTGACTCGAATATATTGTGAATGTGCAGGAATATTTGATAGGGTTGACAATGTATGGGATCAAATGCGAGCAAGATTGTGAGTGACAGTGTGCTTGTGTTCCCCTGCATAGAAATTTATTGTCTTTAAATCAAATAAAGTTATAATAACGTCCCAAGGTGAATGTGTTGGATGGTACTTAAGTGAACCACCATATATATTTTTCGTGCAATTGCAAGTGATGAATATAGTACACGGGTGTAATAATGATTTTGCCTTCTTTTTCTCTTGTCTATAACTGGGCACAAGAAATCTTGAAATTCGCCCTCTAATTAAATTGCATAAGCAAGGGATAGAACATTTTATATCTTCCGTACTATTTATGGGAAAAACCATATTTTAAAAAACATTATAAGGAGCTTTTAATCTTGAATCGATTTAATTTAAATTTTCAAATGTAGCACTTCCTGTCCTAAGTATGTGTAATTGGTTATCATGGTTGTCTTAAAGGTTATTTTTGTGTTCATAGTGTAAACTTGTAATCTTGCATACCAAAGCTTCACCGCTGTCCGCGCGTAACAAAATAATCTCTTTAGATATTACAGTACTTTAAAATAAATCCACATATATTGACTTCAGTAAAATATTAAAAAAGTGAAAACATTTATCAAATGAAACAAGGACACTTTTAAAAAGTTATTATTGACTCACCATTCATGAACCGAAACCCTTCTCTTCCGATATGGATGTACTTTTAAAAAGATTACGTTCATTTACTTCTTCAAAATATTTAAATTAACAAATATGGTCTCAAGCGATAAGAAACTTGTTAGATAGGACTGACCAAGATATGAGGACTTAAAGTTGTATTTGTTTCTAAAATTATTTCCTGTACACCTGTTTAATGTCGGTATTAGACCTACAGTTTTAATGATTTTAAGCTTCATGCCTTTATATGGTGAATTTTTATATTAATCATGAGTTATATCTGGCCGTACTTAGTTTAGGATCGCTTTTATGAGTTGCCATACGAAAAGTCGCATACGCTGCGCAGCAAAATGGGTGAAAAAAATTACTTAGTTTCAATCAATTCAAGTTCTATTCTAGAATAATTTGAAATCATTTGTTTGTAATAGTTACGTAGTAATGATGGTAAAGAAATCTATAAAAGTTTGATATTTCTTTCTAGTAGTGATGAATAACGTGCTTAATGTTCTGTTCAGAGTTTGAAAAATGACTAAGAATGATTTGTTGCAAGCACTCTTTTGTACTCAACAAAATGAGATATGGGATGCTTTCAGATTCACCCTCGATCTGTTTTATTGATTCTGAATTTTGGATTCAGTCGTGGTCTATCTTTATCATTTATCTGCTCGGACGAAACCCTTAGATTTTATTTCATCAAAGTAATCTGAATAGTAAAAACAACATCACATTATGGTGAAATGACCCTATTATTTCGATCATTAAAACATAAATTTGGAACGGAACAAAACATTTTTTATACGAGTTTTTTTGTTTTTATTATCTGTATTATACGGTACATGGGCGATTTATACAAAGCGAGGGTTGTATTTTTATTGCAGAAGCGAAGGCAGTGAAACAAACTGACAATTGAATAACTTTGAAGGAGGGAATACTCTGGAAAAAACAAGCCCAAGTAATAGGTTCATCAAGTGTGCAGAGACTGGAATTAGTTGATGGCCCCTAATGGCTTCACTGCTTATCCATGTTTACAATACATATTTCTTTGCTGCCGTCGCATCAGCCGGGCTCGTTCCCAGATTATCTAGTGAAGGGAGAAATTCACGCTCGTCTCGTAATTCGATAGATGTGATGGATGTTCAGTTCCGGGCAGGGAAGCCAGCCGGCTTGCAGTAGAGTGGGTGGAGGAAATCGCTGCCCCCGCTCTTTCTCTGGCTCTTCTTTTGTGTCGGGACGAGACAAAGGGCCATCAATACAGCGACTGCAGCTAGACGCTGCTGACTTGTCACAACATGCAACTAACCCGGGATAAAATAGACAAAGCCAATATTTTTTCCCAGGCGGATTCCATAAATCGAATGAGCTGGAAAACAATATATATATATTCCGGCAACAGCGATCATTATCAACGCAATTTGGTTGTAGATACTACCCATGCTCATACGTTATTCACTTTTAATGGAATTAACTGGGATCCAAATCGGATTACAGTATTCGGTGATGTCAACCAAAAAGTGTCGAACGACAGGGGGACAAGATGGATGGGCTCCCCCGTCAAAATATGATTTTTTGTTTCCTTCCCTTTTACTTTTGTTGCCGATAATATACTGTACCGTAGAGGAGCAGAAACCTTTGACGGATCCATGACCCAGAGGGGAGCCCGCCTGCTTCTATTTTATATTCTCCATGGACGTTAAAGTCACCGAAGGATGGCGAATCTTTTATCGGACTCTTTTTTTATATACATATATATTTACTCGTATGTTATGATGGGTAGCAAAATTCTATGCGTGGTGTATTGTACCCTAAGTAGATGTAGTACAAGATGAACATAAATGCTGGTGACTTAGTTTGCAACCATCACCAAGAGAATGCCTTAAAAATAAGGAGGGCTATTCATCGTGATTGATTGGCACGCTCTATAAAGGGCATCCTCCATAAACTAGAGCACGGAAGTATGTATTCCGGAGCGTAATGACGATTGAATCAAAGAAGATCCGATCTGCTGTATACATGGCTGTTCGTGTCCGCCCAATCTCAAGATTTGTGGGGTAGTTTTTCGTCCGGATTCTTTTTATTTTACTTATCCAGATCCTATTCGACTTGAGGAAGCCAGACAGTCTGGCGCTCTCCAGCTCTTCCGCCAATCGTAGCGTCGCTCCCGGTCCAAACGGGAAGGACTAGGATCCACCAATCCTGGCTCCCGATCTACAAGAAAAAGATGACCTCCACATCCACCCCCTCTGATGCATTAAATTTCTTCCTTCCCGGAATGATGGCACAGTCATAGAATTAATTTCGAAGGGTACGTATAGGATCCTGAATGCACATATATATGGATGTGATACACTTTCATCTGATTATGCGTATTCCCCTACTGGCAAAAAATGTTGAACAGGCACTATCTAGACGGAGCGATCGCTAAAAGTTCTAGCTGCTCAATTTGTCATGCCAGCAGTGTGTCTATGTAGTGCAGAACAGCGCACAACTGTGTGGAACGCGCATCAAGCAAGAGAGACGAGAATATCTATCACGCTGATGGAGTCCCCCTTCCTTTCTGTGTTATTTCAGCAGCTCCCTGTGTGACACGAGCTCTTTATATTCAGCAGTATATCCCCCCTTCTCTTCTTCTTTTTCTTCTTCTATACTACACGATATTGTGTCATAAATACGAGAGCTGGGAGGGCCGTCCCTTCTCTTTTGTGTTGTCGTCGGGAGAGAGACGTCTAATGGATCGGACGAGAGAAGAGCGCCTTCACTCCAATCGCCTATGTATACTCTGCGGCCGGAGCCGCCGCTGCTGAGTGATGATTTAATTTGGATGCAGAGGGAAACCCGCAGTATAATGACTGTAAAATAAATAAATAAATACATAAAGATGTCGGGTGAAACGAGCTGTAAACAGTAGAAGACAAGGGGTGCCTAAAGCAGCGCGCTCCTGATTTATTGTCGTGGCAGGAATAAAGCGAACAAATTGTAGCCTACCACAACCCACTCGTCCAGGGAGATATGTGAGTCGAGCGCCAAGTGGTCCTAGCTCTAGAGCTTTTAGCTTTGAGTT
Source organism: Chydorus sphaericus (assembly GCA_030141595.1). Lineage (NCBI taxonomy): Eukaryota > Metazoa > Arthropoda > Branchiopoda > Diplostraca > Chydoridae > Chydorus > Chydorus sphaericus. The sequence continues at coordinate 9,203,761 of CM057928.1, forward strand.
TGTATTCCTCTCCCCCCGCATCCCTCAGCAACAATTATCAACATAAATCTTTTAAAGGCTTCCTAGATACCTTAATCACGAGGGATGAGAGAGGAAGAGACAGGCTTTCAATTACGCTATTCGGTTCTGAACAATGAAGAAAGATTTTCTTTATGTCGCTGATGGCTTAAGAAAACTGCAATTAATCATACAGATTGAGGCACAATCAATGAAAAGGGCTTTCCTAGATTATCAAGCTCAGTAAGTTGTCGCTTATCTTACAGACATTACTTATCAATATCAGTTGTCAAGAGAAAAATTTAATGGTGGGCATTTATCATGACCACCACTTTAACCGGCTTTAGTTGTATAAGTTCAAATTGCAATTTCCGAATTGAAATATTGTACATCAGTGGATGTCGATTAACATAACCAATGTCTATAGCAGACAACTTGAATTGATAACATTCACCAATATAATGGTAGAGAACAGGAAATAGACTGATTGTAAATAAATAAAAGAGAGCCAGACTGTCAAACAGCTGTGTTTTCCTAACGATTCCCTACGGACTGAGTGTGGGAAGTGTTATCGACGACGAGGCTCGGATTCGTGCTCGGATTTGCATGAAGCAATATTTTGATAAAATCTGTGTCCTATGAATAAATATAAGAAACCGAATAGATACAGCCTTACAGTGCTGGGACTGAACATTGATTTCCATTAAGAATGGAATTGGTTTAAGAGAGGGATCCTATCTGCTATCCTTTGGATGTTATTGTAGCTGAGATGTGCCGTATAGAAAGGGAGTGAGTAGTGGCGTTACTGAATCAAACGGAGAAAGATTTCCTGACAATCCGTAATGTTTATAGGAAAAGAATAAAAGAGAGAGGGACGCCAGCAAAGTTACCAGTGGAAGCTAGTCTCCCTCCTCCCTTATTCGGCCTTTTCCCCTCGAATCCAAGTTGTCGGATGTGACGCATGACTTGCTCCGCCGACTTGATGTTGGAGCGCCGGAAGCCCTGCCGCAGCCGCCGGAAGAAAGACGAGAAATGCACGACGAACCCGGCGCTGATACTGCTCACTGTGCAAGTACGTATACTTTCGCCCCGTCAGCCTCATCGGCTCCCTATTTTTTTGTTGTTGTTGGCGGATACAAGACTTTTTTTTTTAATTCTCTCTCTTTTGCTCTGTATTCCGTCGAAGGAAGCTGTGCCAAAACGGCTAGACGATAACTCACCTCGGCCTCTGCATGGAGACAGCACACGTTTATATTCTACATCGTAAAGCATTTACTTTCATTGTGGATTCAGCTATAGGGCTGATGATGATGATGATCGCTCAAGAGTCTAGAGCTTTTTGTTGTTGTCAATCTCTACAAGGCAGATTGCCCTACAATGCTGATGACTGCTTTATTTATACATTGAATAGAAGTAGCTATATGCATTGCATTTGAAAAAAAGAGCAATTTGTAGAACGTCGTACCGAGTTCGTCCTTTGAATCAACGCTCACTATATCAAATGAGGTACAATCAAGTTTTTAGGCGCTGCCCTAGTCTATGATTATATCTAAAGGTGAATGTCACTTAAAAAGGAATTTAACCCAATGTAACTTGTAAAAAATGCTGCTTCCTTTCTAATGGATCCCATGAATTCATATATATACGTACTGCACATAAAATGGTTGGCGTAACCAATGGCTTGTCAACTTGCCCAAAAAATATATCTGTTGGCATGAAACCATTTCCTCCGATGTCAGAATAAACAGAGCAAAGAGGGATCTTTTAAAAAGTTTGATCGCGCCATTGAATAGTCGTTTAGTGTATCCATAAAAAAAGGAACAAAATCGACAAAATCGGAAAAAAAGTTTAATCTTACGACACCAAGTCAAGTATTATCGTTTACTTATGCATATTCTTTTAAGCCAAGCTCACATTTTCTCGTTCTACGGAAATTTCATCGACTTTTTGATCGCGTTTCTAATTGAAAATAAGACCTCGCTGCATTCATGGTGCTTAATGAGATATTCTATGAATCGATCCTCAACGGCGCTCACGGACGTGTGTAGAAACATTCTCGTAGATGAAAGGCGTTCAAAGGATCAAACGAAGAAAGCTCTCTTTCTGTGGGGGAGTAAATGGTTTTATGTGGCCTAGCAATTTCGCCTCGACTTGGATTTCATTACGCTATCGCCCGGCTAGAAGCTACTGACGATTGCACAGCGTATGCGTGATCAATACAGACAAACATTCTACGTTGAATAATGATATGACACAAAACAAGGACAATAAAAAGATTCCAGTAGAGTTGATGGGACTGAAGTAGTTTCGGACATAATTTTCAAGCGACGTGAAGCGGAGAAAAGTTCCTTCTTTTCGTACGAGGGTCTTCCAGTCGACAAACATGGAGCGATGATCCACGCGTCATTAACTTTCCTTTTGAGCAAGTTCGACTTCCTGCTGATGCTGCCCTCTACATACATCAGAGACTTTTTTTATTCTCTTTTTTTTTTCATGTAAGGGCAGCAACCAATCTGACACGGAAGTTCCCCTTAAGACCCGAGAGAGGGATAGAGCCGAGGTGAGCGTTGCGGAAGTGATCCACACTGGCCTTGTTGTGCGTATGTTTCCAGCGGCTAGTCGCCGTATATAGAAAGAGCCGGAAGAACGCAGATTCTATTTATTTCATCAACATTATTCTAAACTTAGTTAAGTCTAAGTTAAACTTCTTATCTCATGATTAATGCAACAGATTGATATGTGCGCGTCTGGTAAAAGTTAGATTCTACTGAAATCAATAAAGTGCAAATTGAAAGTCAAAATATGGAAAAAGTGAATTTTCGGCCATTCATGAGAGCATGAATATGTAATGAGAAAGTAAAAAAAAATCCTACCGAGTTTTTCATGAATGTTCTACATTTAAAAGGAATGTTTTATCGACTTTTTTCGATAAACACAACATTATATTTTGTTATTTCTACAATAAACTCTCACAAATTAGAAAATCCTTTGAGCGTTGCGCATGAACATCCTACATTGCGGCTACATCACAAGCATCGTGGATCTATAAAAGAGAATAGTGGTATGTTGAGCTCATTTCTCTCCTTGGTTACATCTCCATGTGAATGGCCCGGGACGAAAGAGATGAATGGGACGTTCAAAGTGACAGCCAGCGATTGGCAAGAGAGCTCTCCTCTTCTCTTTATTATAGAGTGGAAAGAGGGGTTGTATAAATATACTTCATCTTCTTTTTATAAGAATTTCTCTTTCTGTATGTATACTCTCTAGAAAGGATCCGCACACTCATTCCAGCCATATAAACATACAAAACACAATGTCAGCAAAAGAGGGAGATGAAAAACTTGGATTTATGTTAGAGAGAATTTTATGTCCTTTCAGTCATGATAGGCTAATATTTAAAAAATTCAATACAACAAATGTTTAGCGTATTTTTCCTGTAAATGTACACAAATTTTTAAATGCCGCCACCTTAGCAGCTTAGCTCTGAGCCGTCTTATTATTAACGAATTAATGAAAAAAGTTGTTGAGGAGTTTCTTCTTCATGATGATTAACAAGTTTTTATTTTAATTATTTTATTTTATTTAAGAAAGCAAAAAAGGCCTTTGTGCATTGAATAAAAAATCGTCAAATGGAAAAATTGTGTAAACTAATCCAGGAGTTTTTTCGTTCATTAATGGCCCTTGTGAAACTTTCCTATTTTATTGGTGAGCGAAAAAGACCATTTAAAATATTATAGTAGCTATAAATATGAAACTGGTACGACAGCCAAAAGTGCATCAGCAGTACCTCGGAAAAATGTAGGTCCCCTACATTAACATACAGACACGCTACAAAATGTAAATCAAGAAAATCATATTTTAAAAAGTAGTTCTGTCGATTTGAACATGAATTTCTAGTTCTATGCATAATATAAAAGTCTTGGATTTTTTGCTATCATAAACACTAAATAGAACCTTGGTCGGCCGAAAAGACTCGGATCCAAAAAAGGGGAAGGACGAATAATCATTACGGTATGCATAAATACTGATACATTTTTTAAACGATAATACTAATCATGGTGTCATGATAAATGGGATGTTTTCCTGATGAAAATTACTTGTGTATATGCATGTAATCTCTTAACAAGACTTTTTCTAGAATTATCCATAGTTTGTACTATAACTTAACAGGAATCATCAGCAATCTTTGCTGAGCAGTTTAAATTTTACCCGGAACCTGGAAGGCTTGTAATCAAATGGAGTGTCTGAACAAGATCTGATCGGTTTGAGCTGTTGATGGATTGCTTATCGATTTATCATGTATTCATGCCTGGCGCCTGCTGTAGACCTGTAATGCTGTATGCGTGAGTGAGTGATGCGCTGCGTTAGGTAGTATAGCTCGGTGTGGCAACGTCGCTAGCTGAGTCCCCCCTCCCCTCCAGTTTCTTACAGCAGCCTATACTTCTATAGTATCAACAGGGGCGTGTCGGTGGAAAGTGGTGTTTCGTACTGTGTAAGTCTTTACAATTTTCACACTTAACAGCAGTTAATAAGGCGGAGTAATGAGCGGACGAGGTTCTGTCGACAGTTTTAAGTAGCCCCGTGTAGTTGGACCCATTCCGGACAGCATCCGATCTATCGGCGAGTGTTTGCAAATTGCGATTAAAAACAGCTGTGAGTGTGTGAATGTACTGTTCATATATAGTATACGGTAGTAGTAGGGGGAGCTGTGTGCTAGTGTGTGGGATTTTTCGACACACTCACTGGGACCGTGCTGGATGCCTTTATATGGAAACGGTTCTTGTATATTGTGAAACGCAATCTTTTCCCGATTTTGCACGGGTTCCGGCACTGTTACTCTGATCGTTTATGGTTGACTGATGGATTCCATTTTTTTTCTCTTGTCGCATTTCTACCGCTTGCGTGAGGGGGTTTGTTTTGATTTTGTTTTTAGCCTCTGGGGTTCCTTGTTAACATGAGACTCGTCGGAAAGTCACTCGAGTCGCCTTATTACCGCTTCTAGCATAAACAACCAACTCGTTTGAAAGTTCAAAATTGAAATTGGCCTTATGTCTAACATCACATTTCAATTGCTTGTTCTGATTAGGTAAACTTTGATATACGAGAATATAAGGTACTGTTCTTGGCAACTAGGAACAGTGCAGGAACAACCCACACGGCAGACACGTCGAAGGGAGTTAATAGGTAAGCTCTCCCCGTTTCTTGTGTCTATTTTTGGCTCGTTTGGGTGGGGGTGGGAGAGATTATATAGGAGAACGTGCTCACGAAGAAGCTGAAGAAGAAAAACAAGGACAACACCAAAAGTTTCGCAACGTTCTAGAGGTGCGCTTCACCTTTTAAGAGTCTGTTTTGGACGTGGGACGACTGAGTCGGGAAAAAGGGCGTACACGAAAAATCGACGGGCTGTTCTGCCCGTGACACACGCACCGTATATATATTTTTTATTTTTCTCCGTACTCTTGGGTGTATAACCATTTCTGGGCATGAGTTTTCGTCCTCGCCTTCATTCCCCGTCATTTTCCGCCCCAATCAACGCGTGAATAAAAAACATATGATTCAGGCAGCACCACCTGGAAGCTTCTACGTTTCTCTATGCGTATGTAACCTCACGTTTCAACATTCCAAGATGGCCGCATTCCGTCATCATCTCAGTGGATGTGGTTTAGATAAACAAAACAAGAACAAGGAGAGAGAGAAAAAAACGGGAGGGAAAAAGCCAACGCGCGGATTGATTTCCGGATGTGCATACACACATAGTAGTACGTACACACACTCTGTTTCCCCTCTAAAAGGGGTTTATTTCTTGGCGCCAACGGGTCCAGTGTCGAATGTCGGAGTGAGAGAGTTTCCGCCCGATGCTCCGCACATGTCGCCTCCTCCTACTTGTACAAACACTCAGGGGGGCGTAAAAAAATGAGAGAGGTCCGAATCCGGGCGATGGAAGCATACACACGCGAGGGCGTTGTACTTGCTCAACACATTCCGTCATCGACCCCTCCTTTCCCTAGTGGATTCCTTAATAAGATGTGACCAATGAGAGATAATATTCACATCGTTGATAGATGTACTGTACGGATGATGATTCCGTCTACGACCTTTTCATGGGAAATGAGTTTACATGAGCGGAGCCTAGATGCGAAGATGAGAATTTCGTGCCGATGACAACCTTGCGACCTAAGACGTGACGACCTTGCGACTTTCATCCCGTTAGGCCCCTCCTATTGTGCTCAATCCCATACAAATTCTGAATCTCTTTCGCTTGTTTTAGAAAGCAGCAATCAACGGCCTACTATGGATCAATAGCGCAAAGGCGGGACAGTAAAGAAGAGGGGGTCCGTTTTACTAGTTGACATTCCAGGTCTTATATCGTGGATTAAAATCGTTAAAAAAGCTGCCCGCGTGAAAGTCCCCGCTGCTGCTTCATCGATCTGGGTGTGGTCGGTAGGGTGGAAACCTCTCTTCTACCCTGAAGCAAGTTGGAAGCGTGAGCTTGATCGAGTTTGCAAATTTCTTACTTTTTTCATGTTGCCTAGAACTGTTTTATATTCTATGGTTAGATGAATCGATTGCCGCCCCCTCTCTATACACATTGTGCATAAAGTTTGCTTTCCCGCCGTCATGTTGAAGAAGTTAGAGAGAAGTAGCGAACCAGAGTACGAATGCAACAACTTTATTGACTGGTGTTACCCAGGTATGCGTCACCATGGGTCCTCGTTATTTACACACTGATGAGTAGCCGTAGTAGCACGCACGAACACTTCAACGCGCTCTCCATTCGCTCGTTCGTCCATCCACCCTCCCGTCCGTCGAAACATGCAGAATTAGAAGAGGCGGTCAATGAGTGTTCTATGTTTAGACAGGCAAGGCTGGCAGCAAGCGGCCTTCCTTTTTCCTCTCTATCTATCGTATTCTAATACCTTCTCTCCGCTTTCGCTATATCCGGCTGAGCACATCCTCTTTCTCGTTAATGCTATTTTGGGGCGAGCCCCGCACGTTGCCCACTAGAAACCACCACAGCCAGCACCACCCATGGATGATGACGCATAGATCTTTGAGACTTTGACCCTCCTCTCTCATCAATGAAAGGGTTCAACCAGGCATTGAATATAGAGGTCTGGGAGCGCACATGTAAAACAAAATGGGTGGGGGAGATGATTGCGAGTGGGCGCCCAGAACTGTCGATCATAAATATTGGTAGACATTAGTTCTTCACTCAAAAAATAGATCCAACTGCAAGTTTTTCCCCCCTCACAAGTAAGTCATGTTTGCATCACAAAAGGCATTTTATTATGGTAGTCAAAGCAGCGTTGACGAGCACTCAGGATGGGATTGTGTTACAGGACAGTTTGTCACCCACCATTTGGGATTTCCCTGCTTTCTTTACATCATTCTTTCGTCAGTTTGGTTGAATTTCATTCAATCACTTCAAGTCACGCCAAATTCAAAATAGGAATAGCCAGCGTGCTCCCATTCATTCACAATATGCTGGACTCCCCAAGTCCGCACAGGCTATACATATATTTAAGGCTATAAATAATATATGTCTTGGGAAAAGCTCAATCCATTTGTTCGACACCTCATAGTAGGCTGTACATCCTCTTTTTGACTCCTCTTCAGATCCTTGTAACAGCTTGGGCGAAAATGTAATAAATGTACTCTCTTCTCCTTGGTAATTAATAATTTCTGGCCTGGAAGAAAGGAACTTCCTACCCTGAGCTTCCCTTACTTTTTTTTTTAGCAAGAGTAACGATCCCGATCCTGCTCTCTATATCTCTCTCTCCAAAGAGAGTGGTGTTAGCGAAGGCGGACTTGCTTGATTTATCGCACCCGACAAAATATCTTCCCTACTCGATCCTGTCAGATGGATGCAACGATGTGAGTGTTCTTGCCGGCTCCTCCCCTCTTCCTGAAAGGATTTGGTCAACTTCTTTTTATGCTGTATATACATGTCAGGAGGGGAAAAAATAGATATAAGAAATAGCAGCGAAGCAGGCAGCGAGATATAGGGCTTGAGTGTAATTTGTGAAGATTGCATCGATTGTTCGCTCTGGGCTGAATGTTTCTTTCCCTTTTATTCTGGACTTGGCTGTTTTCCTTCCTTTACGAAATATCCTTGCCTTTACAATTCACCATACCGTCTTCCCTAACGGAATTGATAAAAAAAGACGTCTAAAGCATATCGACGTCTCATTGTGAAGTGGGAAAGAGGGATCGTTACGAGTCGTTTGGTGGTTTCAAAGAACATGGTCGAACGAGAATCCTGACGAGTTGGATCTCATGCCATCTCTTCCCTGAACTCGGTATAAAAGTATCGTTCTTCAATCGTTATCTTAGTAGAAAGGAAGCCATTACTCAAGTTTCTTTCTTCTCTTTCTTTTTATGCATTTTTGCCGACTACGGGGTTTCTAGCTGGGCGTTCCCCTATCTCGTTCGTAAAATTGGTCAATTTCTTCGTGTTCCCTATTTGGTTTTTTAGGCACATCCAAGACGGAAGGGTCGTATGATTGACTCTGATGCGAGACCGCACTCTTCCTAATTCGAGCCTTACCGCGTTGATCCCTCTAGGCGTGTGCGTGGTTGTGTGTACAAACAACTTCTTATTTCCTTCCTTTAGTCCCCTTGCGTCTCTATTTATCTTTCAGGATCGTGAGAGGGAATCAGGGTGAACAGGCACACAACAAGAATCTTCATCCGACTAATTGACTCCTTGTTGGGTTATTCCTTGTTGTTGAATCGATTGGTTTTACCGAAGCAACGCCTCTCTTACTTTTCTTTTTAGCGTCAAGTTTGCTAGAAATCAATCAAGCTCAACGAAAGCAAACCGGGACTACCGCCATCATTAGTCATTTTACTCTTTCCGACAGTTTGGATCTCCCCCCTCCTACCGTGAATAAGGACAAAACTCTGGAACGATGCAGGAGATTATCGTCACTTTTCCCCCTTCTCTTTCCCCCTGGCTTGGCTGGCAACTTGATTTTGAATGAAGCCCTCCTCTTCTCCACCCTTTACGTCGTCTTCTTCCATCTAATCAAGTTATCCGAGAACACGCTCTTTCTTTCTCTTTTTTCCTCTTTTTTTCTGTCCCCTCTTTTTTTCCCGGAGAGCGAAAGGAAAATGGACGCAAACTCTAGTGTCAATACATTGGAGGTTGGTTCTCCGGCTGGATGTTGAAGGATCTCTCGCTCCCAGAGATCCGATCGGCATGCGCGGCGCATTGGATGTAGAGAGGGGGTAAGGGGGAGGAGGAAGCTGGGGCGGATGAAAGGGCGCACTCCGTCTCAACCGGCGGGAGAGATCAGTGGCACGTCAAGTATTGTGTAACGCTGCACGGAACAGAGTCAGAGAATGAGAGGGACAAGAGACAGGGCTCTCGAAGACGAGAATGCGCTGCTAGAGTTGATCCCTTCCAAACCAAGATCCTGCCCTGATGAATCTTTATTTTTTGGCCCAAATAAAAGGAGACTACGAGAAGGAGCCGCTAGAAGGATCGCCACTGCGCAGCCATGGCGTCCCTCTCGCTCAAGATCAGCATCGTCGAAAAGGACGTGGTCAAGACGATGCAGTTTGATCCGAACACGGCCGCCTTCGACGCCTGCCGCCTCATCCGCGACAAGATAAGCGAAGCCAACCTTGGTCAACGTAAGTGAACATCCATAAAGTTATAATTAACTTTTCACCCACAACAATGTTTACATTTGTTTTCTATTTTAAATTGTCTTTAATGTGCAGCCAAAGACTACGGTCTTTTCGTAGCCGATGAAGATCCTAAGAAGGGCATCTGGCTCGAACCCGGCCGCAACTTGGGCTACTACATGCTCCGCAATGGGGTAAGTCGATTTGATTTCTTCAAATTCGTAGCATCAAAACTTTTTTAAACGGGGAGAGAGTCTCTCAATAGTTAGCAGAGAGCATCATATGTTAGAGAGAAAAGGATCAATACCTTAGAGAAATAGCTCACATCACTTCCCGTAAATTTTAAGTTCTTGGGCCCATACTCATCCCATTGAATGATTGATCTTCATGGATTTACGCCTGTCTATGATGAAAGAGTGAAGAGTTTTCTTTCTTCTCCTTTCATTGCTTTGAGAGTGCTTTTATTTGTTATTTCGGTTCCTAGTACTCCTGAAATATTCAGAGCCTAAAATAAAATGGAGGTACATACTGACAGCTTTGAATTGCGCTCATCACTTGAGTAAACTTTTGACGATAAATGGGTTTGGCGTACCGAGGGAAAGGGTACCAGGCAGTCTCTCAGCTTGTCTCGTCGTTTGAGTTTGATTGCCAAGTCCTTCATGCAACTATGTGTCTTATTTCGCTTAGGATTTGCTGGAGTATAGAAGGAAGATGCGGACACTTAAGGTCCGTATGTTGGACGGAACTATCAAAACGATCCTGGTGGACGATAGCCAACCCGTTACTCATTTGATGGTGGTCATCTGCACCAAGATCGGTACTAAATAATTTTATTATTTGTTTAACCTAACCACATTCTTTGGTCCTCTAAACGGTTTGCGTCTTTTTTTTTGTGTTTGTTTATTTGCTCTCTTCCGGACCGTCAGGAATCACCAATCACGACGAGTATTCTTTGGTCCGTGAGAATTTAGAAGAAGAAGCGGAAAACAAACCCAATTTTGGGACTTTGACCCTGCGGCGGCGAAAGGAAGAAAAGGAACGGGATCAAAAGATGGAACAACTCAAGAAGAAAATTAAAACGGACGACGAGCGTAAGTTAAAAAAATATATATAGTAAAAACAAAAAAGGAGATTACAGCACGTGCCTCCCATTTGGTGCACCATATTAGTTTTTCTTTTCTTTACTTTTCTTTATTTGGCTTAACTTTCATTTTTTCTACGTTTGTAAATAGTAAATTGGGTGGATCACTCTAAAACGCTGAGGGAACAAGGAATTGACGAGAGCGAAACCGTACTCCTCCGGCGCAAATATTTCTTCTCCGACGGAAATGTAGACTCTCGCGATCCCGTCCAGCTCAACTTGCTCTTCGTCCAAGCCCGGGACTCTATTCTCAATGGCACTCACCCGGTCACCCTGGATCAGGCATGCGCCTTTGCTGGAGTTCAGTGCCAGGCCCAGTTCGGTGATTATGTCGAGTCCAAGCACAAGCCCGGTTTTCTCGAGTACGTCACATTGTCACCTACACTTTCTTCATCGATTTTCTTGTGTCTGCTGACTGTCTCACTGTACTATATTGCTCTTTTTTGTTGTTACGTGACGATAGTTTAAAGGAATTCTTGCCGCAGTCTTACATCAAAGCCAAGGCGGTGGAGAAGAAGATTTTTGGTGAACATAAAAAGCACGCCACTCTCTCTGAAATCGAAGCAAAAGTAGCGTACGTCAAAACAGCTCGCTCTTTGAGCACTTACGGTGTCACTTTCTTCCTTGTTAAGGTATTATCAGTTCCTATCCCTCTATAAATACGGCAACTAACTTTTTTTCCTTTTTTTATTTCAGGAGAAAATGAAAGGAAAAAACAAATTGGCTCCGCGCTTACTAGGTGTCACGAAGGACTCGGTCTTGCGTTTAGACGAGCGCACGAAAGAGATCCTGAAAGTTTGGCCTTTGACGACAGGTTCGCCGCTGGGCCGCCTCGCCTAACACATTCACCTTGGATTTTGGTGACTATTCAGACCAATACTATTCTGTACAAACGACGGAGGGAGAGCAAATTTCCCAGCTGATTGCTGGCTATATCGACATTATTTTGAAGAAGGTATACTGTTACGCCTAACTCAACGATTTTCTTGATCTGTATTTTTCTCTTAACATTTAGAAACAAGCCAAAGATCATTTTGGTATTGAAGGAGATGAAGGATCCAATATTGTAGAAGACAGCGTTTCACCTTTCAAGTAAATAGAAATGAACCTTTCTGATAGGACAAAATTAGTAACTAATAACCATTTAATGGTTTTAGGGCTACCATTGTTCAACACCAAGCTGGATCTGGAATCAAGAGCAGAAAAGTAGAAACGGAGTCGGTAGCTAAGCCGGCCATTGTTCGTGCGGCAGATGGTAAATCCCTTCTCAGTTTTTATTTCGTCACCTCTTAATCGTAGCATGTATTTTCACAATCTTCGCTGGGCACATTTTATTTTATTTACTGCATTCTTATGTTCGATTTGCCTTTTATGATTTCTTTAATTTTCGATTCAGTGCCTCATCCGTACGGGGTTGGTCAGGCACAGCCACCCCAGATACCCACAATGCAGGGTCAAGCGACAGTTGCCCACGCCCCTCCTATGGTGAGTGATCGTTCCCGTCCTTCGATGTCTGCACATCCAATCTTGATTTGTCCATTCTGTTTGCCTAGTTGACCGATTTTCTTCTCCTCCTTTTTCGTTCTATTATCGTACATTTTTTACTTACTCAATGTTTAGTACCTACTTGATAAAAAGTTAGAATTTAAGTATTTCGATTCTTCTCTTTTCACGCTGCCCCCATTTTTCATCTAATTATTCTTCCCGACCAAAAGTAGGTATCAGTATGCATTCAAATATACTTTAATTTTATTTATCTATGGGAGGATGGGGCGGGTGGAAAGTTTTCTTTTCATTTTATTTAAGAAGATAAATGTTTTAGAGTTTAATCATTTGTAAAAAAAATTACTCTAAGCTTATAATTTGTTAAATAACATCGTAACTGTTGTATACTCGTGTAATAGGTCCAACAGCCTAAAATTACAAGTGTGTTGACGGAACCACAACGAGCACTCATAAGCACCATCAGTGATGGCCAGAAGGCGGTTCATGAAGCTGAGATGATCCTTGAGACGAAGCTTGATGTACCAGACTTGGGAACGGATCCTGTAATTGACTTTATTTATCACTACTAGCGGGCATGTGTTGACTTTTTCTTTTTTCTATTGTTTGATTAGGCTTCATTAAAGTGGAAGCAAACCACTTTGGACACGAACAAGCAGAATGTATCGTCCCAAATTGCAGCCATGAATGCAGCCACTGCCAGTGTCATCACTCTGACTTCAGGTAAAATGACAGTTAGATCCTGTGAAGTCATTGAGAACATCACATAGTTAACGTGATCTGGTTTCATTAGGTCCACCTGAAGATGTCGACCATCAAGCAGTTGGAGCAGCCATTTCGACCATCTCATCCAACCTTCCAGAGATGGCAAAGGGTGTCAAACTGATCAGCGCCTTGATGGAAGAAGAGCACGACGATCGTCTGCTGGACGCCACTCGCCGCCTCTGTTCTGCTTTCTCCGATTTGCTAAATGCTGCCCAACCTGAGAACAAAGAAGTACGTAACTGTCTTGCCTAATTCTCAGTCATGCTCCTCTTTTGAATCGACGCACGAAGGACAATGTCCAATTTGACCGTTCAATCTAAGAAGACCTTGCCATTCAGCCATGAAAATGCTGAGTAGCAAGTGCAAGTATTGGTTTTGCTTTGACTCCCATCGACATACTGTAGAAGCTGTAGAGCAGTAGTGATTTCACTCGGTCCTTCGAGGGGAATCAAAACCATCAAAGCCAAGTCAACTTTCCCCTCTCTTGATTTGAGAAGATTGCCAATCACGATTTGGCATCCATTTGAGAGTGTGACTCGACTGGAATCGATCGGTACGGTATTCGGTTCCTCTCTTAGCTTTATAGCCTACGGGTTCTGAATCTTCGATCGACAGATTTAAAATATATTCCATTCTACAGATCTTGCGGTCCCTCCTTGTTTCAATGTCTAGTGGAAAGATTGATCCATTGCGCTTTTTTTGTGCTTTCCATTTTCCCTGTACCTTGGGACTTGTAAACAAGTAACGATCCGGCGAGGGAAGCAGGACTAGCGAAGAGGCAAGAAAAAGGAGAGGGGTCGAATCCCAAAGGTTTTCGTTAGATGTTATCGCCCAGTCGGTGTTCTCCGATCATAGGAGCACACGAGCAGCGTATAAAAGAGAAAAAAAATGTATATGTTAAGGGGAAGATTAAAGGAAAACGGGGAAACGTGCAGCCTAGCTACCGTATTCTTCTCTGTGCCTTGTAGATGCCTCTCAATCGTTACAAAACGTATCGACCGGCCGGGCTGACTTGGAAGTGACAAAAAAAAAAAGCCGGAAAAGAGTCCCAATTGTCGTGTTGTCTTCCTCCTTTGGGAGGAGTAAAGCGCCTGAGTCTGCGCTACGATGAGACTCCTCACGTCTTTTCTGTGACGTGAGAAAAGTAACTAGCAGGTCGTGATTCTACATGGATGTCCCTTGGACAACAGAGCTTGAGAAGAACTTGAGTGGGAAGTTATTCGGACATTTTTCGTTTTCCTTAACAGACGCGTCAGAATTTGTTGGCCGCCGCCTCTAAAGTGGGCGAAACTACTTATGCCCTTCTATGTAACCTCGGAGAGGCGGATGCCGTCAGCCGTGAACTACAGGACATTCTACTGGGACTGGCCAAGGCAGTGGCCAACACGACGGCCGCTCTGGTCCTCAACTCAAAAGCGGTCGCAGCGGCTTGTCCAGATCAAGCCATGCAAAATAAGGTGATTGCTGCAGCGACGCAGTGCGCCTTAGCGACTTCGCAATTGGTGGCTTGTGCTAAGGTTGTAGCGCCCACCATTTCTAGCCCAACATGCCAGCAGCATCTGATCGACGCAGCACGCGAAGTGGCTCGCGCCGTCGAAGGTATCCTGGCCGTCTGTCAGCTCAGCTGTCGAGACGACAAACTACTGGCTAACTTGAAGCAGGCAGCCAGCGATGTAACGGCTGCCTTAAACGACTTGCTGGCCCAAATCAAGGAAGGCACAGGCCGCAACCGAGCTTTGGAGAGCGTTCACGAAGGGGCTGTTGATAACATTTTAGCTGCTTCTGACCGTCTTTTTGCAGCCCAAGGTAAACGCTTATTATTATTAGTCTAAAGATGTAATTATTATTAGTCTAGAAGTATAAACTTTAAAGTTAATTTTGAACCTGGTTACATGGGTAAAGTTTAAAGCTTTAAAAGGTTCCGTCCAAGTCCATCTTTTTCTGTGGGGTTAAAAATAGTAAGATTGTACTTGCTTTACGGTTTTTTTGTTTGAATGCATGAGTTGTAACTAATTCCATCGCAATGTAAATGTTACAGGAGATGCAGGGGAGATGGTTCGCCAGGCTCGTATCTTGGCTCAAGCAACCGCTCAGCTGATCCAGGCCATTAAGGGCGAAGCGGAGGCCCTTCCAGACACAGACTTACAACAGAGGCTGCTGGCTGCTGCCCGTTCTCTTGCTGAAGCCACGGCACGTATGGTAGAGGCTGCTAAAGCCTGCGCTAGCAATCCTAACGACACGGATCAACAACTTAAACTTCGTCGGGCGGCTGAGGATCTGCGTGGAGCAACGCTAGCCGCTGCCGGTGACGCTATCAAGAAGAAGGTTATTAAACGGTTGGAAACGGCGGCGAAGCACGCGGCCGCCACTGCTACGCAGTCGATCGCCGCTGCACAATCCGCTGGACCCCACAACAGCAACCCTACGAGCCAGGATCAATTATTAGCAGCTTGCAAAGCTGTTGCCGATCAAATTGGAAAACTCGTCCAGGGTGTTAAGGGAACATTAGCGAACCCCGAATCACCAGCCGCTCAACTGGCTCTCATCAGCGCAAGCGAAGAATTTATTCAAGTAGGCTTATCATTAATATATATATATCGATTTGCTAATTTTAAACTCTTTTCTTCTCTAAAATAGAGTGGTAATCCGATGGTAGCTGCAGTGAAAACAGCTCTGCCTACCGTAAATGATCCATCGTCGTCGATGCAACTGTCCAACAGTTCTAAGCAGTTCTCTCAAGCGTTGACAGACCTGCGCACATCCGTCACAAAAGCTCGTGACAGCTGCGGTCCGTTGGAGCTCGACTCTGCACTGGACATGCTTTACGCTCTTAGAGAAGAGCTTGATGCCTTTAGTCGAGCTGTCGACGCATACGAGCTGAAACCATTGCCTGGTGAGACGGCCGAAGGAACTGCCCAACAGCTTAGCGCTACATCCAAGGCGGTGGGTTCGAACATGGCCCAGCTCATGACAGCCGTTTCTCAAGGGGACGAAAAATACACTGGCATGGCCGCTCGAAGTACTGCCGTCGCTCTTCAAGACTTTACTGATGCTGTTCGAGGTGTTGCAGCCACTTCAGACCAACCAGCTGAACAGCACAAGATCATCGATGGTGCCAAAGACGTCGTTACCCAGGTACATTCCGATTTTTTTGCTCTTGTGTTGGAAGGGGTGATCATTTTTTACTTTTTTTAACAGGCAATCAACATGGTGGAGGAAGCCAGATCGGCAGCCAGCCATCCTCAAGATTCTGCTAATCAGCAGCGTTTGATTCAAGCTTCTCGTGAAGTTTCACAGGCGCTTAGTAAATGCGTCAACTGTCTCCCTGGACAAAAGGACGTCGATGAAGCTATCGCAAACATAAATAAATCGGCTCAGGTAGGTCTCACTCACATCACTTCGATATTGTCAGTGCGCCTTTTGTGGATTTTAATAAAATATGAAATCCTTTCCTCCTTTTGTATTTTTCAGATCTTGGAAACAGAGAATTTCCCGCGCAGTGATAAATCCTACCATGAACTGCAAACGATGCTGGGCAATGCCGCTGCAGACCTAAATGATGCAGCTGGCGAAGTGGTTTCGACCGCTCGTGAATCGCCTACACGGTTGGCTTGGACATCTAAAACTTACAGCTCTTCTTTTGTATACCTTATGGGCGTTGGCATGGATATGGCCGGTCAGACCAAAGATGTAGAAACGCGTTCGCAAATGATAACGTCCTTGAAGCACGTATCAAGTGTTTCTTCTAAACTATTGGTAGTGGCCAAAACAGTCAATGCCGATCCGTCGGCCCCCAACGCCAAAAATTCGTTGATGGCTGCCGCACGTGCAGTTACCGAGTCCATTAACGGTCTTGTGGACATTTGCACGGCTAGCGCTCCTGGTCAGAAAGAATGCGACAATGCTGTCCGGGCTATCCAGTCGACGCGCTCTTTGCTGGAAAAGCCCAACGAGCCAGTCAATGACATGTCTTACTTTGAATGTCTTGAAAC
This sequence comes from Chydorus sphaericus, assembly GCA_030141595.1. Taxonomy (NCBI): domain Eukaryota; kingdom Metazoa; phylum Arthropoda; class Branchiopoda; order Diplostraca; family Chydoridae; genus Chydorus; species Chydorus sphaericus. Next base: position 9,220,792 of record CM057928.1, read on the forward strand.
GGTCATGGAGAAGTCTAAGAGCTTGGGTGATGGTATGACTGGTATCGCCAACAACGCCAAGAAATCGGAGCATGAACCTTTCGGAGAAGCCGTAAAGGACGTTGCCAATGCAATCACTGGACTCGTAGAAGCCGCTGCCCAAGCCGCTTACTTGGTTGGCATTTCGGAGCCTTCTAGCGTGGCTGGTCGAACTGGACCAGTCGATCAGGCTGCCTTTGCTCGAGCCTCACAGGTGTGGAAAACTACTGTTACAAAGTCTTGAGTGTTTAGTCGATATGACGTTGACATTTTTATTAACATACGAATATTTGTACTTTTCTTTTGCCGACGCAGGCTATTCAATCTGCTTGCCAAGCGCTCTCCAGCCCGAATAGTACTCAACAGCAAGTCCTCTCAGCTGCTACTGTCATCGCTAAACACACGAGTTCCCTCTGCAACGCCTGTCGAGTCGCTTCATCTAAGACAACCAATCCTGTGGCCAAACGTCATTTTGTTCAATCAGCTAAAGATGTTGCCAATTCTACTGCCAAGTTAGTAAAGGAAATAAAGGCCCTTGATCAGGACTACAGCCAGCGGAATCGCGATAACTGTGCTGCTGCAACACAGCCTCTTATTGAAGCTGTCGAGAATTTGTGTACGTTTGCCAATTCTCCCGACTTTGCCTCCATCCCGGCCAAGATTTCACCTGTCGCTCGTCAAGCGCAAGAGCCCATCACATCAGCGGGTATACATTTAAGGCTCTTAGAGAAAGGAAGTTTGTTTTAATTGACACGCTTGTTTGTATATCTAGGCAAATCTATTATCGATGGATCTTGCTCGATGATTCTTGCCGCCAAATCTTTGGCTTTGAACCCTAAGGATCCCCCTACTTGGCAGGCACTGGCCAATCACAGCAAAAGTGTTTCAGACTCGATTAAAAAGCTGGTTTCTTCCATTCGAGACAAGGCCCCAGGACAAAAGGAGTGCGATGATGCTGTTAGTAAACTAACTGGCTGTGTTCGCCATCTGGATCAAGCCTCACTTGCAGCCATCTCGCAGAGCCTAAGTCCTCGAAAAGAAAAATCTGCTCAAGCGTTTTCAGAGCAGACTACTAATTGCGCTATGGAAATTGCGGATCGTATCGACAGTGTCCGTTCAGCCGGGAAAGGAGAGGCTGAAAAGCTTGGACACTCGGTATAAATTCCAAATTATTCTAAGTAGAATATTCATAATAATATCTAGTGATTCTTTTTAGGTTACTCAAATGGTTCATTTCTTTGAACCAATGGTAACATCCGCCACAGGTTCTGCCTCTCACCTACACAATTCGAAACAGCAGATGATGATTCTCGATCAAACGAAAACGGTTACAGAGTGCGCTTTACAGCTCGTCTACGCCGCCAAAGAAGCCGGAGGAAATCCAAAAGTATATTATGTCTATTAAATATTGATTGAACCGTTTCCAAGACTACTTGTATCCATCCTGAAAAGGCTACTCATGTTCATACCGATTTGGACGAATCAGCCGAAGCGATGAAAGAAGCCCTGCGCGACTTGCTATCGACGGTCGAGACGGTTGCCACGGAGGCCGGAGTCGTCTCCGGTTTGGTAGATTCAATTACTGCATCAATGAACCAGATGGAGTCCAGTGCCCAAACGGTAGAGCTTCGAATTTAAAAGAAACTCCGCTTGAATAGAAGTGTTATGTTTTATTGTGTTACATTGCATTAACAGTCGGCAGCCGGAGATGAAGGGGATGGATCAAGCTTTGTTGACTATCAGACTCGAATGGTACAAGCTACCAAGGAAATTGCCCGTCTGGCACAAGACATGGTCGCCAAGTCAGGTTCGGGTAATGTCAGTCAACTTGGCCCATTAGGAGCTCACATTACCCATCTTTACACTCAACTGGCCATGGACACGCAAGGGGCAGTCGCCAAGACCACAAGCGTGGAAATCGCCATGCGCATCAAGTCAACCGTTCACGATTTAGGCCAGGGCTGCATCGATATAGTCAAAACAGGCGGCGCCCGTCAAGGAGCTCCTGACGATGCCTATGCCCATCGCGATTTGACCGACGCAGCCCGTGTTGTCGGTGAAAAGGTATGCATAGATCGGCTATTCCTTTGTTAAGGTAATAAGCGTGCTAATTTGATATTTCAACTTATTCTTAGGCTTCGCAAGTCTTGGCCGCATTGCAGGCAAGCTCGCGTGGTACTCAAGCCTGTATCAACGCTGCTAGCACTGTTTCGGGAATTATCGGCGACCTAGATACCACCATCTTGTTTGCCACAGCGGGTACGCTCCATGCTGAAAATGAAAACGAAACTTTTGCGGATCATCGCGAGAACATTCTGAAAACGGCCAAAGCACTGGTAGAAGACACCAAAACTCTAGTAGCGGGAGCTGCATCATCCCAGGAGCAATTAGCCGTTGCCGCCCAGAACGCCGTCACTACCATTGTTCAGCTTGCTGATGTTGTTAAGTTGGGTGCGGCTTCTCTCGGTTCAAACAATCCTGAAGCCCAGGTATACATTTCCTCCCTATTGTATCTTGAATATAATGTAATGGTGAATTGAGAATTTAATTAAATTTCCAGGTTATGTTGATAAACTCTGTAAAAGACGTAGCCTCTGCCTTGGGTGATTTAATTCACGCCACCAAATCTGCCTCCGGAAAGAGCATCAATGATCCGGCAATGATTTATCTAAAAGATTCTGCTAAGGTGAGTGTCTTTACTCCTTTTTTCTTTACCCTGATCCCTAATAATTAACGAATCATTAGCTTTTTCACTCTCTTGATGACACGTGATTGAGATTGTTATGGAACTTGCACCTTGAGTTACAATACTGGGTGGACTTGGGTGTCGTCGGCTTGTGCTGGTTGGGAATGGGTGTGGGGGACGTTGCTTTCTTTGATCGCGAGGTTTTCGATACGCTTGCGCCGACAATCCGCCTAACAAGGTTTGCTCGTCCCTTTAATTCCCTATCCCTTCCAACAAAACAAACTTACGCCCCATAACTTTTTTTTTATCAATTATTTTTTTCTGATTCAATACGTCAGTGACTGACCAAATAAGTCCACCCACTAAAGTAGCAGGAGAGTGTTGGAAAAAACCTCGGGAATCTGGTTAGATCACCCGCGTCCCTTGTAATTCTTGCTTCATATTAAAAAAAATAGATAAAGCAGCTTTTCTAGCGGTACCCCAAAAAAACTCATGGGACGCGGATATCCCGGAACCTGGGTTTTTAGTGTGCAATACCAAAGTCACGTGTTTCCATAATATTTTAAAACAAATTTATACATTTAGTTTTTTTTGCCATTAAAGTAGTTCAACCATAGTCAAACCACTTTAGGTGGAGTTATTTGTTTCCATCCTCTATCTTTCTTTGGGAAAATCTATGGGTAAAGCTGACGGTCAGTTTGTTGGTTGTATGTTGTCCTCCATTCAAGCAGCATCCAGTGGATGAGCCCACCGTGGCCTCGGAATGGATGGTATCTGACCAGGAAGAGGAGCTCATTCGACTCCTCGTCGTTGACTCGGATTACGCCGAACCTTGAGGGCCCCAACGCAAATGACGGAACAAAATGAGCGATTTACAGCCCAATCCATTGAAACCAAAAAAATCCAAATTACTTTTGCAATTTTAAACCAAATTTGATACTATTGAAATTCAATTCTCGAATCTACTTTTTGCTTGTCATTTCTTAAATTTGCCCTCTCTGATTGGAACAAATCGTAGTGTGGTATTCCTTCAGCTAAGTCAAGAGGGAATGAAACGAAAATATACGTTATTAGAAAATGAAAAGAGTTTTAGAATATTGGGAGCTTGTTAATGAAAATTGTACATAGGATCCAAGCAATCAAGGCTAAAATGGTATGTTGCTCAAATATTGCGGAATTCGTTTGGAATGAGATAGTTAAATCCTATGCACCTGGTTTGACTGAATCGCCCTGCTTAGAATGCGCCTTACTCTTCCCTCCGATTCTGCCGACTAACTGCTAGCAAGCCAAGTAGCAAACTCAAAGTGCGTTTTTCTTGCGATGCCGCATGGGCGAGTTTTTCTCTTGATAATAACAACCGACTTCAATATAGCCAAATACAAAATGTGGTGTCCTCTTGAATGTCCGTATTATTTGTTGTATGCCTTGGGAGTTATTTTAACATTGCATTTACTTGATCTTTCGTTTACTTCTCTTTTTAAAATTTAGGTAATGGTGACCAACGTTACTTCCTTGTTGAAAACAGTCAAAGCTGTGGAAGATGAACACACTAGAGGAACTAGAGCCTTGGAATCGACTATCGAAGCTATTGCACAAGAGATTCGGGTACGTTCATACTCTTTCTGGTCCTTTGACATTGCACTCTATATAACGACGTGTTTTACCATTGGTCAAATAGGCTTTCGATTCATCAGAAGTTCCGCGCTCAAAGTATACCCCAGAAGACTTGGTTCGGGCTACCAAACCAATCACCCTTGCCACGGCTAAAGCGGTGGCAGCCGGTAACAGTGGTCGTCAAGATGATGTTATCGTTGCAGCCAACGTGGGTCGAAAAGCCATCTCAGACATGTTAACAACTTGCAAAGTATGAAAACCATAATTAATGAATTATTTTTACATTTAATTAACTTAATTACTTTAAATGTGTAGGGTGCTGCTTACACGGCGGAAACGAATGACAATCGCACAAGAACCCTGCTAGCAGGTCGTGAAACTGCCCTGCAATATCGGGAATTACTCCAGCTAGTCTTGCAGGTCCTATCCCGCCCCAATCCAGCGGCTAACGCCGAGATCAAAGCGAACTTTCCCGTCGTGTCACGAAAAATTGCCCAATGCGTCACCAGTCTCCTCTCTATGGCTGAGATCCTTAAAGGTTAGTGTTTTCTCCGTAAATTTTCGCTTATTGAATTTCAAATAACTTAAATCAAAGAACAAATTTCAAATGATAAACAGGTTTAAGTTTTTTTTTTCATTTATTGTGAAGCAATTAGCATGGAGGAATGAAGTTTTAGTTAGAACCAGTCAGCATCTTGATAACAATTTAGGAATGATTTTTATTTTTAAAATATCGGAAATGGTTATGCTTAGAGCCAATGACATCATCGTATGAAGACTTTCTACCAGACATAGGACGTATTAATAAAGAGGGTGAGTCATCACTACCAAGAAACAGCAGATGTATCAAATTCGTGCATCTCGGTGGAAGTAGATGGAGATTTTCCTTTGAAATTCTTGATCTTCTTTCTTCCCGCAATTATTATTTTATTGCTCCAACGCCTCTATCGGTTCCACTGCGTCCGTCCATCTAGCGTATCACATGATTTTATGTCTCACTTAATCCAGCCAAAATTACATTGCATGGCACAATGTCCGTCCATAATTATTTTAGTTTGTTCAGCTGTCTTTAAGGTGATGAAAAGCACATAAAAAGCTGAATGTGGCACTTCGTTCGGCACTAGACTAGAACAAGACGACAATAGCCATTTCTGGTTTTAAAAGCTTCGGAAGCACTCCGTACTATCATCAAACGGACTAAAAAACTATTTTTCTCATCTTTTATTTAGGCACTGATTGGGAAGATCCGGAGGATCCTACGGTTATCGCGGAAAACGAACTCCTTGGAGCTGCTTCGTCTATTGATGCTGCAGCCAAGAAACTGGCAAACCTGCGACCTCGCATCTGCTCAACCAAGGTAGGGTCCGATTTTCCTCAAACTGTTTGACATTGGATTTTTCTCTCTTTCACATTTAGGGACATTTTCCGTGCTTCGTGGCTGTAAGATATGTTTGATATTCTTGGTTGTTCCGTGTTCCGACCACAACCAGATATCAGACATATTATTACAGCTGGGAGCTATTTCATCTTCGCTCTACGTATCTTAATCTTGTTCTAGTTAGACTTTCTATTTCCAAGATACTTCTAGTTCTTAATTTAATAATATTATTACATTTTGTTCTCAGGAAACGGATGAAAGTCTTAGCTTTGATGAGATGATTTTAGAAGCGGCAAAATCGATCGCGGCCGCTACTTCAGCATTGGTCAAAGCCGCTTCAGCTGCTCAGCGAGAGCTCATTGATATCGGCAAGGTATAACTTATAAAATTTATTTATGACTTCATTAATATAAAGCTCAAATACAATTATATTTTCTCCTGTGTGCAATGTAGATAAGCCGCCGGCCGCAATCTGACTCGGACGATGGACAGTGGTCGGAAGGATTGGTCTCGGCGGCCCGCCTCGTTGCTGCTGCCACACACAGTTTGGTCGAATCGGCTAATGCATTGGTTTTGGGACAGTCGTCCGAAGAAAAGCTTATATCTGCCGCCAAGCAAGTGGCTAGTTCGACTGCCCAACTATTAGTTGCCTGCAAAGTCAAAGCTGATCCGGATAGTCCGTCTACTCAACGACTACAAGCAGCCGGAAACGCTGTTAAACGAGCCACTGATAACTTGGTTAAAGCAGCCCAGCAGGCCATTACACAGGAAGAGGAGCGTAGCCTGGTTGTGAATAAGAGGTGAGGAACTCATATTTTTCAGCATTTTTTCATACCTACATAATCTATTTTTTGTTCAGGATGGTCGGTGGCATTGCCCAAGAAATTGATGCCCGCTCAGATGTGCTTCGTATTGAAAGGGAGCTAGAAGAGGCTCGCAGTCGTCTGACGGCCATCCGTCGTGCCAAATACCGCGGAGAAGGTGGTGATTCGGATGCTGAGGGCTATATGTCCGGATACGATTCTTCGACAATGGAGACTACAGTCTACCGAACAAACCTGAACGGTTCGGAGAACAGAGAACGAAGCCCTGCTCCACCTCCACCACCCCACTACTACGGCGGTAGCCAAGGAACACCAGATAGTGCATCCAGGGTCCGTCAGGTGTACCAAGTTCAACAACAGATGCAGATGCCGCAACAGCAACAGGGCCGCCAAGGATCCCTTTCACCTGTTCCACCGCCAAAGAAACAGCCGCCCGCTACGCCACCACGCTTATCATCTGTCTCTTCGACTCCGAAAACTTCCCAAACGGAATCACCTTTGATGATTCTGCAGCGACAACGTCAGCTACTTGAATCAGCTACCAATAACGTCAACAATGCTTCTGGCATCGAAGATCACGCGCCTTCATTTGCTGAATCAAGGCAGAGATTTAACAATACTAGCAACACGAGCTCTAGCACCTTCAACACGTCAGTGTCAAGCTTCCACCAGAGTCCTCAGCAACTGCAAGGAGCCTCAGTCACTGATGGCAGTGGTGGCTCCACTTTTTATTCGTCCTCCGTGCGCAGTACAGAGCAGGTCCAGCACACCCAAAGGGTGATGACACAGCGATCGGAAAAGATCAGTATGTCATCTAGCAGCAAAGTATACCAGACCCCTGAAAATAAATAAGAGGCGATGAATTTCTCCTCTATGCACATATTTAGCCACCTTGAGTTCAAGTTTGGTGCTAAGTCTCGTTTGATACAGCCTTTGTCGGGGAGGCGTGATGAATATTTTGCTGGCCTCTCTGCTGTTGTTTCATTACTTTTTATTCTTCTTTTAATCTTCCGTCTTCATGTCCAAATATCAAGTTTGTTTGTTTTCAATTATTGCGCCCCACTTGGATCAGCAAATTCAGTGCCTTTGAGCATAACACAATCACGAAACGTAATATCTTAGTTGCCTATAGATTTAAGCTGACGTTCTGCTCTTTTTGTTACATATTTTGGAGCAAGGTTTCTTATTAGACACAAAAGCACAAGTAATGATGTAGCTTGAGTTGGCGTGTTAATTGTTGTATTTAACCACTTCCTTCCTAATGGACCTAAACCATGGGGTTTATCGTCTCCTTTTGATGATTTTTTCTTCCGTAGCAACAGTACCGACCACGTCTCGCCTTCTCTCTTAGCAGAACAAAAGTGCCAAAAGAAGATATGCCGTTGATCATTTATAATGCCTACTGATCATTTATCCATATGAAAACCCCACACAAAAAAATATTTGATATTCTTCTATTATACATATAATCAGTTTTTGCCCTAATACACTCTTCGATAACTTAATATTTCAAAGTCTACTTTTTAAGAATAATATTGAAATAAGAAAATGTGTATTTGAGACCCCTAATTCATACAAACCCACCAAGCCTTTCATGCATTTATCATTATGAAACATAACTTGAGCCGTTGAGCGCAAATCAAAACAAGAGTACATCAGGAAATCACATACTACTCGGAAAATGAATGTTCAATCGTTGTTGGTTTTCTTAATCCAAAGGATCTTGACACTGCTCGCACCCTTCCATGCCAGCTTCGAATTCTTCGATTTGCAAAGTCATTTCGAAAAGATTAAATCGAGAACGGACCAGCCGCGAAGCTTGAAGAAGTACTTGCTGTGTTTTAACTCCGGGACCTGATCAACATATATATTAAATATTTTTTAACTTGTTCTACGTGGAATATAGCGTATTTACGGATGGCAAGATGAGCTGATAAGGCAGTTTTATCCATACTAAGAGCCCAAATGCGCAAATTATGGACCTTTAAAACGCCGTCGATCGACAAGAATGTATCTTGGACGACGTTGAAATCAAGCCCGCGAGGAAGACCTGTAACATAGTAAAGAAAGTTTTAATTAAACTTTTTTTTTCAAAGAATTACGCAATAACAAAATTGTAGAAATAAGAAGTTGACAATACCTTCCATAAGAACTGTGAGTGCATCTCGTAAAATCGCGACTGTAGTGAATAGCACCAATAATGAGAATAAAAACGTGCATATGGGGTCAACGATGACCCAATCTGGTTTGAAATAGATTAGCAAGGCAGCGATGAATACACCAAGACTCTGAACGAAGTCGCCAACAACGTGAATGAAGGCCGCCCGTACGTTTATGTTCTCCTGTTGAACATGATCGGAACTGTGAGATAATAGAGGTTGACTTTCTTCATCATGGCTATGTCCGCCGTGGCTATGTCCGCTGTGACTGTGCCCATCTTCGCCATGACTGTGTCCATGCATAGAAGAGCCTCCTCCATGGCTATGCCCATGTCCACCAAGTCCACCTCCGTGACTATGTCCATGCTGATGAAGTGTACACCCCATGACGAGGTTAATAGCAACGCCAATTCCAGAAGTAATCAGCATAATCTTGGCATCGACATCGAACTCTTTAGTAATTAGTCTTTGAACGGCCATGTAAACGAGGACGCCAGTTACTACCCAAATCATGAGCACCGATGTTAATGCACCAATAACCTCTGCATAGAGAAATTGTTTAATCGAACATACTGAAGCTCAGATTTTGGATCTTATTATCTTCGCCATTACCTGCACGATACCATCCGAAGCTCATTTTCTTAGTTGGAGGTCGAGAAGCGACATACAGTGAAAAAAGAGAAATCATGAACGACGCAAAATCTGTAAGTAGGTGAGCGGCATCAGTTGCGATGGCTAAACTGTTAGCCAAATATCCACCTATAACAGTTTTTGTATCAATATTACATGCATAATGTTCAAATTGTAAAATATTTGTGGTACCACAAGCTTACCTACAGCCTCACCCACCATGAACACAAGGCACAAAATGCTGGCAATTATCAACTTCCTTTTAGCTTGAACATCAACTGCTGTAGATCTGGTAGCATGACAGTGATCTGTTGGTATACAATAGTAAACATAAAGCTAGTATATTATTAAAAGTAGATGTGTAATTTATCAAAGATGGAGAAATAATATATATTACCAAGACTGTTGCCAAGGGGTGAAGTGTCTCCATTAGAGTCAGCAAATGACTGATACCCATTCCTAAGATGATAAACAGTTGAGTTATTATGGTGCACAAATATTAAGTTTGATTAATTAAGTTTTACTGGGAAGAAGGGATTGCAGGCAAATCAGTAGGTAAGCTTCTACTCAATTGACTGCTGGGGCTTGTTTCTTCATTGATGGTTAGTTTGACAGGAGTCCTGTTTTTAGCTCCTGGCAGTCTTTGACCACAGGTTTGGCACTTATCTCTGGCAGGTGTCCGATGTTGTTTGCTGCTCTCTTCAACCACCTCGTCACCATCATCTTCACAAAATACCTCAGAGATGTCAAAATTATTTTCTCTAAGTGATACACTGTAAGTTGTCTTCTTTTTCCGTGAAGAGCCTGGAATAGATAAACCGGATGAAGAATTCTCGTCCGCCATTTGTTTGCTTTTATTATTTCTGCAAAAGTACAGATTCGTACTATATCTACTGATCAACCTATGTTATCTAATGGCTAAATGAAAGGATCTCTTAAATCCTTTAGATCACGAATGCCATTTGCAATTCTTTCGGTCGACGCCCTCCGCTAAACCGCTGGACACGATTACGCGAAACAGATACGATGGGGCGGACCAAAACAGGCGAAATCAACCACTTGATGCCTTGAACAAGTTTACATACCCACTCAGTTTCGTCTGCTAACTTGGATAAACAAACTTGACATCACAAAAGTACGGTAGGCGGCGGCACTGTATACCATAATTTAAGTTAAAACTACCGAGTTACTTTAAAAGCTTTGTTTATATTGTACACGATAAACGATATTGCTTCCGCGGACTTGTGTTATTGCAAAGTAAATAAATGTTATAGCGAAAATGTATGTTTATTTATCATTCAGAAAACAATCATAATCTTTCCTCGCGAGTGGCCTGCTTTCATTTTTTCATAGGCATCCGGCGTCTTGTCGTATGGAAACATGCTTTCAATTAGTGGTTTAAGCTTTAAAATATATGTAAAGCATTTAAATATTATTGGTCATAAATGTAAGAGGTCTTGGCGTTGTCCATACCTGTTCGTGTTGAGCATAATCGCGCATTTTGACTAATGCTGCATGGTTCGGCTGGAACACAACCCAGCGAATTGTCTTAAGTTTTAGAATGGGGCATACATTGGTGGTAAATAAATCCCACACGGTTTTCAAAAGACCGCCAATCACTCCATAGTTGTCTAAGTTGGGTAGAAACGGTGGCATAAGTGAAAGGTATTTCGCATTGGAACATGACTTGAGCAAAGTCAAATCGAAATCATTTTTGCGACCAGTGCAATCGAGGACGATATCAAACCTAAAATTGGAAAGTTTATAATAATACTAAAATACTTGTATTTTTAAGTATACAAAACGAGAAAATGATTGAAATTTGTACCCTCCGAGTTCTTTCAGACGAGAATTAGCATCAGGTGACTTGTAGTCAATAATGTAATCCGATCCTAAGGATTCAATAATTGAAACGGCATCTGTAGCGCATGTTGCAACAACCTATTCGTTATTGTATACAAACAGTATCGGAATTCAGTAATGACCCATAGAACTATGAATAAGAAATGTTCCAGAACTATAAATAAGAAAGGGAAAAAGAATTTACCATACATCCCCACAGCTTACATAGCTGAATTGCAATACTTCCAACTCCTCCAGAGGCTCCCATTACAAGCACTTTAATTCCTCTGTTAGTTTTGTCACTCAAATGACCTGAGAGCATAGAAGTGAGGCCAGACCAAGCAGTCAATCCAGCATATGGAATAGATGCTGCCTCAATCATGGTCAAGTTAGATGGTTTCAGTACAATGCAGGAAGCAGTGACAACAACAAATTGTGCATGTGATCCAGTACCACTTTGAGGTGGGACCACCCCCATTACTTCATCACCAACTTTAATGTCTTTCACTTCCTTACCTACAGCCCTTACTAACCCTGCAAAGTCCCTTCCCAAGGTAAGGGGCAATTTTAGGCTAAATAAGCTCTCAAAAGCAACTTTTCCATAGCCATCTGTAAAAGAAAAATACAGCAGTTGAATGAATGGTGTTAAATGGTTCTTTTTCCACATTTTCATGTCTTTTAAATATTTAAGCCACTATAGTGATCATACCTGCCATCATAACATCCAAAACGTTAAGAGATGCGGCTTTAACTTCCACTAAAACTTCCGTGGTTGAAGTGAGCCGAGGAATCGGTAATCCCTCCACAAGTTTCAAGCTCTTTAGTCCTTTGTAGTCGTCAATCTTCCAGGCTGTCATTGATTCTTCCAATGAAAATGCCATTTTTGGGAAGAGACGAAGATGTGATCGAAAGAAATAGTGTATGGACTACGATAATATCAACGTAGCATCGACGATTCTTGAGGTTCTCCTCCACGCAGTTCTACTACTGACTCCCAAAGCCCTACTCACATGCCCTACATAAGATAGGGATTATTCTTAGGTACTGCTGCTTTGGTCGAGTCACAACAATGACAATGCAAGTTTCATTTTTAAAAAATTCTCCGCTATGAAGGCGCAAGCAACCGCACTGCTAAAATCGTAGCAAAATATATAAAGTGTCTTTCACCTTGTGTTATGAAAAATCAGAACTCAGAGTCATCTATCATTTGTTATAGAAATTGTTAACGGTTAACCAACTCATTATCTAATCTAATCCATCAAACCAAAAATTTAAAACGCATCTTGACATAAGGTATACAGCATATTTTGTATCGTAAATTTTGTATCAGCATGTAATGACATTCCTGAGAAGAGCTCATTATGCTCAAGATCTTAGAAGTACGACGGTTTTCCTCTTAGAGGGTGCATAATTTTACATTTGTTTAATAACAGTATGTATAGTAGTCACTAACGATAACTATATTAGATTGATTTTTTTTCTTTTTAAATGTCAGATATTTCAATATTCATCAGGTCTCATTTTGTGTGGCTAGATCTCAACTCAAATTTTATCAAAAAGAACGATTTTGCATGAAATAGAAGTGAAGAACATTTCTAAATACATAGCTTTGAATATATACAATCAGTGCTTTCTATGACCCGTCATTTAAAAATTTTAAAATAGGTGAAACTGCACAGGGCACTGCGCTTGCGTTTGGACGAGCCATTGCTTCGCGGGTATTTTGACGTTAGGGCACTCCCCATCACCATTTGGCCGACGAACGAGCGCTGAACTGCTCTCGTCTTTCCGTCACTCGATTTTCGGGATCGAACATCACTGAATTTGATTTTATTCTAGTTCTCGATGCTACTAAGAGCACAGGTACGCATACGAGATGGCTCGACGTAAACAGGCCCAGCCTCGTCCGTACTATTTCCACATGGGTAAGCAAATTGTTTGAATACTCGCTATACCTCTGTGATGAACTAATGATGGACAACAGTTATTTTGATTTGAAATTAGTACTATATATATTAATATTGCTATTAAATTCAAATGCTAACTCTGGGTCTATAATAATATTCCGTTGATTTTATCAACTCGGTTGGAAAAGCGTCGAAAAAAGCACCTCGTAACACGTAGGTTTAAAGCTCTTTCCAAGGTACACTCTGTTATAGAGTTGATTATCACTGTTGACATTATACAAGGCTCTTTGGCACTATTGAAACCGCTATAGCGTTGGATTCTTATATCATGTAAATCAACACTTAACTAGAAAAAAAAATCGATATGGTGTAGCAGTCCTCTAAAAAAGGAGGGGGTCGTCCTTTTTCTCCTCTTACTTCCATCGAGCGGGCGGGAGGGGGATATTAGGGAGCTCCCTCGGGAGGAACCCGCCCGCGCGCAGCAGCAGCGCTCAAGTCCCGCGAAGGGAATTCGACACAGCGGGAGCGAAAGAACGAAGAGAAAGAAGAAAAAAAAAAGTCTTACTACTGGAGCTGCCAAGGGAACCTTATTTTGACTTGACGTCGAAACACGACTTGGGAGTTGGGATGAAGGGAAAGCTCCAAGGGGTCTATCCGTTGGACTTTTTTCCGTCTTGTAGTTCTCCGGAGAGACCTACGTTCCTGTTTCCCAACTTTACTGACACACAAAAAAAAAGACCCGAGTAATCGATTTTTCTCATTCATTGGTTTCTTCCACATTTTGGCGGTGTAGTTCCTCCAATTGAAGACGATGACAACAACAGCAGTAACTTTAACTCGGAGGAGGGATCGATCAAACTAGATTGCAAAGAGGGACCGGACGATGAGGAAGAAGACTCTGAATCTGTTGAAGGTAAGTCTCTAATTCTCTGATAAAAATTGCAGTTTGATACAATTATGCAACATTCATTATTTAAGTACAATTCTTTATCAAATATTCGTAAAATGCACTTGAACTTTACAGTGGATTACTTTCATTGAACCTAATTAACGCTTGCACACGAGTACAATTGAAATGGATGCCGTGCTAATCCTCAACCCATTAAGGGTATAAAATTTCTAACGCCTGAATTCCATTAGGACTTTCTCTATTGATCAACTCTCTGAAACTTTTAGAAAGAAAGAGTTCATTAAATGCGGATTTGGCCTTCGACTTACTGATGAGCGTAATACAGTCATACAAAAGTCTTTGACAAGTAAAATGGATAGTGCTGGCATGAGTAGGAGGACTACATAGGGGCATGACTTTGTACCTTTTCTCCCCCACATTCTGTCCCCTGCGAAACAATATCTCTCTTCCCGCATAAGGTACCATTGTGTCTATTTTTCAAACATCATCAGCAGCAGGTAGATGCGGGGAAAAGGGCTAAGGAGATGATTGCGATCTTGTGCCAAAGAAGAGTGAGCCCAAGGAACCAATCTACCTCATGCTGTGCTTTGGACCCCTTCTGTGTGACGGGGCAAGATTTCTGTTTCTTTCCTTTTCAAGTTGGATCCAGAATAAGAGGGAAAATGTATATAAAGTCATTCCCTTCTACTGCAGTCCCCCCTCTTTAGTTAACACTTCAAGAAGTTGGGAGAGTCGCATTATGTTAATGGCGATTGAAAGGGAACGCATCAGGCCCCCCTCCAGAAAGAAGTTGACAGCCGGACGTGGAGGTCCAGTGCAAAAAAAAAAAGCACTTTACGTTTTTCCTAAATCGATGGGTATCTCTCCCTCTTCTTGCTCACGTCTGGGGATTCCATCACAAGAAGGACTTTGCATTATTGGGTGTACTCGCCTCGTCTCCTATTTTACATCCGGAATCGCATCGTTTCGACGAAGGTGTCGGATCACTCAGGGGAACAAGCCACCCGACGAAAAAACAAAAAAAAAAAGAGGCGACGAGAAAAAAAATCGATCGTAAGCCGTATTTTTTTACGCATTTAGTGTCGTGAATCGTAAATATCTCGAACCTATAGGAAACAGAGAGCAAGACCGGGTTGTTATGCAGTGAGGGGATCCCGCGGGATCTGCCGGGAAGAAAGTTTTCGACCCCCCTACCCCCTTTCCTACACAGAGAGTATATGTGATTAATATGAACATCCCCTAGAGTACCCGTTGCTGCTTGGAAAGAGCTCGGCACTTACACAAGCTCACGAAAAGCCCCTACGCCAAAAGAAGAGGGAAAAAAAGATATGAGAGGAACTAGAGCACAGACACACAATCCCTCTAGGGAAAAGGTGAGAGAGGCGCGGACGCATTTCAGGGATATACTCTGCACGATCATTAAAATTGCAGTCGGCGGGGCGACGAATGCCACTCACTGCTCTGTTCTGATGCACCAAGTTCATCAACCATCCAATGACAAAACCATAGACTGCTATAAAAAGAAGAGAGAGAGAAAAACATTGAGAGGAAAAGATTTGATTTTTTTATTTGTTGGTGCCGTGATCTCCCTAGAGAAAAAAGCTACTACCATATACCTCGTCGTTTTCTAGGGCCTTCTATCTGGAGTTGATCCCTTCGGACCTTAAAAGTCCGAACTTTGCGTTCAGCCAAGCCTTGCTGTGAGCTCGTGTCTGTGTGTATCACCTCTCATCTCTCCGCCTCTTTCTTTTTATATGACTACAGCCCCATAAGTCAGAGAGTTGCTGCTGCTCTCGAGGCCCTCACCGGGATCGTCCTGGGAGCCATATCCCTCCGCGCGGGCGGGCTGTATGCGTTCATAAAACAGGGCGGAAGAGAGAGAGGAAAAACCGCACCGCAGAACTCTGCTTCGGGAGAAAATCTCTCCTGGGGCCTTCTCGTCGTACACACACTGTGAAGGAGCTACGCCCATCTTATATCTATATATAAATATAAAACTCCCGCGGGATGTCTCCAATCCATCGATAGATGGCGTTCACGAACCATCATTTTTTCAAGTCATACCCGGTAAATGGGTGGTCGACTCGTCTACCATATACCTGGGTGGGCAGAGCACGAACTCGAGTTCCTTCGTCTTCGTATTTTCTTCTCCTTCTTCTCACTGATGATTACAGCTCAGCTCGAGGGCTGGTACATCAAGGAGTATATATATAACACCCACTCATTATTCACTGCTCTACCTTCTTTCCGTTCCTCGCAAGTCATCATGGGCGCTTATTAACGCTACCACAGCGACTCTCAAAGCTGGGCCAGGTGGAGCAGTACAAGTGAAAACCTTTTTGGCTTTTGCCAAAATTAAGTGAGCCATCCTTTTTTTCCCTCCTCTTCCGATCCAATGGCATCGCTCTCAGGTTCATGCATTCTTTCATATAGGGGAGGGGAGTGAATGATAACGACAGCTACGAAGAGAGAAATAGAGAGAGAGGAGAAAAAGAAACCTTGACGCCGCCGGAGGAGGCCGGCAGGAGCGGAGAAAAAAAAACCTGTTTCTCTTCGTCGGGTACCCAGCTGACGACGATGTCTCAATTGGGTGGTCTCCCTCAACAACAACAACACAAAGGAAGAAAAAATTGACGAGGTATTTGGGCGAGGTGCCCCACTCGCATCCGTCCCTCGTCTGGGTCTGGCTGAGAGCGTCCACCAGAGCGCATTATCAGCTTTAAAGGGAGAGAAGAAAAAAAAAAGACTTTTTCTTCTTCTTCTTTTGGACGATGACAAGTGCGCCGAGGGAAAAGAAAGATAACAGCAGGGTCCGACATTCTCTTGGGCTGGTCTGTTACAATAGGGTGGGCAAGCACAATAACAAATGTGGTCGACACAAAAAATAGGGGGTTTATAGAGCCATCCTGTTCGTGCTCAAGTCAGTAAGGCCACGACTTTTCGTTTTCATCAGGAAGGAAAGAGACTAATTTTGCTGGAAGAGTGACAGGTGAGCTAAGCTGTGCTGCCTCACTTAAGAGATTGACTGCTATCAGGAGCAAAAATCTCGCCACCTGACGGCGCAGAAGGAAAAGCATTATAACCTTTTAGCATAGTTGACGGGATAATCCGTTCTGAGGGAGTGTTGTTGCACGCTTTATTAAGCTTTCGCATCCCCTCGCCAACGACTTCCGAGTTAAGTGCTCGTTCTCGCTTAGAGGGGATGAGACTTGAATGAAGTCATTAAGAGCGTATCCCTCTGGACGACTCTCTTAAGGCATAAAAAGTAAGCGAGAGACCTAAACAGGAATGGGGCGGAGTCGTAGCTCTTCTCAGCGGGGATCACGAAAAAGAAAACTCACCTATCCTCTCTTTGAAAGGGAATGAAAAATGAGAGGGTGCTCCACATGTTGCCACCCCATGCTCTCTTGCCCACTATTTCCCGGCAGCATACTTTCGTTGAGAATAAAGAAATCATCTCCCGAAGGCCAGAGTGCCGAACGCAGCAGACGGCGATGACCACCCGCGTCTTGTTGCAAGCCCTCAGTGCCGTGTGTGCGTGACGAGAATAATGTATCCAGCAGGTTAAGTCATCAAAAAATGCTACAGCACACATATTCGAGAAGACGTCTTTATCTTGGGTATACCTGTAGCAGCAGGCCCCCTTTTTCCAAACTCCCCTCTCTTTTTTTTAATAATAAAGCGGTCTCTCTTTTTGGTAGAGACCGGGTCCGTGGAAAAAAATGGTCATAATAATAAAATCAAGAAAAAAAAATGCTGGGTTCCGAGCAAGGCCGGCGAACTGGCTACCTAACAAAGAATTCTTTTTTTACTTGCACGAAAAAAAGACAAGCTAATCTAGAAGACCCACAGATTTCCTTTATGCCTCGGAGCGAGCCCCTTACGGTGTTGTGTATACTTGATGTCTTAATCATCTCGTCGTCGTCCTAAAAAACCGGTTTTGACGATTTGCGAGGGTCGGAGCAAGGAATGAAGCAATCAAGACACAAAAGAGCTGGGGCAGGTAGGGGGTGTGTTTGTTTCAGGTAGAGACTTTGGGTCGCTCATTAAAATGTAAGTCCTAGATCTTGTTGTTTTTGCTGGGGCTTCATCATCAAGACATCACTGGAGGCTACATTTTGTATGCCTTCCATCAGTAACAACAGCGTTGGCGACACATACCTTTAGATTTTCTTCCTTTTTTTGTAGCTTTATCAAGCGACCTGGCATGATGTCTTGGGTGAAGGTATATGTATGCCTTTATCATCCATCCGCTCGGACCCTCCCCCTTGGGGTGGAGCGCGTGTTGAGAAAGAGGGAACTGTAGGAGTCGCTCGGCTAGCTCTTCATCAGCAGTCCCTCACACAACTCGAGCGAGTCAACACGTTCCGTTTCCAGTTTCATATTTATACTTGTCGACTCTTTAAGGATTGGATGTTTGCAGTGGTGTGTGCCAAGTGATGTTGACTTTCTCAATAAGTGGCTTCTTGTTTCCTCCTCTGTGTGAAAAACAATAAACAGGAATAATGCCGCCTACCGATGGTGATGTCGCTGGCGTAACGACCGACGGTGGCGATTCCAACGCTGCCCTAGCCGCCAACTCGGCCCTCTCCGTCCCTTTCAGCTGTGGATTCTGTCAACGTTCATTTCCTCGACTTTCCTTGCTCAAGAAGCATGAACAGGTACCTACCACACTTTTGTGTTTTTCATTAAACCAATTGTTTCAACATTATCCTTGTTTTGACTTTTAATAGGCTCACAGCGATGAGATGCCGTTCCGTTGTGACTTTTGTGCTCGACTCTTTAAGCACAAACGGTCTAGGGATCGTCACGTCAAGCTTCACACTGGTGACAAAAAGTACCGCTGTCAACATTGCGAAGCAGCCTTTTCTCGAAGGTATGCACCACTTAATTATTTTTCTAAGCGTTCAATTTTCGTTTAAGCTGGGCGATGACAACCGTAACGCAGCAGGTTTCTACTTTCCAAAAGCACGTCCTATTTTAAAATAGGAATACTTTAATGAAACAATAACTAAATAGATGTAATAAAGTCCAATTTTTAACCATTCGCATTCAAAAGTAAATTAGTGTATGGCAAAATATTTTAGCAGTAGTTTGCCGATTCTCGAGCTGGTTTTTACAGCGCTCCTGACATTTGCTTGAGCACGTGTCAAATGTCCCTGCATGATAAAAATAGTATGGTAGTCACCTTGGTGTAAAATTTTCTGCCCAACTATAGAAATGGTAAAATCAGGAATTGTAAAATGCAAATAAGCCCATGTTCCGAATGAGATTTTTTTTAAACTCGAGACACGACGACTTTTCTAAATCGTCATGGGTAGAAAGTCCTTTGGCAAATGTCTAACAGTAGCCCCATTTTCTTTTTCAATTTCAAAAAAGATTACTTACAAAACGCAACTTTCGACTGGAGAAAGTTGTTCAAATCAATTTTGTCGCCTGTAGATATGTCAAAACATATTGGAAATTTAATAGAGAACTTAGCTGTTATCTTTAATCAATCAAGTTTGAAATGTTAAAAAAAAAAGTTTCCGTACTTAAAAAAAAATAGAATATATCGATTTCAGTAGACGGTGGTGCTTAGAACCGTCTTTACTTCTTTCTGTCGAACAGTGTCGCCTAATTAATAACCTACTTTGGTTTTTCTATATATAAATAATTTAATTTCTATTTTTATAAATTATTTAATTTCCTACAGCGATCATCTAAAAATCCATGTGAAAACGCACGACACTCGGAAGCCGTTTCAGTGCACCGTTTGTCAACGCGGGTACAGCACAGCTGCAGCATTAACATCTCACATGCTCAACCACCGTCGAGAATCTGGATCTCGTTGCGGATCTCTTTGCTCTTCAACTAGCACGACTTCAGAAGCGTCGATAAGCTCTCTATCATCGTCCGTCACTGCCCGTAGTTCAAGTAGTGGACGAACAAGTAGCTCTTCTACTGCTTCACCACTCGCTTCGCCCGTTGCACCATCGCCAATGCCCATAACCGATCCAGCGCATGCCATTCTCGCTCAGCCACCACCGACCTCTGTTACTCCTCCGCCCGAAGTGACCAGCAGCCATCTATCCGTAAGTCTTACATTTTAATTCTAGCTTTAAGCTCTTGCCTAATCCAAGATCATTCAAGTGCCGTACGTAAATCCTAGATTATTACCTTCATTTGAAAGTACTTAAACAACGGCTTCAGATTATGACATTGCAACGGATCATTTGGAAGAATTATCATTCTTCCATTATTTGTTTCGCTTATTAAAAATTGAGAAAACTTAACTCTTCTCTAGACGTTTAATATGAAAAATGAATGTAGAGAGAACACATGAATATATTTTAACTAATTTTGTGTTAATTCAGTCCACCTTAATGAGTCGAGCGATGCGAACGGAAGTAACTGCGATGGATGTTTCTAAAAAAGAGGCTGGGACGGAGTCTCTAACGGCCACAAAGACCCCTCCCATCGCACTCCAGTGCCCCTACTGTGCAAAAGAATCTTTCTCGTCTCTAGCCGCCCTCAGCCTCCATGTTCAAACTCTGCATGGTAAACGCATCAAAGACTTTTTTCTTTTCTTTTTCAAACTTAACTAAACGTTCTCTTTGTGGACCATTTGCAGGACCGCTGACCGGAGGGCAACATCAAGAAACATCGTCTATTGCTGCCGGACTTGATCTATACGGATGTCAGTTGTGCAGTTTAAGATTTGGCAACCTGCCTGCCCTCCAGCAGCATACCTTATCTGCTCACAGCTTGGCTGATGTTTTACGCCTCTACTGCCCTCCTCCGCCGAGCGGCGTCGTCAAAAACGATGGATCGAGAACTCAAAGTTTCCCAACCGATTTGAGCTGTCAGAAAAGGCGATATGATCAATCGGAAACAGAGCAACGCTATAGTTGCCCACATTGTCCTGTCGAGTTCAGCCAATCCGAAGCTGGGCTGTTTCCATCTCACGTAGCCAATCATTTGATCAGCAGTTGGCGTGAGTTTAGTTGCTCATCCTGCACGGACAAGACATTTCCTACTGCAGATGAACTGCAGAAGCATCTGTTGGATGTTCATGCTCATCACTTATATCGATGCTCTCTCTGTCAGGAGACATTCGATTCAAAAGTTTCGATTCAAGTTCATCTTGCCGTTCAGCATAGCAGCGAATCCAAGCTATACCGGTGCACGGCCTGCCCGGCTGCTGATGTATTCCAAAGTGAGACGGAATTCCACGCCCACGTAGCTTCAGTCCACACCGCTCCCATCCTGTCCGTCAAACAACCCAAAGTACAACTGCCCGTCCCTTCTGTGGCACTTCTTCAGTGTCCACTCTGCCCCCTCTCTTTCCCAGTTGAATTCCTCTTAGAGAGGCACATTCATTTGAACCATCAGGATCAGCTTTCTTTTCCTAGCACAACTCAACCCAAGTTGGACAAGGTGATCGTTGACCAGCCCGATAGTTCGTCAGGACCGGCAACCGTCCTTAATTTGAGTCTTCATTGCGCTTACTGTGGCGAGACATGCAAATCGCGAAGCGATCTCGAATCTCATATGAAAACGGCTCACCATCCACCCGGATCTGGTAGCAGCTCAACGGCCGCATCAACTTTAATTACACCAACAGGCCGTATCAAGTGCAACATTTGCGACGAGCTCTTTCCTTCTGCTTCCGTCCTGGCTGAACATAAACTATCTCACTGCAAAGTATCTGGAGCGGCCGTTTGCGCTCAGTGCCGAGTCCCATTACCAACAGAAGAAGCATTCTTTGCCCATCTTCAATCCCCTCCACATGGCGGCCCTAATGCAACTACTCCTCCATTGACCTGCTTAGTTTGTCGGCAAACGCTTAACCTGCCGCTAGAAGTTGGACTCCACGCTCGCTTCCACACCAGCGGCAACGTAAATGCAAGAGCGACGCCAGAGTTGTATCCTTGCTGCTTCTGTCACCGACAATTGGAATCGACCCAGCTCATCGCGAACGGTATGGCTCCTGGCGGTCAACAAACGTATATTTGCAAAGATTGCCTCAAACACAACCAGATGACGCTACTTCAACCTCCTAGACGATATCAATGCATCAAATGCCAAGAAATCTTTGCAAGTGAAGTGGAAATTCAAGCTCATGTAGCAAGTCACCTACTATCCGAAGGCTCCCTCCATCCTTGCCGACTATGTGCCCGCCAGTTCGACACACCTCTCAAACTCCAGACTCATTTGATCGAACACACCTTCGCCGGGTGCCCGGCTTTCACGTGCTACTTGTGCGGTTGTCTTTTTACTGCTGCCGCCAATCTGCAGCGGCACATGCTCGACCAACACGGCGGCGCGGCTGGACTCCGGCCATATGACTGCTCCCTATGTCATCATAAATTCTTCTTTCGAGCTGAATTAGACAATCACTTGCTCAGTCACGTAGCTCAGCAACAACAAGAGGCTGAAGTTCGGCAGGAACAAATTGAAGGAGAACGACGAGAAGAAGATGATGATGATGAAGAGGACAAACAAGAAATTGATGTCTTGTCTAAGGAGGAAGAGCTTTGCAATAGTCTTAATGGAGAAGAAGAAGGTGGCGAAGAAACGATGGACGGCGAGGAAGACAATATTTCAGTAACGTCTTCGTCACATTCTTCAGAAATCACTCTTTCGGACGCTCAGAAAGCGGCTAACGCAATTCCCGAAGGAATTATATCTGCCGACGAGCCAAATGGGAAACATTCTGACGTGTCGGACAGCGCAGATTCCTGCTCATCTTCTTCTTCCATGAGTAATAAGAAAGACGAGCATCAACCGACAGGCGACTCATCACTTGGAGGGAGCACTTCTTTCCGTTGTGATCGCTGCAACCAGTCTTTCCCCTGCCTGTCCAACTTACAGGGTCACATTCGGATCCATACTCAAAGTCGTCGGTTCACCTGTCCAGAGTCAAGCTGCGGAAAAGAGTTTGCTCTCCGTCGTAACTTGCACATCCACATGCGGTCGCACACTGGTGATCGACCGTACTCTTGTCCAATCTGCCCCAAACGCTTCGCCCGCAAGGAGAACCGGAAAGCCCACTTGAAACTTCACAGCGGCGTCAAGCCTTTTCGATGCGACGTCTGCGATAAAGCATTTGCTCGCAAAAGCCACCTTATTGAACACGGTCGGACTCATTCTTCGCCGTCGTCCGCTTTAGGTGGAGAGATGGCCAAGTCGTCGGGCAGCGAGGCGACGGAGACCCCTACAACCGAAACTTTACGACTTGAGCATCATCCAAAATAAGCCAAACAGTTGTCTTCTTATTGTATTTTTAAAACTCTTTACTCTTCTACAAGTTTTATTTGTTGATGTTGAATTGCTCACCACGTTGTCAGTGAACCAGTTGAATACAAATTATTCCATCGATATTTAATAATAGTTATTTTTTAAATTCATTTTTTGTACTTTTTTTCATCGATCATAAATAGATAGATTGAAAAGATGAAAACTTGCTTTTGGTAGCAAAACGGAACCATTTAATGGGGTTTGGGATTTTCTCAACGAGCAACCTTGGCATCCATCCTGTGTGATTTATTTTGAAACGACGGTACCATATGTCTTTATGAAATTATTTCAATATTTTATCATGGGATTTTAAAAAGTTTTCTCTTTTAAATTTTTTTTTTTCAGAAACATCATCATAGATGTAAATGCTATACAAGAAAATTAACGTGCCAGTCATGATTTGCAGTATGCGCATTCTAATACGCCTGCACAAACTGCTTGTTACTAATTACTATTGTGATACCAAATAATTTCAAATTCAAAATAGTAAATTAGTTAATACCACAAACGCCAAGTCGCTAAATTTTACCTCTAGTGAGTGGTGGCCAAATGCGCAAATACAGGCAGCAGTCTGTGGCAAAACCAAGAGCCACCACCGAGCCGCCAGAGCGCTAGGGAATAGATCCCCCAAATTTCGAAGCAGACGACGACTTGCCGGTTCAATCATCTGTCATGCGGAAGGTAAACAATGTGCTCGTGTAATTTTCAACAACAACAGTGAAAAAACAAGTTTATATCTTCATATTTTTAGATTCTCTGTTTGCACGGGTACAGGCAGAATGCCACCATCTTCAAAGATAAAACAGGATCCCTCCGAAAACTGTTGAAGAAGCATGCAGACTTAGTATACATCAGCGCTCCACATTTGATTCCGGTAACAAAAAACATAGAAACAGAAAATGCAGAGGACAAAGACAGTAATCCACCAGTAGGGAAAAACGATGAGCAAAGGGGATGGTATTTTAGTACTCCTGAGCTTACCTTCAACTCTCATGACAAGACTGAATTTTGCCATGGATTGCAAGAATCTTTGGATACTGTCAAAAGAGCTTTTGAAGAGCTGGGTCCCTTTGATGGAATCCTTGGATTTTCTCAAGGAGCA
Organism: Chydorus sphaericus; assembly: GCA_030141595.1. Lineage (NCBI taxonomy): Eukaryota > Metazoa > Arthropoda > Branchiopoda > Diplostraca > Chydoridae > Chydorus > Chydorus sphaericus. Next base: position 9,245,144 of record CM057928.1, read on the forward strand.
GCCCTGGCATCCATCCTGTGTGATTTACTTTCAAAAGGAGGTATTTATGAAAATATTTTCCATATTTTATTAATGAAAATCAATGTCAATTAACTTTATTTAATATCTTTGATTTTTTTTAGAATTATCCTTCAATTTCAAATTTGCTATACTGGTATCAGGATTCCGATCTAAATTGAGTCCTCATTCTCTTTTCTATGAGACCAAAAAGGCAATTCCTTCTCTTCATGTTATAGGAGATACAGATAGGATTGTTGAAAAAGGTTTATTTATTTTTTCTAAAACTCCGTTTTTTTTAAAATTTATATTTCATGTTTTACGGTTCACTTGTTATGAATGCGAATATAGAAATGAGTGAAGAACTTACCACCTACTTCGATGACCCTCACGTTATGCACCATGGAGGAGGGCATTACGTTCCAGCAACATCAAAGGAACGGGAAGGCTACACAAGTTTTCTAACGCTGCCTCAGTTTGATAACTGATTTCTTTATTGTATTCTAAAGAAGTAATAATTACACTCACTGAAGGAAATTATTTGTTTATTCGCCATTGTTTTCAATTTTCTTAAAACACATACAGCTTTGTTTGAAAAACATTTTGCTGCTGGCTCCGACCGACGCATAATCTCATATGTTTAGACTATTATTTCGAAATCTTTTTAGAAAATAAATTGCATGTTTTTTTAGCTAGACTTTAGAATTTAGGTAAAATATTGAAATTTCAGTATCATCAATGAGATTTTTTTTAATTGCGGCGAATAAGACCGAAACACAAGCTTATATGAGCTAGACTAAGCCAGGCTTTTATGGGTATGTGCTACACTGCAACAGTATCTTCAACTAATATGGCTTAATGATGTCATAAATACGTGTTTCGGTATAGTATCGGAGTTTAGGAAGGGGAACTGCCAAAACAAAAGAACACGTTACACAGAACAGCAATCTTATTACTTATGATAACATGAGACATAAAATATGGGTGCATTGTTACACGTAGAAACGACCATTAATGTGAATGATTCAAACAGCTGGGGGAGTTGTTTTCGTTGATAATGTTTTAGATGTTGTCCGATCGCATGTTGGTTGAGTGTGATTACTAGACGATTGGGTATGATGACTAGAGAAAGAAAACTTGAAACCTCGAAATGGTGGGAAAGCTTTGTAAAGCATTTTCCTAAACTCCTTGCTACACATAAAATACATACAAAAATTTAGCGCAAAATTACTCATCTCGAGCAAGTTGGCTATAGCCCGAAAAAGTTGGAAGCTGTACAGGTCTTCCAACTCCTGGCTGTAGATGATGGAAAGAACAGCTGATGGTATGTTGGTTATGAAAAAAAGAATAATGATACTCAATAAGAGAGTGAGCAATTTGCGCTCTTGTTCAAGATGTCTCTCGGCTCTGTTTCCAGAAGCGGGGGCTGCTGCCGAAGATCCTCCTGTCGCGGAGGGCGCATCAATTTGGTGATTATTTTGCTGCATCTGCAAACGGGTCTTTACTACGCCTCGGAACTTCATCATGATAAGCCAATTAAGTACTGCCAGAATTAAAGCCGGTAAAAAGCGAACAAGACTTTCTCCTAGCCAAACGTAGGCCGTCCATAGAGCATGAGAAGTAACCGATTTCCTTTCAATAAATTTGTAATGACACCAGTCTTCGGGCATCTCGTCCGGGTCGCTTGTGTATACGTTTTCTGTGACCTCTTTGAGAACGCATAGAGGTAGACTGATAATCAAGGCAACCAGGTATCCAAGAGCCACGGCCAATTTGGCCCTTTCGGGTGTATGGACGCTTGGAAATCTTCCTGCCCAGCAAACCGACGTGTACCTATGGAGCAACACCAAGACAAAAAAAAATCAATCTACTTGTTATATACTTATTTAAAAATTTCATAGTGTGTACATTTTCACTTTAATCTTTATTGATAGCCAGTAGTGTTGGCTTTGTTGGAAAATAGTTTTAAAAGAAAATACCATTTGCTAAATAAAATTTAGGCTTTATTATTAGATGTGTGGCTGTTGACAATGATCGATTGCTATACCATGGGCCCAAGGAGGCTTTATAAGCCTTCATTGCAGTATCTTTCTAAAATAATGGTTCGTTGAGATTGACCCAAATAATAGATGAAAAGTTAGGAAAACAAATGGCATGTGTCATGACTCATGAAAGAGCGGAGTTACGTCAAAACGGAATCGACAACTTAATAAATCACAACATGTTTTTGCAACAGCACAAAATCGAGGAATCCAATATAAAGTTTTCCCTTTCACCTAACTCAATTTCCTCAGCCACTCCGTTGTTGCTATTATTATTGATCTTATTGTGGACTTGTGGGGGATTCGGAAATCACGGTACAATATTGAACAAGAGCAACGGCACGAAAGCCTGACATTTCCGATTTTATCAAGATGATTGCGTCTCCTTTAGGCATTCATCACAAGACAGTCGCTGTCTTCTTATATAGTGTTGTTTTTGCAAGCACTGTGGCTCACTTTTTATCCGTATTACTGCAAAAAAAATCCCCAAAGATCCTGACGAATCCTCGTATAGGCTACGTGACATAAAAACAGAATCAAGCTAAGTTGGATTTCATATGTTGTATTTCATATATATAAACACCTATATCTAATAATTTTCCTCCGATTCTTTCTATCTACATCTCTATGAAGATCATCATCCATTTATTTTTAAACGATTAAGTATTAATCGAACAATTTTTGCTTAAATACGATCAGCCGTTGGTATAGGCGGTTAGGCCACATTTGGTTTCTGTTCAGCTCTCACTTTGAACCAAGGAAAGAGCTTGTTCCACTTTCAGCCTCAGTGTATTTATTTATTTATAAGAGTAAACGTTGATGGGTAGGTATACACTGCGAACCGGTTGCGTAAAACGCGTTCAACTACTCAAGCAATTGATTTCTTTTTCTCCCATACTTTCAATTGGACTTCACAAGTGCACTATTCTCGATTAATTTTTTTCTGCTTTTCCTTTCCTCACACAATTTCTTAAATTGTTCTTGTCATTTATCTAGTGTTTCATCAAAGGATCTATTGCTTTTAAAGACCAAAGTAACAAATTATGGGCAAATAGTTTAGTGAAATTATTAGTTAATAATCAAGTCGTGTTAATCTTTTTTAAAGCATTGCGAATAAATGTAAGTTCAGATATGCTTCTCTTTTAAGTGTATCAAAAAGAAATATTTGGTCCCATATCAGTTTGTAGCAGTGTGGACTTTGGGTTACCATTTTTTAAATTTAAATTATATTTATTTAAATCTCCATATTAAAAAAGGAACGCAGCAAACAAAACTGTGCCAAAGACTGCACCAGAATTACGCTTTTTTGTTTGCACTTGTAATAATAATACAAGATTCTTGCTAACTTTCAAGTGTGTGACGTCATAAAATTCTGACGAGTCGAGAGGCACTTTATGAGAGGCGCCTCTTGCCTTCAATTTCCGGCACTCTTTCTGATCGCTTTCTTGCCGCAATATAGGAGTAGCTGGTGTTATTAATCTTATATATTGCGCGAGGCAAAAGCAAGGAAATCGCCTATATTAATTTTATACATTCCCCTGCGTAAGGCTTCTATGTAGGTTTTATAGCAAGTACGAATTTGAATTCAACGAAACATGAACAAGTATCAAACAATTGAACAAGTTTACAGACCTCCTTAATTGTGTGGTTATTCAAATGCTTCGAAATATGAAAGTACGATCAACAGTTTGTAAACTGATACCTTATAATTTAAACGAAGTGTTTTTCAGTTATAATATAATATTGATTGGAAAAAGAGCAGTTGATATTGTGTGTGTTGGACATTTGAATTGAGAAGCCTTGTAGCATTGTGGCTACACTTTTTACCATTTGATTGAATAAAATAGTCAAACAACTTGGGGTTTCATAATTTGATTTGAACGCTATCAGAAATTTAATTTACCTTTCGAGGGTCAGAGCGACAACGGTGAAAATAGAAGCAGCCATAAAGGTATTCCTGCACAACAAGTTGATTTACTTCTGTTATTTGAAAAGAAAACCCTATGCGTGCCGTACTGTACTTACAGAATAAACAGTTCCAAGTGACCATAGTAAAATGCGTTAAAGTAGCTACAATCCACTTGTTCGCTCAAACGGATCCAAAGCGGAATGGAGCTAAGCAGAGCCCCAATATCTGAAATGGCAAGTGCTGACAAGTAGACGGGGATTGCACCTAGTATATCATTCACCAAAACGATGATCACTTCTTTAACTTATTGCACAACAAGGAAAATAACTAGATAGTTAAATTACCGGTCATGGGAGATCTAGCAACGACCAAAAGGATGATAAGGTTGCCGATCAGGCCGAAGGTGACGATTGACGGGCCGACTGTACCGTAGACAGCTAAGAGTAGGGTACTCTGATTGCCTGGAGTTGGACTTGATGTACCCGATGTATCAATCTTGCGTGTATCTGCCGTCATATTGAGGGAACCAGCCAGCGCTCTCGCCACTGGATTAAATTCAGGATCCAACCGAAGATCGTATGCTTCCATCATGGTCTTACTCTATCTAAGCTGCTGAGTGAGTCTACAAGTCCAGCTTTATACAGCAGCGCAGGAATTCAGGGAGCGCAACCGACCTTAGCGCATGACCGCCACTTTCCTATCTCACTCAAGCAGTGCCGCAATTTTGCGCCATCACTATAGCATTCGCCCTACTTCTCCTCCGCCTACAAATGGTCAGCTAAACAGTCGCGTCCGGAACAAGTTTTTTTTTTGTATATGTGAGTAGGAATAACCCAGGGCGTGTGTGTGTGTTTGCTTTAACTCCTTTCCATCCTCTTGCTACGTACACACATACCCCGGATTTTCCTCTCACACGCTCAGCACCGATTATTTGAACAAGAGAGCTCCCTGTCACGACTGGATCGATCCTTGATCCCGAAGAATCTTTTACTATTGTTGAACAATTACCGAGAGCACTTCTCCTATATATGATATATATTACGATGCAATCTAATCAGACCGGTGTTCCAATCCATCCATAAGGACAGGGATTTGTTCCCAGCTCTTATTGGCGTGAGTGGGGAAGATGAGGGGGTTCAAGAAAGTGTATTGAGTCACATGTTTTATAAATAACTGACGCTGTTGTTGGATATAAACACGTCAAGAGCCCCAAAAAACCCCAAACATTACGATGTCCAAGATCGAGAGATTTACACGTTGCTGGGATTGGTCCCCTTCCAAAAGGCTTTAATGCACTCGCAATATCCCACGGTCCTCTAGAAGGGCGTATAACCTCGGTATAACTGCGTGGATGAATTCCGCAGCGTAATTACACAGCACTCTTTCGTCTGAGTCGTCAATGGGAAATCCCGTCGTCACGCCCGGGGCTTCCGGAGTGCAACTCAAAAGTTCCGAGAACCCCTGATATCCTCGTGAGTAACAGTTTCGCTCGATTGCTCCTAAAACAGTTTTTATACATATACATATAGAGTAGAAACACTAAGTAGAAAGATTCATGTTGTCTCAGGGTGTGGATTACTCGTGTGAAATGAGAAGACTATTTGCACACATAATCGTACGAGCTTTGTCTCTAGCTAGAAAAAAAACCACTTTCGATAGAAGACAGCCATACACGGGTACCACTCTTTCCACTGGTGCGAAGAAAAGATAACACGCTGCGTTTCTCTACAAAATCAATAGAAATACAATAATTTGTGTCTTCTCTTTACATTAAACAAATTACTACAAATGTCGCTAAATCTAATTACTACTCTGGTAAATCAAATTCATAAAACACAAATTGTGAAATATAATTTTTTTAAAGGCACATCAAAATTTGTTTCCTAATTCCGCGAGAAAAGAATTAATCAAATCGTATTCGAAATCGGCGCCATTGATGCAGTAGCCATGGAAAAGTGTCGTCTGCTTGTTTCGTTCTTTCTTTTCCCGTGTGGGTCGCTCTACTGCGGTTGGTTACTCGAATATTCCCGGACAATTTTCGGGATATTTGATTAATTATCAAGAACCCACCATGAAGATTTGGACATCAGAACACACTTTTTGGTAAGGTCGATTGATTAAATGCAAAATATCTAAATTTGATTTAGTGTAAGTGGAAAAACAGAAGTTTCTTACATAACCTTGCAGCAGCCATTGCTGCCTGGCTGTGCCAATGAACCTCTAATGTCAGCACTTTCTCTCTTAACATTTGCAACCTTGACTATAGCCAAATGAAATATTTTTTGATAATTTGCACTGAATTGATTATATTTCTCTATTTTCAATGTTTACAGTCACCCATGGGAAACAGTGGCCCAAGCGTCTTGGAGGAAATATCCCAACCCGCTGAATCCTAATGTGGTGGCAATTGATGTCTTAGAGAGAGATGTTCAGAATGGTATTCTACACTCTCAGAGACTACTCAGCTCCAAATGGATATTCCCTGGATGGGCAAGGAAGGTTAGTTCTGATCCATGCCATTTGGGCCATCACAAATTTACTTATTTTTAGGCCTGTAAATTATTAGTTGGTCAAGTTCTTAATTATTCTTTTTATTTTCAGATTCTTGGCAATGAGAGGATCTGTTATGCTAAAGAGCACTCTACTGTTGATCCTACCAACAGAAACATGACCCTCTTCACCCAAAATGTAAGTCTTGTTACTGTTTTAAAATCCTTCATTTCAACTATCATATTTTTTAAATTAGACTAAATTTATTTTGAGAAAACCAAACAAGGTTTGGGTTGAATAGTTATCTGACTGATAGCAATTAATAAATTTGGTCTGCTGCAGAATATTTTTCCTCTTTAATCTCACTTGTGTAATCATTTTTTATAGCTTACTTTCTGCCATTTGATGTCAATTGATGAACGTCTTAGTTATACTGCACATCCCGAAGATCCCACCAAAACTTTGCTAACACAGGAGGCCGTCGTCACAGTCCGTGGAATCCCTTTATCATCTTATCTGGAAGGCTTTTTGACCACCACTATTTCCCAGAATGCTAACAAAGGACGTCAAGTAATATAATGAAAACTTAAAAACCTATCGAGTGGAATATTAATTTTTATTTATATTCGCCAGGCAATGGAATGGGTGATTGGGAAACTCAACGCGGAAGTCCATGACTTGACTACAGTTGCTGCCAAAAACTTGCAAAGCTTAACGTCGCCACCGACTGTTCAAGCGGCAAGCCTTCCCGAATGCTAGCATTGGCTAATCTTTAAATTTAATTTAGTAACGAAATTGAGAAATACTTGATCATCGAAAGTTTTCTATTTTGTTAGAGCTTGTATATGCGTGAAACACAATGTGTTGAGAACGCAGATCTTTTTGTAAACCATCCTCAAGCAAGGAGAAAAAAATTAGCACTATTTTGAAATGCAAAAAAAATCTTATTACTTTTTACAGTGTAAACCGTATCGTTGAGCGAGTGAATGATGTGTTTTCTGGAAATTGGGTGCAGTGATTTATACGGCGATCATTTGTTTCTTTTTTTGCATAAACGAAAATGCAATACAAAGCTGTAAATAGGATATTCAGCTTTATAGTGGAAAGTAGTCGCAGTTTTTCTTTCTCAATTTTCTCACAATTTATTCGTTTACCGCAAATCACGAAATTAAGGAGTATTCATTAAGCGTTACGTCGCTGTTACACATCGTTACTATTTTCCAAGATGAAGTCCACAGCCGCCGAGAAGTTATTGCAGACTGCTGAGGGCAAAATCTTTGACTTGTCTTCATCTCCGGGACGATATTTGCCTGTGCGGACTAGGATTGCCTGCAATCCAGCACACAGAGCCCCTTCGACATCGTCACGAATATCCTGTAATGTGTAATGATAAAGTAATGATGTAGTATATCAATTGTAATGATAAAGTATATCAAAGGTGGAATATGGAGAAACAATATTACGTCGCCTATCATTACAACTTCGTGAGGTTCACAATTCAGTCCTTCCAGAGCAGAATGAAAGAAGGATTTTTCAGGTTTGCCTAGCACACAAGCGGTTTTTCCGGTGGCATATTCCAATGCACTGACGAATGGACCAGGTCCCATCGCCAATCCATCCCCTCGAGAATAATATCGTCCTTTGTGGATGGCAATCAATTCTGCCCCATTTATTAATACCCTTGGGCACAGTACAGTAATATGAAAATAATATTGATAAACATTTATTTAAATTAGAAAAGGTTTACCTAAAGGCTTCATTCAAATCTTCATAGTTGAATTTATTTGGAGCCAGCCCCACCACTACAGCATCATTTTCTTTAGAACTGGTGATGCTATTGATATCTTCAAAGTCTTCCAATGCCTCATTTTCCAATAATAACAATGGGCTAAAGATAATTTGTTAATATTTAGACTAAATTGAATTATATTTTAATTGTTGCTTAAAATTTTAATATCAATAATTTAATACTTGAGATTTTTCTTTTCTATGTACTGCCTAGCTGCAGTGAGGGAAGAGAAGATCTCTTCTGAAGAAATGTCAAAGCCACATCTCCGTAACCGAGAAAGAAGGACGTTTCTTGACTCCTTCGTGGTATTCGTGAGAAAACGAACAAGTAAACCACTTGATTTTAATCTGAGGGACAAGTCAAATTTTAAATTAGTAGAAAATGTGTTTATTTATTCAAGGCAGCCTTATTTCTACTATTAAAATTATTATTTCAAAGCGCACTTATTCAGCGCCTCGCAAGCCCCCGGAATCGCTGTGTCTTCTACATGAAGCGTTCCACTCAAATCAATTAGAACACCTTTGATAATTTGAAGATGGCCACGTGAAACCATTACTATTATTAAGTGTAAACTTCAATAAATCTATATCACGAGAGATGTCGTAATAAATTGTAGGACGCTTTAACGGGAGTTGAAGTTGAAGGGAGCTTTCTAAAAATCTTGTTCCAATTTTGTTTATGACGATTATGAATTTTCGAATTATGATTTACAATAGTGATTTTTGAAAGCTCTAGAACCGGCCTTGCCTAGCGGCTACCTGCCTACCACTAAGCAGGTAAGCAGACGACAGTCAATAATCCAATGAAATATATATGGCAACATAGGAATGTAGGATAGGGATGTTTTGTCAGCTGTCAAAAAACTAGTTAAATTCACAGGTTAAATAGAGGCAGGCAAGCACCAAGCAGGCGGCCGCACAGTCCCGCTTACTCATAACGCAAATAATAACACGCAATCACGTAAGTGTTCACTACAGTAAGTAGTGACGAATCTGAACACTCCCTAAAATCTACTGACATCTCTGTTCGCGAGGTGTGATTTAGAAAACTAGAAATAGTATGTTCAATCTTTCCAACGAAAATTGTTCTTCTCGTTTCTCAAATTGTAAAATCGAAAGCATTGTTTCTTATTACCTACAAGGTGAATCTTTTGAATCTTAATCTTAAGTATAAGATAATCCATTTAGCTAAATTTATTACATACCAACTGACATATTCTTTTTTTTTTATTTCTGGACTCATTTAGTTTAGCAGATGAATTAACCACTTCAGAATGGAGAGTACAACTTCTCACACCAAATCCAATTCAGGAACTCTTCAAGATGAAGGGAATAATCTGGCCAGTAACCAAGGTAAAGTATTTTATAGTGCAAATTTTACAAAGTTATTAAAAAAGCCTAATACAGTTTTATTGTTTTCCCCCTTAAATTTTAGAAAATGAGGATGATATAGCTCAAATTGTAGAGCAAAATAGTCAAATATATGTTCAAGAAACAACACCTTGCAGTCCAGAAGAATTAAACAGTGCTGAATCTGAAGGGGATAGAAATGATTCCTCTAACAGCATTATTACAGAGCAAGCTGAATGTGCATTGGAAGATGGTAGCGCTGCAGTAAGTGAGCGCCGCGATGAGATCGAACTGGGAGTAGAAGTAGAGGATCAAGTCGATTTTGTTTCATCTATCCAACATCCAATTGAAGCAGACGAAGTTTTCCAGCTATCTCCGACATCTGCGATTAAAGATAATACGAAACAACCATCTAAACGTCTCAGTAGCGTGATGGATATTGACCATCTCGCCAGGTGTCAAAATATTACCGAAGATGTTCCTGAAGTCAAGAGTTTCTGCATAGCTCTTCTTGAGTTAGCTTTCGAAAAACAAGCAGATATTGCTCAACTAGCAGTCGAAACGTTGCAGAAAATGGGTCGCAAACACCCGTCCACTGTCCTGAGAACTCTACTAAACTATCTTTCAAGCGACCAAAGGCCATCTACTCGGGTGCGCTCGACGATTCTGACAGTCATGGAGACAACAATCAACCCCGCAATTGAAGCTGGACAACTAGACCTTAAGCTTGCAGAAGGCTTGATGAAATTGGCTATTGACGAGATGGTTAGCTATGCTGAAGCTATACTAGATGTCCAGCTACCTGCGTCTAACATATTGGTTTCCATGGGCGCTGTTTACTGCAAAGATGTTGTGCAACTCCTCTGCGGCCGCCTCGTGACCAATTCATTGCCGAATCCATGTATCCTTCTGAGTCTTGCATCATTGGCAACTCTTAATATTTACGGAACAGTACCACATCTGAAAGGCGTCATGGAAATCGTTGTCCAATTAGTTTCTTCCACTCACGTCAAAAGTAAATCTTTGCGGCGCAGCTTTGCCACGACTTTGGCCCGATTCAGCGAAGCTATCCTGTTTTACCTAGCTAACATGGAGAGGGCTCCCGACGAAAATATTCAACGTGAATGGTTTTCTGAAGACGTAGCTGAAGGTTTTGAAGTCCTCTTTACCCAATGGCTGCCTTGCAAAGATCCCGCTACCTGCCAAGAGATCCTTGAAGCCCTCGGTCACATGTCCCAGCTTTTAACCCATGAGCGGCTAGATCATGTGGCTCCTCGACTTCTTCCTATCCTCATCCAGGGCTATAAAGGTCCCGTAGAGCCTTTGTACGTCTCGCGCTGCTTTGCCCTTTTCTTGGATGCCTTCTTCAACGCAGGGCTAGTGCTATCAGATGTTAATGTTCAAGAGATGTTAAACGCTCTCTTTCAACAAGTAACTGTCCATCCAGACTATGCTCAACCATCAACCGTGAAAAATCATTATGAGGTATTTCAAGCGATTATTTAGGATTAGCTAATATTTATGAGTACTCTATCCTTTTATATCTTTATAACAGCTACTTCGTTGCTTGGAAAGAATGGCCCGTGTTCATCTGGATCGTGTAGTGGCCTTTTTGTTATTGAAAGTGGAACAAACCAACGAGAAGGTTCGGGTAGCAGCTCTTGCTGTTCTTAAGCATCTCATCAACTCCCTAAAAGAGCTACTAGAGCCTCACGTCGCTGCCATTGGAGCCCACCTGAAAGCGCTGACCATGAACGACTCTAATGCACATTCCAACGTTGTCAAGAAAGCTTTGATTCAAGTTATCGTAGCTATGGCTGTCCAGGGACATCTATTGGCTTCGGATACCATTCATTCCGGCCGGCACATTCATCTAATCGCTTATTTATTAAAGCAGTGTACGCTAGTTCCCGGCTCAGATTCAACCGTAGCCCCGACTGGATTCGAAGTTTTCTTGCAGCCGCTACGAAGAGAATCAAGCGAAAAGGGAAGTAACGGTTCAGATGGCACCTCTCCAGTTACTAATGATGAACTGAGGCAAATGTGCGAAAACGTCATCCAACTTTTAGTGACAACACAAGAGCCGATGGAAGGTCTTTTCTGGCCATTATTGCTTCGTCACGCTCTCGATCCCGAATATAGTAGAGCTATGGGGACCATCGCCAAAGCATTGGCCTATCTCGTCGTAAAGAAAAACTTAGACCCAGCAACTCTAACTGCAGCAGGTGACGTAAAATTGACTTAATTACTTATGATTAAACCTGACCTTAAAATATGTTCTATTTAGATGGTCCTAGTTCTACCTCCATTGTGGCTCGTTTTTTGGTGCTGGCGCGTTCTCCAGTCCCATCAGAGAAATGCTATGCTGTTCTGTCGTTTTTGGAGCAATTTTCTGCACTGATCCACCCATCTTTGTTCGAACTTTGGCAAGCTGACCTACCGCCCTTGATGAAACAGCTTAAAACCAACGTAATGGAGCAATCTGCTAACCAAGACGGTTGGCTTGTATCAATGGAAAAACTGGCATGTGCTACATTGGCCAGAATGAAATTAGCTTCACCCGAATGGGCCCAACTTCTTTCGGCCGCATTCTTTGATCAGATTTCTCTGTACGAACATCAGCCAGTAGAACGAGGATTCCTTTTTGACTGGATTGGGATCTGCGTTAATTTTGGTTTCGTCGCAAAGGGCCCCAGCTATGCTGTTGATTTTATTATGACCAACGTTCGTCATCAATTCACAGAAGAGAGTCTCGGTTGTGCAGCTGCTATAGGTATCTGAGTTAATGCTCTATTAGATATACCTTGAAGAAAACTATCTAAAAATTTTCGTTTTTTCAGCGTGGTGCTCGCGTACCCATCTGGACGTAAGCCTGCTAAGATTGCAGAATTTAGAACGGAATGATTACGGGCGTCGTTCTAGTGGTTTCCTTGGTTTCATCAAAGAGAACCGTACGGAATCAGAATCTGATCTAGTTAAAGCGACGGCGGCTCGTTGCTATCGATGGATTGCTACTGAAACACCAGCGACGGAACTTTTGCTTAAAGTGGACAAGCACATAATCCGTGCTGTGATTCACATCTTGCAATCCACTAAGGATCAGCTAGTCCGCCAAGAAGGGCTAGAAGCTGTAGGGGCCATTGCCAAAGCTCTTTGGCCCGATCGCCTACAGGAAAGGTATCTATTGGCTGGACGAGGAGAGCTGCTGAAAGAGACTCTTGCTCAGCTTCGATCCACACCACTACCAGATCACCTGGCTCTGGCTGGATCTGCAATAGAATTCCAGCGTTGGGTTGATTCCGCCCGTTTTAGTGTTCGAGCCTTGGATGCTTTAGCTGCTCTCGTGTAAGTTGCTTAGAAATAGAAGAAATTTATAGTATTAACTATTTTAATGAAACTTCAACCATAATAGACGGCTACCACCTACACTGCGTGCCGACGACCAATCCACTCTTTTAGAGGCTGGACTAGAGCGTGGGATCCCACTTTATGCCAAACTTTGTCGTTTCGCGATGGAAGAATGTTGGATGGTGGATGCTTCACTGGCGGCGAACCAACTCTTGATGGCTCTAGAAAATCTGACTCTACAACTTCTTCGTTCCATGTTAGATCCGAGCGCTGTGGATATTTTATTTTCTCAGCTGATGCCATGGAGTAAAGCCCAAGAAGGGTCTATGCGCCGAGCTGGACTGTCTCTTCTACGCCTTACCTTGGCTACTTTCGTCAAGGAAGTTGAATTCGAGCCAGGTGCTCCTACCAGATTCAGTCAAGGTCATAATATGATTGCCAAGGTAAATATTTCTTTTAAAATTAATTTGAGCAAAAACCTTTTTTTAGATGATAATAGCTACATAACTATACATTATTGAAATTTTGTTTTTCTACTTCTTACAATGACTGTATTCGTTACTTTATAGATTGTTCCTCGCTGCACAGATCCAGACGTTTCGGTCCGTGATCTTGCCGTCGATTGTTTGGGATTAGTTCTTGACATCATCTCTAAGTACATGGGCTACAGTTATGACTACGAGAAGCAAACTATTCAACGACTGGAAAGTTTAAAAGTCGATCTCGGCTCGGCTGACCCCATTGGTTCAATTACGGAACTAGCCAACATTCTGAATATTAAAACACCTCCTAGTGACCTTTGGATGCTGCTAGAATCTATGGGAAATGGACTATCCGATCCTTTTCCATCTAGTTCTAGTGGTCTTTCTCTCACCATGTGCCTTATCCTAAAAGTATTTTTTTGATTTTAAGAATTTAAATTTATATAATAGCACACTTAAGATAAATCTAATCATTGATTTGACTCGTTAAGGCTCGCGGAGGTGAGATTCATCAACGAGTAAAAGATCTGCTTGATTTGCTCTTGATGCGCTTGAAGAATATCGAAACCCCTTCAACTCGGGAGTCGATCTTAAATGGTGTTTGCTTACTTGCGTCTCATCAGCGAGACACAGTGATCACTTCCCTTCTCTCGCATTCCCTGCCTCATAATGAAGACATTTCCGATTGCTGGAAAGCTTTGGCCGCCGATCCTGCTCAAAGCGCTGCCGTGTTGGATCACCTATTGGGTATTCTAACTCATGCAGCACCGTACGAGGAGCGCGTTACTGGACCACATGCCAATGAGTCCATTGTTTCATGGAGACTTCTTTCCGCCGTTTCAGCGCTCAAGTCAATGTGTCAAATCGAGAAACTCTCCGAAGCACTTCAAGTAATTTTTTCTTCAATTATATCTTTCCTTATTGATTCTTTTTATTGTAATATTATATTTCTTGTACAGGATCGTTTTCCACAATTGTTCTGCGTGCTGATACTTGCGCAAAGTTGCTTGCTAGGAGCTTCTCCACCTATTCACTTCCCAGCAAATGGGCATGGCAGTGATCAAACGTCTTTCGTTCCAGTCAACCGCGAGGCTTACCGCTTGAATCCTTATCAGATGTCTGTTGACGTACTGAAATTATTTTTTACTTGTGCTCAGCTAGCTCCACTGGCCGAACCCTTGGCAGAACATCGACATGCGACGAACTCGGGTGATTTAGCTACCTTCTGCGACTTAGTTGCTAACATGACGGCCCTTTGTACGGTGTACAAACCAATCTACTTGCCCAATTGCATCCACATTTTGAGCACTGCTCTGAAAAGCAACCATTTGCGACATCGACTTGCTGCCGTAGCCTTTTATGCAGAGCTTATCCATCAACGATCTAGTGGTGCTGATTTAGATCAAGTCATCCGTGGTTTGACATCGAATCTGACTGATTCTTCTTCCTTGATCCGTCGCGTCGCATTGAATGGGCTTGGTGGTCTGGGAGATACCGATCCTCGCCTTTGGTCCGAGTTCGCGCCTATGGTTTTGGATGCTCTAGTTGATGGGCTTGAAGAGTTAGATGGTGGGCGTGATCAGCTGGATGGAAATTCGAGTACTGCTCAAGAAGCTTTGGAAGGTTTGTCACGGCTCATCGTCGTCTCGCCCTTAGTTGAAGTAGAGCGCCTAGCGTCGAGGCTTGCCTTGCGTGTTCGTCCCTTTTTCGAACACGAGTTGCCCCTTGTACGTGTAGCGGCTGTTTCTCTTTTGGCCCAGCTTTTCAAAGCCGGGTATGGCACAGCTGCACAGACCCATCTGGCCGAACAGGTTGGTTGTCTATTACTAACTAAAACTTAATGTTTTTATTGATTCTCAATGTTCTTTGTTTACAGGTGCATGCAACACTGACTAGTCTCCTAATTCATCTAAATGAAGCTGATGTGGGAACTGTTGAAGCCTGCAAGTTAGCTCTGCGACAAGCTGGTCCATTTTTAAACAACCATCACCAAGGCGACGCAACTGAAGAGGAAAAACATTCATCTTCTGGGATTAATGCCTTATTCCAGTCTAACTTACAAGATGGTGGTCAACTGGACTACCTTTCCTTCATCACCGATTTAGTTAAGTTAATGGCAGCAGACTATGAAGAGTGGATTCATAGCACGTACCTTCCAGCTGGAGCCTCCTATTTCAAGAGTTCTGTTCCAGGACTTCGCGCTAATGCCGCCCTTTATGTAGGCCTCTTGTGCGGTGTCAGTAGGGGCAATTCTAGCCACTCTCAAAACCGTAACATTTCATTGAGCTTAACCCGCCTGCTTCATGATCCCGTTAAAATGGTCCGACTGCAAGCTATTACTTCCATAAGCCTTATGTATGGTTGAAATCCTGGTCGCCCATCCATCAGGAATCCGCCATTTAATTCCAAGTTCTTCAGTGGCCTAGTCCCTTGCATTGATAATTTGATATAACCTTGATAAATTAGATAATAAGTGGTTGAGCCATTCCTTCTTTTTTTAAGGACTACGTTTTTCAATATAATACTGTAGTTGTTACAGTGCCTTGCCAATCTATTTATTAATTAATTATTAAATATTAAAAAATATACTAGAAAACAGTTTGATCTTCTCCCCTCTCTAAGATTGGTTTTACGGTTAATACATATATCTACATAACAATAAAAAAATGCTTCAACTTTTTCTACGTTTCCTGTAGTAATGTTATAAATGGCCTGGAGCGTATCTTTCGAGAAGGCCTGGTTTTATTGCTGTACAAATCTCGAGAGAAACGGCATACGATCGACTGCAGGTTGGAAGGTGTGTGTCATCAAAGAGAGTTAGTTGGGAAACCAAGTAAGCAAGAATTCGATTTACCAAGCCGTAGGTTTTTGAGCTACTTTATAGCTTTTTCTGCCTTTTCTGCAAGCTATATCGATAGCTTTTTTCGATACATTCCTTTTGGCCTTTTGGTAAATTCCTGCCAAAACTGATATTGTACGTCATAGATTTTTTAAAATTACTATTTCGAATTTCTCGAGGGGAAAAATTTGCCTACTATTGTTATCTGTCTTCTACACAGTAAGTTTTTTTGTATTCAAATAGCGGTACTTTATTTTGAATCGTTTCTTGGCTATCCTGTTTCCGGCTTTAGAGTGCGCTAGAATATTTTCATAGAATTGGTCTTTCTTTCCTGATATTCAATTTCCTTGCTCCATTATCTGACTGATGACGGCAGCACGAATAGTTTTAGTACTATCTTCTGGTTATTTTTATTTGTCTAATTAAAACATAGTAAGAATAAAAACACTTCTGGCAACTATTTAAAATATTTTTCAATTATCAAAAAAAATTGTATGGTGTATTTGAGCACTTGAGGTGCTCACATCCCAGATGCTACCAGGTGCAAGTGCAGTCGTTGACGAAGTGTAGCCTTGCATTCCTTTAGTGTGCAGTTGTAAAGAAACACGCTAACACAGCAAGTCCGTATCGACAAGCACCCCTGTTTCACTCCCGTCGTTGCACCAACGAGTAACCAGCAGGAAACCAGCGCGCAGAGCGTACGCTAGGATATTTAGATACTGCCTATATTCTTGCGCCCGTTTCCCTGTCGACTGCCACTGGCTGGCTGCTGGCAGGTGCTGAGGTGCAAGTTCTATTACGTGCAAGAAGGGGTTTCTCTCGAATTGACAACAGGTGGGCCCTGGTTGGTCTAGCAACTAGTCGTGTTCTGGGACTCGGAACTATTCAGTTGTTTAATTTATGAGTTGAATTACTAAATTGTTGTTTCTTAACTTTCGTCGGCAAATTGGATGTCACTCATCTTCAGAGACCAGGCCATCCAGAATCCTGGCTCTTCGACAGCTTCGGTGTCTTAATGGTATTTGAATCCTGGTAGATTCCCAAATATTTGGCCTAAACAACAACTTGGTATGTATTAGCAAGTCATTGTTTTCTAGCAATAAGAAAAGGATTTAATAATATTCTTCTTTAAATTTTCTAGATTCTCAAGTAAAAAATGAGTCAAAAGAGTCTTTGTGTCACTTACTTTCTTTGGTTGATTGGCGGATTCTTTGGATTGCATCATATGTACCTGAGGAGGGATAGACATGCTTTTCTTATGTGGTCAACTGCAGCAGGTTTCTTTGGTCTTGGTCTCATTAGAGATGTTTGGAGGATACCTGAATATGTTAAGGATGCCAATGAAGATCCCACATACATGGAAAAGCTCAGGGATGTCATGAGAAAGAAGAAAAAGGTATAACATTATGATAATAAATATTTTGGTACAGTCAGTAATAAAAACAAAACAAATTGCAGCCTCCTTATGGATTTTTCCGTCAAATGGCACAAGTAGCTGTTGGAAATTTGTGGGGATGGACAGTGCAATTAGCCATTCCAGAGGAAGATGTGTTTGGTGTTAGCCTCTCATTCCTGGAAATCTTGATCCCATTTGCAATTGCCCTAGGTTGTTATCTTCTACCATACTTTGGTATGTGAAAATTACAACATCTTCTTAACTTTCTTTTTATTCAGGAGTTCACACAGTGGGAAATGTTGGAAGAATTCAAGGAGTATTCCACTGGGCTCTGTTGGGAGCTTTTCTGATGCCTATTCTTAAATTTTGGGACATTGATGGAATGTCTCTTGCTGCTTTTGCTTCCTCCAGCCTTTTTGAAGCAAAGAGTGCCCAGTGGAGAAGAAAACCATTGTCTAGACATGGAATTTTAAGGTTTGACAAATAAGAATATTAATTTACCATATTTATAAATATTAACACAATTTGAGTAGAAGAGTAACTCAGATATGGCTATGTGCACTATTCTATTCAACTTTGTGGTCGTCTTTCTTGTACTTCAATGCGGAAGTAACTGATTCATCTGGCGAATCCATCAAATTCCGTGATGGTGTTTCTAATTTCCTTACTTCACCACTTTGGACTGATTTCAAACGAACATTTATCGAGCTTTTCAACGCATTTTGGAACCAAGGATGGCGTGATACGTGGCAGAAATTAATGAATGAACTAGATCCTTTCGGAGAACAGCAGGCATACAAAGTAAGGACTCGAATCAAGATATTCAATCGTCATTCAAAATTTAATCATTGTTCTGGTTTCCAGGTGTTAGGGGTAGCAAGTAATGCCAAGCAAGAGGAAATTACAGCGCAATGGCGCAAACTATCAAGAGAGTGGCACCCGGATAGATTTATGGACGAAGATAAAAAGCGTGAAGCTCAAAACAAGTTTATGGAATTTAATGCCGCATACGAAACATTATCGAAAATTAAAACTCGTCGAGCTAAAAAGAATAAATCGTTTCAAGATTACTAGGAAGCACATGTCAACAATTATTGCATAATTATTCCAACACGCCTTCACAGCCAAATTTTTTAGTGTCCTTTAGTATTAGCTGGTTGCACAATTCTTTTTTGAAAAATCTCATTCCATGATTCTGAATCCAAATGTACTCGAATTTTATTGTAAGTTGTTTGAAAGTAATTTATGGTTTGAAATAATAAAGCATTTGGCATGGTTGAAATAAACGTTAATGTTAACCCATTAGAGAAGAAATTATTTGTAAAAGTTTTCCTCATGATATCCATCAACAATTCAACATTTTCGTGTATAAAAATAAATAAAATATCAATCCTATTCTTCAACATGTTTGTCGAGTTGTAAAAC
Organism: Chydorus sphaericus; assembly: GCA_030141595.1. Taxonomy (NCBI): domain Eukaryota; kingdom Metazoa; phylum Arthropoda; class Branchiopoda; order Diplostraca; family Chydoridae; genus Chydorus; species Chydorus sphaericus. Next base: position 9,264,210 of record CM057928.1, read on the forward strand.
AACCCCACACGTCTATCGGTTTGATGTGGCAAGCGATAATCCAAGTTATACGCAATCAGAATCGCAATAGATTGATCTTGAAAGATATTAGATATTTCAAAGATTCCCGTTTTATTTTGCTTACAAAAACAATGAGTTTGATTTAGTTAGTTCATTAAAAATTACTATTTAAAATAGCGACGAGCCACAAAACACGCTTTGCTATCTTAACTTGGTAAATGAAACCTTCATTATGAAAGCCCGAACATAAATGAAAAAATAGCCAAGGATTATCTTGTTCAGCAATTTGTACTGAACGTTTGTTTTTCATAAGACTGCCATATAAAAACGGAGAAAACTAAAACAAAAAAGTAATTTACGTGTTAATTTTTTCTATTGTTTTTTTTTTATAGTTTGGTCAAGTTGGTGAAATTTTCAAAAAATAATTAATGTCCGAGTACGCAAAGCCGCCAACCGCCAGATGGCTTTGACGGTTTCGATTAGTGTGGCAAGTTGGCAACCCCTCGCGAGCATGTTCAGACTTCACAGGGACATGGCTGGCGTCAACGCGCTGTGAAGTAAATCTACAAATCGTGAAACCGGCTGGAAAGTAAACCGTGTTGATTGTTGCATTGGTTTACGTATCCTTCCTACAATATACAGGTGATTTGGAGATTTTTTAGCTTTTGACTTGGAGTACCAATACTGCAAAGTGCTTAAGTTTTGAACCGAGAGCATAAGGTTGCCGTACCGGCTCACCATACTTCAACATCTTGAACGATCATTTGTTATCGTTTCAGGGTTGAATTTGAACTTATCCATGGCTACTGCTGAGCTGAAAATGGAGGAGTTGGATCACGAAGCCTATGAGTCGGAAAATGCCCATGAAAGCAATGATTTCAGCACAGGAGATAATGGCACTGGAGATGGTGATTCCATGATGGAGGACCCGGTAGTTACCTGTGTTGCTTTCTTCTTGCATTTTTGTTCAACATATTTTGTCCTCAGGAATTGGAAGCAATCAAAGCCAGAGTCCGAGAAATGGAAGAAGAAGCTGAGAAGCTAAAAATGTTGCAGTCTGAAGTGGAAAAACAAATCAACAGTCCTCAGGGTGTTGGTAAGTGGTTCTAGTTACAGTTTATTTTTCATGTAAGCTTTATGAATGATTTTTTTTTTCCACAGCTAGTTCTCCAAATATGTCAATTGAGGACAAAATGGAAGTGGATGGAAGGTCAGTGTTTGTTGGGAATGTAAGTACAGGTCAATCTTATTAAAGTATAAAAGTAAGAGAAAATTACATTTCTTGTTCTTGCTTTCAAGGTTGATTACGGTGCTACTGCTGAGGAACTTGAGCAACACTTTCATGGTTGTGGATCAATTAACAGAGTCACCATTTTATGCAATAAATATGATGGCCACCCCAAAGGATTTGCCTATGTTGAATTTGGAGATAAAGATTCAGTTCAAACTGCCATGGCGCTCGACGAATCTCTCTTCAGGGGTCGACAGATCAAAGTATGGAAACTCGAATACTTGCACTTCACAATCAGTGTTCTCGAATACAAAATCGATGTTTCCCCTTAAGGTTATGCTGAAGCGAACGAACAGACCTGGAATTACGTCGAGTAACCGTGGCCCTCGAGGCACCCGGGGACGTGGAGCTGTGCGTGGTGGACGTCCTTTCGCTACTTTTGGATTCAGACCTATGAGGCGAGCTAGGTTTGATTAGAATAAAGTTATTTTTGCAGACCAATGCCTAACCAGACCGACTTTTTTTTTGCTTTTTTTTCTTTGCTGCAAACGAATTCGCTTAGGGGTAGGAGAGCGGCGTTCTTTGCGCCTTATTGAATTGTCTTTCTCCAAGGATGTTTTTTTTTTGTACACCCGCCGTCTATCCCACCATTTCAACAAAACAACTTGTCTCAAACCGGAGAAGAGGTAGACTGGTTGGATGTGACTTGCAGAAGACTCACACCCCAGCTCGACAATTTTTCATTTTTTTTTTTTGTATTTTCTACTGCGGTAATTTTTGTTGAATTGGACGGAACACGAATTGTTTTTAACACATTTTTTTCGTTCTGTACTGTAAGAGTGCACGTTGGGTGTGTAAATCTTGAATGATTGACGGAATGGAATGAATACAACGTGGACTTATGTCTCAGATCATCAGGTTATATACAGTTAACATGGAGTAGAAGATCAAATTTGAAAGAGAAAAAAAAGGAGAAAGACATTTAGTTAGTATTATTAGGTTCAGTAGTAGTTGATTATATACTTATGAATATGAATAGTCGTTCTAAATTAATAGGAAAATTGCTTACCTGTATTTAGATTTTTTTTGTATTCATCGTACCTAGCCTATGATTTATTTAAAACACTTTTAATTAGTGCCCATCTGACACTTTTTCTAAAATTGCCTGGGAAAGTAAGCTTTTGGATCATTATTCCTATTTCTCCGATAATTAGGGCTTTATACTGAAAGCGTGTTCTACTCAAGGCTCAAATTTCTTGCTTTTCACAGCCAAGTAAAATATTTTATTTAAAAAAAGGAAGTATCCTATTGCTTCGTAGAGCACCACACAAGGTATCGAATTACAAATTGCCATTGGAATGGATGGTCTTTTCAACCATTCCATGCCTGAAGTCTAACTTTATTCGTGACACTTTTATACACGGTACAATCGGATATCATGTGAAAATTTAAATCAAGAGTCGATTTTTGTCATGAAAGTTTATTAACAACCTTTCAATTCCTTATCATATTAGAAATTAATCTGTCAGGTCTTAAAAATCTCTGATCTCCAAAATATAGGCTGAGCTCACCTTTGAAAAACAGTTCAGTAGTTACGTATAGGGTCTACATGTTCTTTAGTTTGATCACTTTCACTCAAAAGTCCCATGCAAATGATGCAATAACGAAGAGTAGGGTACTAAACTGTTAAGATTGTGATATTTAAGAATGCCACCTTTGGATTAAAAAAGAGAAGAATAAAAGACTAAAGGTACGTTCTCATTTCTAATTTAAAACCTCAACAGAAGAACAGGAAGTTGTTATCTTTGAAGACGGTTGTGATAAGTTATTATTCACAGCAACGTTTATTTTTTAATCACTAACTAGCTAGTAGCATTGATCACATACGAATAAAGTCAAATTAACGAGTTCACGTGTGCAAGGCCAGTGATAGCAATATCTTGCATGCACGATGTGAATCAAAATCCTGAATTTGTAATGGTCCGCTTAAGATACGCTCTGATGGTCGACTCCCGTACTTTTGTGCTGGGAGGCCGTGTAATTATTATTTCCGTCATTGTCTCGGTTCAACAGAAAAGATGAAGGACGAACTCAATCAAACTATCAACACACAAATAAATGAAACTGACTAGGGAACAACGCAAGTGAAGAGGTATGAAACACAAATAGTGCTGAATTATTGGTGGAGATATCAAGGAGTAATTGGAGCTGCCAATGTAATAGAGGAAGGCTTACAAAAATACACAATCGGTTATATATGTTAACCGAATTTTTAACCTGTATGACTCCATTAATGTCGACCGAATCGATTGACAAGAATTGAAATGTTAACAGTTTCGCATTCAATACACTTATTAGTTATTGAAATGTACAAAAAAATGAAGAGAAACAACGGACAAAAATTATTTTCTGCCGAGTGCTCTCTCTCGGCTATTCTCTCTTGAATATGTAATGGATGATGTACTGGTCTGACTAATGCGATGAGGCGAGCTTCCGTTGGCTCGGCGGCGATTCCGCCGCATCTTGACCAGATCCTCGCCAAAAACGTCGCCGGCTCTTAGAGCAGAGATCAAGTCATCAAACTCGCCTTTATCACCGTTGACGTGAACTCCGTTTTGTCCTCCATTGTGATGGCCGTTGCTCTGGCCATTACCAATTGTCAGTCCCTTGGCTACTCTGTTCAACATGGCTTCTTTACTTGCCTTGCGATCGATAGTTCGCTTTCGGATCTAAACAATTGTAATTGGATTAAAGTTCTCTCTTACATACAACAAAGTAAACTGAAATATACCTCTGCCTCTTGTATTGATCGTTTTTCTTCCTCCTCTTTGCGTTTTTTAGCCGCTTGGTTCTCTTGGCGGGCTTCAACCATGGAGGACAAGAAAGCGTCGAATACTCCAAACACTTCGTCCGGTTGAGCCGTCGAGGGGTCATCGCCCAAAGTTCCGATCACTTTTTCAAAACGATTCTTCATGTCTTGAAACTTATCCTCAAGATCCGAAAAGCGATATGTTGCCGATGCTGTGAACTCTTTAATGGCCGGGACGAAACGATCTCCGGGGACAGTCACATGAGACTGAGTTCGGTGATAGTCTAATTCTTTCTCAACAGCTTTCAAACCACTCCGAAGCTGGCTCATTTCTTTTTCCAGTTCTACAAGACTGTTTTCAAAAATATGCAATTAGGAATTTAAAATTCGGAACAATCGCCATATGAAAGTTTACAATACCTGACTTTGGAAGCTTGCTTGAGGTGAGGTAGGTCCTCATCTAATTTTAATACCTCTTTGAACTGTAAAAAAAAAATAATTAAGTTAGTTAAAAACAATAAGACGGAGTAACTTCCAATACCTTGCTTTCAAGTATATCAACTAGATAGTGTAGTAGAGTAGTGTTTTTCGAGGAAGATTTCGTGTCCGCGAGCCGATTCAAGCTGGAAATACGGAACCCGACAGCATTTCCTCTCGGCCCGCGATTCATGTAATTTCCTAGGGCCAAAATGATCTCGAGTAATTTTTTAAGCTTCTTGCTCCGAGCCACTTCTTTCGAGGCTTCTTGGACGGCGACGATTTTGGGTTCCATTTCACTGATACTCTGAGCAAATTTCTTCTTGTAGAAGAGTGTGTTCAAACGCTGCTCATAATGACTGATCCTGGAGTAGACATTTGCGGTTAGTACTTGTCAAAAAATAAAATCAAACAGCGAGATAAAACTAACTTTGACACATCGTAAAGGAAGCGATCGGCCCTAGAAAGAGAGTCCAAATCGCTACTCCGCTCATCCAGAAGCGCCCGCTCCTCATTGGTGGGGATAAACTTTAAGAGCTGCTCCACCATATCCATTGGAAGTTCTTCCTTGCTATCCATACTCAAAAGAGCTCTGAACGATAAAAATAATTAGTATTGTATCAACAGCACAGTAAAAGATATGGTGCTTTCAAATACCGAATAATATCCTCGTTGGTCATTTTTAATTTGGAGAGAAGAATCGTACAATTTTGAGCGCGACGGCCATCGACGACAGAAAGTGCTCGTTGCTTGGATTTGCCAGCAGTGGAGGGTTGGCGCAAATCTTCTGAGGATTCTTCATGCTGCTAGAAATGATAAAATATTCATATGAAGGACAAAATGCAGTTGGTAAAGAATAAAGCTTTAATTACGTGGTTGAGTCCATTCTTTTGGTAAGCTGAGAAGAGTCGATCAAACTCTCCCAAATCGAGAACTTTGTAGAGCTTAGCCTCGTCAAGTTCTGTCCAGATCGTGCCACTCACTTTAGCATCAGGGATTTTAGTCCAATTGAAACATTTGAGAGGCACGGAGGAAGGCGGTACATCTTTTTTAATGATTGGCTTGGGTGGCTGCCTCAAAGAACTAGGGAAACCAGGAGGCGGTGGAGGTGGTGGACCTCCGTTGAGTGGTGGAGGAGGTGGTGGTGGGGGCATTTTTGGGCCACCACCGTTCATAAAGCTGGCAAGACCAGGTGGAGGACTGAAGGTGAAATTTTTGATTCCGGTTTTCGCATCATCCGGTATGGTAGTTCCGGAATGATTCAAGATTTGCTCCAGTTTCATTTTCTCTTGTTGGGCCATCTGCAGCTGCTGGCCCAATTCATTGAGGTACGTTTCCATATCTGAAATCTTCTGCTTCGCCTCCATGTGAGCTAGAGTTTCTCTCTCAAACTTTTCTTTCAAGCGATTGAGAGCAGCATCGCTATCTTCCTGTAATTTGGAATAGTACAAATTAAATATGAGATAATTACTCGAATAAGAATCGCCAGCTTAAGAAATTTAGTTTACTTTTTCTTGTAGCCGGAGATCGAGTTCCTGCTCTTTGAGCGTAAGCGTGTTAACTAAATCACAGTTTTCCTTTTCAAACTCTTCTGCTTTCGCTTGGGCTGCTAACAGCTCTTGCTCAGTGGCCAATCTGAATGTATGCACAAAAGAAACATTAAATTTTAAGTCCAAAGGAATCGTTTCAAGTAGTGACTCACAGCTGTATAATTTCTTTGACGTTGATTTCAAGAGGAGCGCCATCGACATCTTCGCTCGTTTCACCTTGAAGAACCAGCTGCTGCAAGATGCGGTCAAACATGAGCCAGTGGTACGGATGTGAACCATAATCCACTAAAATTACAAACAAGAGGATCGTTATGGAATCTTTCACTTTTTTTCCTTGTTACTATAAACAATAAAATATTATAAAATAATAGAAGGAAAACGTACATGGCAAGAGTAGGGCGTGCTGCAGAAGGGAGAGGAAGTGTGGATAGGCCGGAGAGTGCGTCAACTTCTTCCTCAAGCACTCGAACATGCTCGTAGCGCTCTTCGTGTCCACGTGGATCTAAATTGAAGAAAGCAACGAGTGATTGATGGAATCATGTAGTCGATTAACTAGCAATGTTCTGTTGTATACCTCTTCGTATCTCCTTGCTAGCTCTCGCTCGTCTTCTGCTCGTACCATATCGAAAAAGTCCAAATGCCTAATAAAGAAGAAGAGAGGGGGGAAGACATTGTTATTGAATGGGGGAGACAGGAAGATTTGATTGAGGTCATCACCTGTCAAGGGTTTGATTCTCGTGAGCTCGCAATTTGTCGATTACAGGCTGAATACCCAGCATTAGGAGCTCATATCGTAAGTGGAGTCGGAATTCAAGGTTATCCTCTCCAGGTCCATAGTTGAGTAAGGCATTGAGGAAGGACATAGTGGCCGTCTTTAATCCTACATCGTCTCGGTAGATACCGATGCTGCGATCTAGGTCGTTGACGATAGTCTGTCGTAAAAGAACAATCAACTTATAATTACTTGTTCTGGTTCATAAAGCTAATAGTCAATTGCACCGACTTGAAATCGTGTTCGTTCGCCAGGCATATTGTTGGAAGTGGAGCATGGCCTCTAAGACCTTTCGGTGGCCGCCAGGTACGAGGCAGACGGCACCCAAAATTTCCAGCACTGCCATCTTCACTTTGGGGTTATCGGCCGCTAACGATTGCGAGATGATTTTGATGGATGAAGGATGAGCCAGTACGTGGGCTCGACCAGTCTGTGATGAGGAAAAAGGAAACAATCCGGTAACACGAAAGACACGAAAGAGTCGTCGTTATATCAATATATACGGAATTATTCATGAGGGCTTTGATGCATCCGATATAGGCATTATGGAGCTGACAGTGGGCCGTCTGTTCATCCATTGAACCGAGGGCGTTGAGAAGCGATGGGAGGCCGTCTAGCTCGATGAAGCGCTGGACAAACGAGTGGGGCTGAGTCCTCAAAGCCGTCTTGAGGCTGTCGACCACTTTCGCTCGAAGTCTCATCTCTTCAGCATCGTCTTCGTCGAACGCCAGCTGCGTCAATCATAAAACAAAATGTGTGCCGTAAATAAAACGTTTACGGAGCTACATAGTCCTTTCCATTCCCCGTGGGGCACATACCTCGGAAAGCGCGTTGACTTTTGCAATATAATGCTCTGGAGGATTGGACACATCCGATTCCTGGCCAGCGGGTTCCTTAATGGACATTAACAAAAGAAATGAAACACATTCAAATTACGCACTGTACATAGGAAATTGCGGTTACGCGTGTCTCACTTCAATATATTATACATTTCGTGGTAGAATAAAAATAAAAAGAAAGAAAGAGAATCAAATTGTGGGAAATGGCAATAAACTGTCGTTGAAACGCAGCCAAGCAGATCGATATAAAGTATTATATTTAAAAAGAGGAGCGCTTCATCATCTCATAATGCATACCTTCTTCCGGTTGCAGTAGATTTGCCACTTTTTCTCGGCTGGGAGGGCCAACATCGCCGCCCTGTTGGGTGGAGTCAAATCCAACTCTTCCTGTACCGCGAGAAAGTGTAGAAAAAGAAAGAGAAAATTGAGTCAAGGAAGACAATCAAAACTGGGTTTCCGGTAGTTCATTTTTAAGATGCTTGTCAGCAAGGCGTGCTTCCTCTCAGCCACACGCTCGTTTAATTTTTTTTTTTTTTACCGGAATCCCGCTAACCTACTAGATGTGCGTAGGGGTATCCATCAAAGAAGGGAGGAGACAAAAAATAACAAGACAAAAAGAGTCCGTCCCATTTCTTTTGTTACAGGTCCGACAATTTGCATTTTTGAATGGTAAGTCTTTTTGCAACATAAGGATTGGATCATCCATCAAAAGTACAAGTAGGTTTAGCGTAGGTGGATTCACTTGACTTACCAAAAGCTCTGTGAACTTGGCATCGAGCTCCGACTCTTCCGGCATAGGCTGGGAGGGCGAAAGGGGCTGCAAGTGAAGCATCCCGTTCTGGTTGACCACACAGTAGGTGATCTCGGGCGGTTCATCTTTCTGCATGAATAATGTGAAAAGGTGCGATGAGAAGGGCGAGATCTCGCAATAAAATGATCCATCAAATAAGCATAGCTACACGCAGCGCCCAGACGTTTGCAGCTACATTATCATCCTACTGTAACCTCCCCTTTGACCCCGTTCATCATCCTCTACCGGATCACACAAGAGAAACACACACCTGAAAACAACCACACCATCCACGCCGGCCTCCCCGTATGGGAGGCATTTTGAAGTTCTGGAACTTGAACTTTGACGCGGGAAAGGCCTCGCCGCAGCTGGACACCAAGGGAGGACCAATCCACCCGGGACGGGTGCGGCACTGAACCGCAAAACCCGCTGCGTCGCCGCCGCGCCCAGCAGCCAGAGCCCCGTCAAGTCTGACAGGGATAAATCTGGTCTGGAGAGCCGGTTTAAATGCAGACGAGAAGAAACCGACGAAACCACCTAAAATAAAAGAAACGAATAATAAATCAATTATTATTTTTTAAACATAGAAATTAGCTGTGTTGTTTGGTTATTGATATCATGCCGTGATGCTTAAAATCGTGAATTCGCCAGTAAGGAGTGGCGTCATGGCGTGTAACGTGATTTCCAACGATATTCGAAACTGCAGGAGTTGGGATATCGATGGCTGTGCGACGAACCGAGAACTTAGGCAACCACATCGTTTGAATCACGAGTACGTGCATAAGCGGGGGCCGCTAAAGCCTCGAGAAACCATAGGGTATGGAAACGGGGCCACAGACCACCTCTCACGAAAGGCCAATCAACTCCACAAATGGAAGTGGGGAGAGAATAAAACTCATTCTAATATTTTTTATGATTATTTTTTCCCCTCTTTGCTCTTATGAGGTTCATGTTTCTTTCTCTATTACTTCATCCTTGTGTCGTCTCAACTCTCATTAGCGTACTCAGGTAGGAAAAATTAAAAGAAATGCTTTCCATTACCGTACTAGTCATCACGAGAAAAGGTTAAGATCCTGAAATCTAAAATCTTTCCAAAACCTTGAAATTGAAAAAAATAGAAAGGGATGTAATGTGAGACATTGTTTAACGCTTTCACCAGATGTGAACAAAAGAAGCCGGAAGAGGCTTGCTGACATCTTGGAGCCATGTGCCTAACGGGGTAAACGAACGTTTCCTAAATTTCGTCAAAGGTTCAAGGAAATCTAGGGGAGATGAGGGAAGCAAGTCTATTTTGGAAAATGGATAGAAAGTAACCTCGACCCGAAAGAGAGCACTATTTTTAAAACACTAGCCCCTATGTTCTTTGGGTTCACGAACTCCCGCACCCACAAGGCAAAGAAGATGAAAAAGGTAGGAGCGGCGAACATCAACAAGTAAAAAAATTGAATTATACGAGAATCAAAATTGCAACTGTCCCCCACAGAGCGTGCTGAGCAACATCCGCAATGACAAAACTTGCAGGCTTGGCGTGAATCGCATTCTTTTGGCACCTGCATCGACTGAAACATATTCATCTTCACTACAACATTTTTCGCAATTCCTTTGTCGGAGGGTCGTAAATGTTTGAAAGAGAGGAGAAAATATTTTTTGCGTGACCAAGTCATGGGAAAAGAGATGCCCTGATTAACGCACGGGCGCATTCGTTCTAAGACGAGATTCATCCATCAACATTTTTAGATTCATAGTATAATGAAATGAGGTCAACAATAGTTATCGAGCAAACTACATGGCGGAAAATTGAAAAAGACATTCTCAAGCAATGAGAAAATCCGCAATAAGACATACCGCATTCCGACCAGAGGAGGTGAAATAATCAGATAATCGGAATCGTGAGGAAGGTGACGAAGACTCGGCGGTTTGTAGATCCATCTCACAGGAAAGAGCCTACACAACACGTGTTTCCTTCCCTCTAACGAGTTCACTGCGTACTGACGGGACCCCTCCGTCTCAGACTGGAAATATATTCCGCGGGATATTCAAAAGCTCCGCCCTCTCATCTTGGTGTAACCATTTGGGAGGAAGTCGGAACAAAACAACAACAAACCGAACACAGTTACATCAAACAACGACGATCCGGAATTCACAACCCTCTATTCCAATTTCTTTCTTCAACTTCCTTTCTCTACGCTCGTTTTTTGTGTCATAACGGTAATGCAAACTTGTTTATTTCATACCGGATTGCATGATCACTCTGTTTCACTCGTTTGGCGTGTGCTCCGAATAACATTAAATTAGGGACATTAGAAAGAAAACCAGTTAATTTAGCATAGTAAAAGTTAACAGACCTGATGTACTTTCCAAAATTCTATACAGGTTAATTCGAAAATATTTTTGGAAAGGAGAAAAAAAGAAAACGATGCTTCATCCTTTATTTCATAGTGCAGTAATGAAGGTTTGATGGCCTATCATATAACTGAAAAAGAAAGAAAAATGACAAGCTGTTCCAAGGTTTCTCTCCTTTTCCTTCGTTGACGCTCCGGAACGCCGCACCTTGGTCACTGCATGTGTGCAGGCAACAGTGAAATCGGCTGCTGGATTCGTATTTCCCTTACGTTCTCCGTCTGTACGCTCATGACGTATACGAACATATAAAAATGCAGAGGCTCCCTTCATTTTAGAGTGCTCCATAAACAACTTTCAATACAAGGTCTTGCTGACATTTTGAAAATATCAAAAGAAGAGGAAGAAAAAAGCAACGCAGTAGGGAACTCCACACATGCAAAACAATGATCTTTCTCCTACGTCTACTGCTCGGTTTCAAGGTGAAACGCCCTAGGTGCACATCATCTTTCGAGATGGTAGATTAGCACGAAATCGGCGCTCAATTGCTTACCTCCTGAACCGTGTCGATCCAGCCGATATCCATAGTAACATCACACTTTCAAGGCAAAGACAAATAACCAAATTTGTATCTTATTTTAAATGGTGAGAAGAGCTAAACACATGATTCTCCGCTCGAGGCTTGTGAGTAACTGAACGGGTGAAGAAGCCCACGATTTTCTCCCTTTTTGAGCAGGTGTTTAAAGAGCGAAAAGAAATGAGAGAAAAAAACGCACGCCGGTGGCAATGGGATGCCGCGTATTATATATCTAGGGCTTCCCGTAGCTAATAAAACAATGGGACTTGTTTCTCTAGGAGGACGGTTTTGTCTTTTTTCTTCTTCGCCCTTGGCCGCAAAAAGAAAATGTTAATGAATACGCAGTTCCTCCCCTTCGCCCCCGTGAGCGCGCGTGCACCTCAGGCCATTTAACCTGAAAACCCGTGATGAATCTTTTTCAGGGCAAGAGATTACTTCATAAGAAAATCGGCCCTGCTGTCCTGATTTCCTGCACCAAGCATCGTGACCAGCGTGATTGGCAAGTTGCTTTGCTAATAGATACTTTGTGTAGTCTATTCAGGTGCACTGTAGAAAAATAATAACAGAAAAGAAAGAAGAGAGAGAGAGAGAGAAAGAAACTCGTGATTTCCTCGTGAATATAATAGATACATGCAGGCTGCAGCCAGGGAGTGTGTTTCTCGGAGGCTATTTTCTCACGCCGGCCAATCGCCTCAACGAAAAAGAAGACGGTAGAAAAGAACCGCTAATCATTCGGTCGCTCACTCGTCGGAGTGTAGCACTTGTTGTCGTGTTTACTGTTTGGCTCACGATCGGTCAAATGCTCCCAATGAAAAAAATATTATGTCTTTTATCGAGGACGACCAGAGAGTGTGCCAGTACATTTTGGGTGACCAAAAGGCTTCCACTTACTTCTGAACGGAACGTGAAAAAGGCGTGACAGCCTTACACGCCAGATTCAATAGATTCAAAAACATGTTGAAAGAGAATGGAAGAGTACACAAATCTCACGTACAGCTCCTCACGGACAGTGTATGCTAATTAAGTCTACAATTGATTATGCACAAATTTACTACGCAGCTATTGAGAAAAGAAGAGGGAATTTCTTCTCATAACGAGTGCTACGGTGTCGGCTACTAATTTGGCAATTGAGTAGCTGAATGGTTACCTTTCCTGTAAGTTTATAGTAGTCACGGAAGGATCACGCAACTAGTTAAAAAAGAGAAGGAACCTTGATTATTTACAGTCCTCGTCCGTTTCAAAAGCCGTGAGAAAATAAATGAAACAGACGTGCGCATCATAGCACGCATCTTTCTTTTATCAATATTTTTTTGTGAAAAAGAAGGATCCCCTGTTGCGACAAACTAGATGGAAAGTTGAAAACATTGACGCACTTATTTACTGACCCGATTCAACGTCTGAAAGTAATAAAGTGTTAAAAGATGGCAATAATGATTGTCACTATTAGGTAATCCTTTCATAAAGATTTGGAGATAATATTTATGCATGTGTTCATTGAGTAATATTCTCAAGGTTTTTGAAAAGTGTTGGTATTGCACTTGAATCGGTACATATAATCATAGTAAAATAAGAGTGTAACGACGTAGAACTCGAAGAGGAAAACTGGCTGCAACTTGATCTAACGGGAACCCAATTACGTGAGCTTCCGCAAATGCAGAGCAGCTGAAACGAAAAACCACCGAATATGACCCACTAGCTCGTGAAGTGGTACTGTGCTATAAATTCCCGATTCTTAAAAGCTCTGTAACTGTGCTGCTTACGTGTGGGATTCGCTTTTCACGAAGAGGATCGGGTGAGGTAAGAAACGCTCTGTTGAGTAACATTGACCACACTACGTTACAATAACATAGTAGACGAACGATGTGTACCGTACATCAACCCATCAATGTCCACTTATGAAATAATACATCAATAAGATTGTTATATCTATTTTTAAAATAATGAGGGATTAACCCACATCAGGAAGTCTACCGACAGATGGCTCGACCCTACGCAGACGCAAAACTTGAAAACACACTGGATTGCTTGAATGTATAAAATAGCTTCATATTGTTGTATAGTCAACGAAAGGGAAAACGCTCTGATGAACACACACATGTACATAAAAAACAACAGCTGGCATGCCGTTGAAATAATGTATGACGATTTGAAATAGTTGACTAGCCATGCCTTGCCCACACTAGCCGGCCTACGTAGACGTGCAACAAGCTCCAACTAACCCACCATCTTCCCTCTTTTTTATTCTGTTGTTTTATCAACATTCCACGAATATTTTCAAGATCATAGTGCATATTTTTACATACCTGATATAAAACTGGGGCTAATCAACGTCTGACCCACGTGCGTGAGAATATCTATTCCGGAGGCACGTTCACCGACGACGTATAGTATTATTCACAACACTTTCTTTCACAAAGATCAGCGTGTCACTACTCTTTTCGAGTTTGGGAGGCTGTGAAAACATCACACACAGTACGGGAAAAACGCCCCTCCTAGCTGGCACAAGGAGGGGGGAAGTTGCAATCAAATAACCCCAGGGCGAATATATCGACGAGCGCGAGGGGGAGAGCTGAGAAAAAATGCTCATGAGAGAGACGACTATTATGGCCGCCCTCCCAGATGCCACCCCCGTTGTATACTGGTCGCGCGCAGACGCGCTGATCCTTTTTTGTTGTTGCTGCTTCTGCTGTGTTTCTACCACGGGAAATGAAATGAAAAAGCGCCCTCTTTCTGCACCAGGAAACTTGATCGGAGGAATGTAAAACCCTGGTATTCGTCCTCTTCACTATGGATGTTATTTGGGGATGTCAAGGACCTTTCGATATCCCGTTGAGAGCCACAGTAATGAACCTAATGGCACGTCCTTCATTTACACTTTTCTTTCTAGAGGATTTTGTGAAATCAATGTTGCTATGCTGAGCTCTTTTTAAAACAGCTATCGAGTGCATTTGATATGAAAACCAGATGGCATCGGCTAGAAATAACAGAGAAAATGGGTTGGTCCTTGTCCGCAATTGATGATGATAATTGTCAGCTATTTGCCAGAAAGAGTGTTAGTCACCATGATGTACCACTCCCTTTCTCTGTTTAAATGGGGCCCAAGAACGGAAAAGACCCTCATCCTTTACGTCCAGCTTACCGAATAGGCGGCTGTGGTTGAGTGGTGAAATGACCACTATAGAGTAGCGGCACATCTTAGGACCGCGCTCAAGTCGTTAAGGAACTTTCAACATTTTGTATGCATGGCCGTCTGGTTGGAAAAGATGCATGTGTAGAAACATCCGGTAGAAGTGAGAGTTTCGTCTACTATAAATACATCACAGGATGCCCATCATTCCTGGAAAAAGTGAGAAGGATCTTTTGGATTCAGGCCATACTGGACTCTCTAAAAGACAGAAAGTAACTACCGCAACATACTATAAATGCGTGTATTTTCATGTGTGTATGTATTTGTGTCGAATGAAATAGAGAAAGAAAAGGCTGGAAAAAGGCTTCCTTGATAACATTCGAGAGAAAAACTCAAAAGAGTAGAGAAATTTAGAATGAGGGAGAGGCAGATCATCTATCAAACACGCAAAAAAGAACGGTTCGCGGAAGCCTAAGTAATTCGAGTTTTTCTCGCGACCTATTCAAAGAAAGAAAACACATTCAAATACACATATACGAGACGGAAAACATTTGAATTACAATCATATAATCACGCTAAAAATCAAATGTCAAAAAGAAGAATAGTGAAAGAAGTAACGACACTGGAAAAATCGAAAGGGACAAACATGAGACTTTCATTTATCAGGGAATCAAATTTAGGAGATAATAGGCACATGAAATGTGGACGGAACGAACTGGAAATTTATAAGGTTTAGCTGATCATCAAAACACGATATATATAAACCGCCAAGATAATCACCTTAAGGTCATTAATGAAAAATAGCTGAAAATACGGTCAAGAATTATGGCGATGATGAATTTTTGTGTTGGCTGCCAACGTTTGTTTCATTTGTATACAAGACCCAAAGTGAAGCCACAAAACGAGTCAAAAAGACAGCTGCAATACTCATTCCTGTCACTTTCTTTTCAATTGTCCCTGTTTTTTAGGTCGGTGAGTGACGGAAGGATCGCATCAATGGTACGAGCAGTGCAGGGGCCCCTGCTTGCCGTAAGAAAGGGTGGTGTAAGAGTTCGAAGGCCGTGGCTCGTTGAGCTGGATCGCGTACCAGCATTCGATCCAGAAACCCTTGTAAACGGGCTGAAACCTACCGAGTAGAAAAGGGAAAAATTAATTATGTATCCTATAATTTTTTTTAATAGAAGTATTTTCCCCTCTATTATAACAACCAAAGCCACTTAAAATTTACAGTTCTCAAAAATTTGATTCCACGTAGCCCCTGTAACTGTTCCTCATTCAAATGGATAGGATAGGAACAACATCTAAACGCTTTTAGCAGCTACTGGCTTAAAAGAAAAGTAAATCTTAAAGAACTGACTTTGGTAGCGTTGCGCAGTTTGGGTGGAGGCATGTCCCGAATAGCGTCTCATGGCCTGGAGTGGTGGCTCGTTAAAGAAGGGCGGTTCCCCATCAACCATTTCAATCACCATAATGCCTGTCCGTTTGTAAAACCATTATCATAAACAACATCGTATCAGATGGGATAATCTCGTTTTTAAATACCTAAGCTCCATATATCCACTTCAGGTCCGTATGGCAAGCGGGAAATGACTTCTGGTGACATCCAGTAGGGAGTCCCTACCAAAGATTTCCTCTTGGGAAGTTCTTGTGACACTTGGGCACAGAAACCAAAATCGGACAACTTAACCTGCTCACCAAAATTAATTTGTTATGATAATCATTACAGTCTTAATTACATTTACGTACCCTGCCATCGGCGGCTAAGAGAATTGAATCAGATTTAATATCGCGGTGAATGACACCCTGCGAATGGAGGAAGGCTAGAGCTTGAAGGCATTGAAGGCATACGGTTGCGAATTTGTTCCTCAGTCCATGCGGGCGTGGGTGACAATATCTGTCAAAGCGCCACCTTCCAAATACTTCCATCACTACCCAGAGCTCGTCGCTCACCAAAAAGCTGTCGTACATCTCTACAATGTTAGGATGATGGTAATCCCGCATGATCACGACCTGAACATCAAGTAAACAAAACAAAGTTACAAATTATTCAAAATAGCATGGTAAAGATGGTATGAATATTTATTAAAAGTAATAAAATTGTTACCTCGTTGAAGAGGAGTTCTCTCCGTTGCTGACGTCGTAAATCCATTTTTTTAACGGCGACTTGCCTGCCTGATGTCTTTTCCTAAGGCGATGCAAACTACTCCGGTTGAGCCCTCGCCAATTTTTATGAAGCTGTCAAGGTTTACACGTGGATCACCCGGACTCACTACCATTTGCAGTGCCGCTCGGAATTGTTCGTGCGTCAATCTCTGCTGTTGTTGCTGTTGCTCCTGTGCAGCGGCTGCGGCTGCCTGCAGCAGCTACCACGGCCGCTGTTGACTTGGCCACCACTGCGCTTTTGCTATTATTCAGCGTATTCTGATTCTGGTCCGGCCCGCTAGTTGTTGTTGATAACTGCGTTGCTGGACGGAGGACGCGGCTGAGGGCTGATTTTGGGTGGAAGAGGACCTGGACCCGGAGTAGGAGTAGCACTTGGTGGAGGTTGTTGTGGATATCTATTAGGTTGTTGAGGATGAGCCGTTGATGGTTGCTGCTGAGACGGATGGATGAGGTTGACCATTATTTAGGTTCATCTGCTGGAGCTGTTGGCTAGGTGGCCGGTACGCGTTATTCATGGGCGGCTGCGGTGTTGTTGGACTTCTTGGAAGTGGGGAATGCGACTGTGATGAGGCTGACGAGACGGAATGAGGAGCCGAAGAATGGTGTGATGGGGGCTGCAGCAAATGAGGTGGCTTCATCGGTGAGGGACCCGGACCGTTGTTTGGACCCTGACCGTTTGTGTAACCTTGTTGGTAAGGTGGTGGAAGAGGAGGCCGATATTCTTGGTTTTGTTGATGGTGACCAACCGTTTGACCTTGTAAATGTGGCGGTGATGCTCCTTGTTGCACTCCAACATAACCTGGATGATGTGGTGGATAGGCATGAGGTGGTGGAATTTGCCCAGGTTGCATTGCATGTTGCATCGATTGTTGTGGCTGGCCGTGATACGGCCCCTGTTGCTGCTGAGGTCCGGCTTTCATGATACCTTGCTGTGGGTTTCGTTGAATGGGGGGAGGAGCAGGGTAATTAGGGGCCGATGTCATCGCTGGCCCCTGTTGATGATGAGGTGGATACTGTGGATGCTGCTGAGGGTAGTTTGGAACGTCTCGGTGCATTGTCTGGGGTGGTATAGGTCGTCCCATGCCATCCCTTGCATCTCTAATCATGGCATTCTGATTCTGATGCTGGTGTGGTGGATGAGGACCACCATGGTGCCCCTGTGGATGATACTGTGGTTGATGCTGCTGTTGTCCCATAGGGCCGTAACCATGCTGTTGGCCTCCTGCGTGATTCAGGGGAGGTAGTGGAGAAGTCTCTCCTCCGCTTTCGCCATAGGTCTCCGGGACTGGTAGCATCGGCTTGTAATCCTTGCGCGGCTTAGGAGGGCTTGATGATCGTAGGCTGTTGGAACGGACGACGCTGGACGTTCTCGGTAAACCAGGGCCGCCATTGCCATTTCCATTCCCGCTCTCACCGCCAATCTTGGGTCCACTTGCACCGGCGGCGCTCTTACCCTCACCACGGACAATCGTCTGCAACGACACAGCCTTCTATTGAAACGGAATGGACAACCAAATATATAGGATTATCTTGTGTTACGAATAAAACGAGAAAGAATAGCAATGACACGGATTCAACCTCAAGTGGGGTGCACTTGGCGATTCAGTACCGTTATATGCGTCCTTTTTCTAATTCAAGTTGACCAGGAAGAGGGAAAATGAAAGAAACAAAATGAAAACATGGCGAAAGAAGGTCGGAATGTCACAGGCAAATTGTCAGCTACTCGCAGGATACCTTTAAATCGAGCACTTCTGTTGGGGTGATCTCGGATGGGTCGATTAGTGGTGCCGGCCGAGAAGAAAAGGCTCCTTTGGCATTGGCGGCCGATGGCGTAGGGCTTACGATCCCGGCCCATTGAGGTGGAAGACCGACATATCGGTTCTCACGCTTGTCAAATCCTGTATGGACCCGATGTTCAAAGTTCTTGGGCAAGGAAATATCCAACTTCTTCTTCTTCTTGCTGAACATGATGTGATCTACCAACTGTTACGGTGAGGAAACAAAAACATAATCAGGTTTACTAGACCGTGTGGTACTCTTGCGCACGATGTTGTGATCGGGCGAGCTGCTTGACGTGTATACCAAGATGTTTTTCCTTCACTTGAAAATAAACTAGAGCTCGGAAGGAAGGGAAAAAAAACTAGAGGGGCGGTAGCAAGCGGGGGTGGACGATGAACCCCAATGCATCAGAGCGATGCCAACCGTCAAAATTACGACGTGCGGCAGTAGAGGCACAACCCCGCCCTCCCAGAGGCGTCTGGCTTATGTTTCCGTGCAGGAATGCATCCCGTCAAAAACATTATCGGGGAGCGGTAGCCGTCATAAATAGGATCTCGTTCGCGCCAGCAGACCTCGTTAATTGAACATCTTAAAACCTGCCTCTCGACTGAAATAGAAACTACCTATTTTCAATGGTCCATTGGAGAGAAGGGGGCTACTGTTGAAACTGTCAGACTTTACACTTGTAAAATCATTAAGTGGAAAAGTAGATCATCAAATCAGATGGGACTTAACAGATTCTGTTAAGTCTACTTCAAATACTATGGGTTAAGGATCTATTGAACTTGCAAGATTGTTATTACAATAATATTACCCACTAAGAAAAGTTTACAGCTGACACTTGTTCCACCAGCCAACACCGATATGTGACATGTGCCACTGTCCACTGATCACTAACAGCATTGGAAGTTTTCCACACTAACAGGATTGCAAAGAGGGATCAAGTGCACAACTCACTTGGAGAGAACTATACTGAGAAACCTGTACAGTGTTGACTCATGTGCCGTACAATGTAACTATGGCAACAGCCAGTCTAGTGACCAAACACAGGCCTAGATTTTAGACTTTTATCCAATAAAAAAAGAACACTGCTTACAGACACAGAAATGGATAAATAACGTGGCTAGTAACTGATTGATGTGACATTGTAAAATCGTTTGGATAATTCACTCCCACACTCTATATTGCTGCTTGCCCTTTCACCTGTTGCTGTCAAAACATAATTATGAGAGTAAAACGTCACTCACCTAAACTTGAAATTGATGAACACTCCGGAAAGCAACGAACAAAATATAAAAAAAACACTACTCGAACATAGAAAAATCATAAGAAACTCAAACAAAAACCTCCCAACTTTTCAATACAGACGAATGTTTGTCAAGCCGCCATCTTGAGTGTAAGGTGTTTTCCCTGAAGAAAAAAAACAGGTGAAGGCTAACGAAGCGGCATTGTGCGATGGTTCCATCTTGTGTCGAACACCGTCATAATACATTTTTTTGTTAAACATATTTAGTTTTTCTCAATGGATAGATGCATCTGAATACCATTATAAATTGTTTGTTTGGAATATTTGATTTTGAATAATTATCATGATATTGAAGCCGATAAAATAATACTTTAAAAATGTCATTTAACATTATAGAAGTGCGCATAAAAAAGCTGGTCCGCTGGAGGGAGTTTCAGTGGATGCTGCTAAACAGTGAGACTGTGGGACTAAGCGTTTCGTGTTCCAAGTGCTTAGTTGCTTACCTTGGTTTATTGTAGGCGACTTAAACGATGGATCTGGTTCAGACGTTCAGTACGGCTTTAACATTATATTGAGGAATATATCATGAATTATTTATATCCCTGCTATATTTCTACATGAATCAATGAATAAGGCGATTTATGGAATGATGAAACCTTAGAATAAAAATGTTCATGTGGGTAAAGAATGTGTGTTATTTAATTCGTATTCTAACTTTCTGTTATAGTTGTTACTTGTGTTTAAATACTGCCACAAATATGATATGGAAAATTTTAAATATAGAAATAGTGTTATTGTATTGCGTTGTATTGTAGAGATTCAAACGCCGATTACATAATGTATATAAAAGAGGATGGAAGATGAGGGAGAGCAGAAAGAAAATTTGGCGGAATGACAGGTTTGTAATGGGTTATAGAAATTAAAGTCTGGCCTTACATTATCTATGGCAAGGGAAAAGCAAAATTGGATCAAAATTCATCAACATATTCTGACTCTTTTAAGGCAAACTTTGTTGGCACACAAAATTGACTATAGAATTAAGTATGTAGTAAACAATCGAGGAAGTAAAACTATCCCCGTAATCGTGAAAGAAGAACATCAACTTTATAAGTAATAGGAGGATAGCAAATCAAGGTAGACAGCATAGCTTTAGAACAGCAATGGTCTGTATGCCATTTAATCCATTCAGTTTGCCTCCATCATGGAATGTCTATGGGACTCCAAAAAAGGGCCACACAAGGAATCGTAGTTTAAACAAAGAACTCGGAAGGATTCGCCAAACTCCGCTCTACTTCGGCATTCTTGTACATCTCAATATTCTGCAATTTCAAAATGAATCAGAAATATATTCTTTATTTATTTTTATCTATAAGAAGCCTACTAGTTGGATGTCGCGAGTAAGATCCTCGAGTTGTTTTGCGTGCATTGCAAGCAACTTGTCCTTTTCTTTGCTTTGTTTCATAGCGGTAATCTTGCGCTCTTCAATAAACTTTTTGGTATTGTTTTGGTTCTTTTCTCGTAAGCGGCGTTCTTTTTCCGCTTTGTTCCTCAGTGTTTTATCACTGGCCACTTCCTTTGCCGTTTCTACAGCTACACGGGCCTGTCGAGTTTTCAAATCCTTATTCTCTCTGCAAGGGAAGAATTATTTGAGTCAATTAAGTCGTTTTCCAAGTGTTTGAAAATAGTCTTCTTACTTTTCCAATCTGGCATCAAGAATTTTCAGCTGGGCACTCTGTGCTGCCACCATCACCGTTTTCAAAATGTCCTGTTGGGCTTCCAGTTGTTCCTTGAGCAGAGTCCACTCTTCCTTCAACTGTCGTCCGACCAATTCGGACCATTCTTTGGTCTGCTCTTCTATTAGTTGCTTCAGAGCCGGATCGTTGATGAATTCATCTTTCCTGTTAAACCACAAAATAAATTGTTGTAGAAAGCCATAGTATATGATTTTTTTTTATGATGAGTTATACTTTTTGCCCTTGACAATCCTTTCGACGGCAGCGACTTGACTTTTCTGAATGGCAGCCTTCTCTTTTTGATGACGTTTTTTCATCGTCTCAATGTCCTTTTGATGTTTTTTGGTCGCTTTAGCAAACGCCTTGTCGCTGCGAAGAGACTCGAGCGTCACTGGCTCAAATTTCATTTCCTCTATATAAATATAAAATTGTTAAATAATAAATCGATATCAATATTTTTATGCTTTCAACCTCGTTTAATTTCCTCTTCTGGAGCAGGCTTGGCTCCACCTGTGGCCGCGGCCTTAGAAGTCTCAGATTCTTCGATTCCCATCTCTTTCAATTTGTCATCTCGTTTTTGATTAGCCGACATGAAAGCACGAGGATCCGAGAGAGCATCCATTAAACCTTCAAAGTGAATAAGTGTCATAAGGTCTATCGATAGGAAAAGGAAACAGCTTGGACCAACCTCCCAATCCGTCGGGAACGTAAATCTTCAATTCGATATTACAAAAGAGCATGGGCAAGGCCATCGGGAAATTGGCTTCCGTCCGGAGAGAGATGTGTCGATAACCGGCCTGAAGTCCATCCAGAGGTAGAATTCTCTGCCCAAGAAGTTTCCCGTTTTCATCATAAACCCCAAAACGTAAAACTGCTAAATCTGGCAGGACCACCTAAAATATTGATGATCTATATAGATGTGTAATACGATTACGGAAGAAGATAGACTTACTTTACGGAAAAGGAACGGTTCTTCATTGTAAATAGGATTGAGGCCATTGGCTGGGACCAAACGCGTACGAAATTCTTTACGAATGGTATCAGTCGGCAAGCCGTACATGTCAACTTCTACGTATGTTCCGACTTTTTTGTCGGACAAAAACTGTCCGGCAATTACCTAGGAAATTAATCTTTTTCATAACAAGTTTTTTGGGCAGGGGTTTATTAAAATGGTTGAGTTGGTTACCTGGACAGCGCATTGGGCAGCGATAACACCATCGACAGGAGATTCGGCAAAGGGATCGAAGGTTCTGTCGGGTCTTCTCATGAAATCCGGTTTTAGTAGAAAACCACAGTTGCCATTATATTCAAATTTGCCTTGATTGAGCTGGAAGGGCAAATCTGGTGTTTGAAAGTTTAACGACACCATTTGTGATCCGGCGTTCCAAAAGACCTTTTATACAAACATAGACCCATTAATATCATTCAAAAATATATATGCGTTAAATTTTAAGGACAGTACTTGAGGCATGTAGTTGGAGGAATCAGCTCTGGTTCCCTTCGGATAAATGCGGCTCATCTGGCGTTTATTGTAGTTGACAAATTCGATGGCTGAAGTCTTTAGGTAGTTGAGACCGGCAGTTTCGGCAAAAGATGACATGTTGTGGTGGATGTTTTTTTCTGCATTTTTTAGTGAAAAGATTAATTTGTATTGTAATATGAGGTAGGTCGGGTGAAAAAGTACACGAAATAGTAGGTAATTCAACAAAGCCAACAAGCGTACTACTACCATAAGCATGCTCCAGTTTACGACATAATATGAGTTTACGTGTGAGTGACTTTTAGATGGTCACAAGTACTAAAGACGATGCATAACGCGCTCTTGAGGGACATTTCTGGTATCCTACAATCAATGGGGATCACGGTCTTACGTTTCGCCACATCAAAGCTTTGGAAATGCACGGGTTGGGCATAATTTATCATGCTCGACAACCATGGATGGACCGCACTGGTAGAGCCCGAATGAAGAGGAACAACTTCTGCTCCCGGGGCACCACCAGGCACCGCTGCCTCTTCCTCCTGCGTGCACACAAGGACACAAATACACGGAAAAATCCGGCTGATGGTATAATAACGTTTTATGCCCCTCATGAAATGAAAATGGGTCGAAGGAAAAAAAGAAGAAGTATCCATTCAGTTTGAGTTGATAAGGTATCAAAGCAATATAGATGCTGGATCATGGCACTCGATCATGCAATCCACGGACGATAAAAAGTGACGTGACGGCATGCTATATCATCATTCCACATTCCTAATGATCGTTATTTTTATGTTTACCCTCGGCTAATTCAAATGTCTGGAACTTGACGGGCTCTGCATAATTCACCATGCTGGACAACCATGGATGAATATGCGTCGTACCACCCTTGTATTCGTAAACCTGGAACATCTTCTCTTCAAAGCTGAGGGAACGTGATTCATTCGCACCAACTTCTATTTCCTTTTGTTATTGTTATCGTTGCAACATCGAGGTTGATATAGTTTATGTTTCGGTCAATAGTCATAGACTAGGAATGTGTTGCATACCTTTTTATCCTCTGGAAGTGGAGCAGCCGGAGCAGAAGCATCCTCCTTCTCCTCGTCTTCTGTAATGACGAATTGACCTTGTCGGAAAAGCTCCAATTCCTGCTTTTCCACGTCCGGTTTTAGTCCTCTTGTTCTTGATCAAGATCTTTCGCTTCAGTTGACTTGGAGAAGGTAATGGAACACCTGGTTCAAGCTATTTTTCCCCCACATCACAGAAAAAAATAACATATTTATAAATATAGAAAAAAGTAAAAACATCATACGCTAGCCCTTTTTTATCTTTCCAACACAAACATCTTTTCGACGAGTGCTGGATAGAGGTATGAGAAGGAAAAGGGGAAAAACCTAAATATTTACGTCAAGACCGCCTGGGAACGTGCTAATTTCGCGGTCATTTCCCCGGCGGCGTTGAACGAGAGGAGGGTGGATTCATAGATCTATTCTTAGCAACGAAAGTGAGAAAACGCACCGGTGATTCCGGTAAAGGCTCCTTGAGCAGGAGGTCACCCAAGATTTCATCGCAGTATTTTGCCAGCTTGTACTGTTGAGCTCGACAGCAATGGTTCTCAAAAGAGAGGATCACTGGGTAATCGGATGTAACAAAAGCGCAGTCGCCAATTGCTTGAATGACGTCCTGATGAATTGAAATGTGAATTAATGGATCAATGTTTAAATTTCAGAAACGGAGTACCTTGAATAGAATTTCAGTGCACATGGCTTTGCCGTGAGTAATGATTGGTTCCTCGTCACTGCCTTTGCCATCCCAGCAGTCGAGCTCGACGCATCTACAATTCATAACTTTTGGAGTTACGCGCATTAGCTAATCAGACTAATTAGGGCGTACCTGCAGCCAGGCTAAGAGAGTTTGCCGGTACATTTCAACGGATGATTTTCCACCAAACTGTCGGCCGGATAAGTAAGTGTTGTGAGACTGAGTTAATGTAATAGTGAGACAAGGGCTGGTCCATTTCCATGTAAATATCCAGCCGATCCAGCCAGACGGGAGCATTGTCGTCAGACATCAAGTAGCGAATGAAACCATCCTTACTCAAACGCCCTTGATAATAAAAAAAAAGTTAATATAGGCGAACCTCGTACCTATCGGAATGTTGTTTTTGTTTACTTCTTGCCCGATTCTCCTTGTCTTGTTCGTACTCGTCGATGATCTCAGTAGCTCTTTTCTCATTATAAAGCGGATAGAGGATCTCGTTAAGTCGAGGATCTCGTTGCTTGTCGTTGAGGAAATCGATAAACTGGGAACATCCGATGGTATCTGATTTTCCCTTCGTACTATAAAGTCACACAATTTAGTAACAAGAATATTCCAAAAACTTGTGGAATGTTTTACATGGACTGGAAACAGTTCTTCGATGTCGTTCCGGGGACAGATCGTGTGGTAGAGACTAACAAACTTTTCGAACGTAAAATCTGCCTTTTCAATTGCGTCGTTCTGTGCATGTACGAGAAATTGCTTTAGCTTTCTTCTGGGCTATAAAAATAGTTTAATAGCTTTGAACCTTTTCACTCGGAAGTCCTAGTTCGGCAAAGGCCTGGTAGATGAGCTTTTCGGTTTTACCCGAAGCGAAGGTTCGGGCGACGACTTTGACGGGAACTTTGCCAGATGCATCCACCTGGAAACCCAGTCGCATCCAACTATGCAGTGACATCAATAAACAAACATATGTGTTTCAGTTCAATTCATTACGTTTTTTTTTTAAATATAAAGACGCAGCAGCAGCACATCATCCCATATTTTTTTACCCGCCACTTAGGAGAAAAAAACACGCGCACTTGTTTTTCTTTTTTAAAATTCTAACATTTTAAAGCAAAAACTCACTGTTTCATCAAGTTGGTAGTTGGGCAGACGTTGATGATCTTGTTTTTGTTGGTCACCGAGCGGAGACCTTCTTTCCATGTCTAGATACATTATAGAAAATCCAATAGATCGATATTTTATGATGAGTAACATCAACAGCCAGCCCAAATCTACAAGTATGTACAACAACGAATAATAGAGTAGAGGATTCAAATATTAAAATGAGATGTATGGGCGGTTTCAAGCGTGATGCTGTGCTGCGGTCTGCAGTTCAACAATGTTCAATCACTTACTGTTTCTTTAAACATGTCATTGGACAAATGTTGTTGGCTTTAACATTGTGGGTGATTTTCCGTAGACCATGGAGCCACACCTGTCACATTGAGTAGCATAGCTGGGATAATACGCGTTTTTTTTTGTGTGTGTGTATGTGTGTTTTGGTTTACTTTTTTCAAGCAGATTTAAGAGCTGAAAGGGAATAACTACGGAAAGAGACTCTGGAGGAAAGAATTGATTTTACCTTTGCCTGCTCGGCCGACTGGCAAACAACGTGTAGATAGTTGATGTTGACCATGTCCAGCCCACTACAAATCGTCAGGGACTTGTCGTCCAGTTCCTGTGTACTGCAGCTATGTTTGGCTGTCAGTTGATTGAGCAGACGAGCATCCTTCAGAAATCAGAGATTATTTGTATTGTGAACACAATATAAAAAGCTGTTTTCTTTTATATTACTTTAGGTAGTCCTCCGGATCGAACATCGCTAACTTGGCTCAGTTCCAATACATCTCCATCCTGTGTGACCCAGAATAAAAAAAAGGAAAATATGAAAAAAATAAGAAATGCATCAAGTATCGATTAATACCCTTGGTTCTGATTTCCAAAAGATGAAGAAACCGTACTCGTCCACTGCGAAGAAGCAGTTGGGCTCAAAATCGAACGTATCCTTCTCCTATAAAAGAGTTTCAAAAAATATATACATTATCATATATTACATTCTGTATGAACCCCTGGGTCGCCGAGGAAGCTGCGCTGAGCGACGAGGAAAAAATCAATAACGTTCCCGGGAAACATCAGCGGCAGCCTGCAAGATCCTTAAGACTTGCTTGCTTCTATTTTTTTTCTGTTTATCTTACATACCTCTGTCCATTTGTCGAAAGATGATCCTTGCAGAAGGGGTTCCGGCACAGGGATCCGCCAATTAAAGTCAAACTTTTTGGTCATTTTTCCCGCCCGTCCTAAAAATGTGCACGACGGACGACTGGCTCAGCACAAACAACCGGCTCGGAAGCAGTGCCGAGAAGGACTGGCGCGCGGCACGCATCGGACGCAAAACACAACCCCCGTGTGTGAGTGTGTGTTTCTGCTGGCCGTCTCCTCCTTTTGCTCTCTACTGGTGCGTCTTATTCGCGGAATAACGCGGAAGGAAGAAAATAGAGGGCGCCTTCGACACGATTCGGGAGGAGTTTTATGAGATTAGATAACAAAAGATCTAATCCTCCAGAGTTCTGACCTTCCAATTTTAGATCCTTTTACCAAATAATATCTAATAGCTCTTTGCCGATGATCAGCTTAGAGTGGAAAAATTACTCCATGCTCTCCTTGTTTCGTGAGTACATACACACACGCACACACACAAAGCAGTGGGTCGTGTTC
This sequence comes from Chydorus sphaericus, assembly GCA_030141595.1. Classification (NCBI taxonomy): domain Eukaryota; kingdom Metazoa; phylum Arthropoda; class Branchiopoda; order Diplostraca; family Chydoridae; genus Chydorus; species Chydorus sphaericus. Next base: position 9,291,638 of record CM057928.1, read on the forward strand.
CCGCCGGATCAATAACTCTTCCGTCCATTAATATAACTTCTTCTCCTTTTTCTTTTTGTTGTTGTTGTTGTAATAATTATTTTTCTCCCGCAGATGTACACTTATGAAATCTATTAGAGCTTCCACTCCACTTGAGTGACTTGGCGACCTATAGAAAAGTTCGAGATTGTTCGCATCCATCATGTTCCGGGTGCGTAAGATCGATAACCCTTAATTGAATTAAGAAAAAAAGAAGGATTCCTGCTCTTTTTAATCTCGTGAAGGTGTGCATTGAAAAGGCTTCGTTTAGCTACCAAATTTTTTTCTATTCGATTTCACCATTGCGGCCAGACTATATAAAGAATTAAATGACACACAATAGCGATTCAGGATCGATCAAGCTTCAATCTCCGGTAGTTCCTTGATAGAAAGCAAAAGCCTGGCGTAGGAGATGAGGTGCTGCGAGGTGGAAGGCGAATCGTTGTGAAAGGCCTCTGAGCTCCGGCGGTCCATATCGACCTGGAAACGAGGCGAGGACTGCGACGTGACCGATGTCACTCTTTTGCTCAGCCTATCGTGAAACGAGACGAAAGCACGCCTTTCATTAACAAGGCAAGAAAAAAAATACATGACATAAAGACTCACGAAGAATCAAAGAGCCGCTTAGCTACTCGGTTGAAATTGTCGACACTCGATCCGTCTTGGTTCGGGAAAATGTCTTGGCTCGGGGTAGCTAAGATGTGCCACTCTTCCCCAGCTAGATCAGCTTTCCACGTTGCGGGAAGAACTTCGTCTTTAAGGTTCATAAAATGATCACGAACAAGAAAAGAAAAGTATTTCATTTACTACTCTTTATACCGGTAGCCAAGATCAATTTATCATCTTCCGTCAAGAAGGTTAGTTGAACGTTGGTCATTTCTAGCCTAGGAGAAGTCTTGTAGACAGCATTGGACATGTTGACAATGGTGATCCCTCCTTTGTTACCCAGCACCTGATGAGAGAGAATATATCCCCCGCTAGGATTGTTCAATAAAGATCATCAGGACTTAAAAAAACGGAAGAAAGGAGCGCACCTCGGCATATTCCTGTTCACTTCCGACGCGGTAGATGGCTAACGCCATCTCACGATCGATGCCAAGACCCATCAGTCCAGGAGTTTCTACCTCAGTTCGACTGTCCAAAAGCAACCGCATCGTTCTGTACCAAAATGTAATAAATAATATATATTTGTCATGATAGTCAACCATCACTTATTGAAGTGATTTACCTTCCGTGCAAGGAGTGGTCATTAAAGTGTGGTTCAATGAGCCAAGAACGCAAGAATCCCAATCCACTCTTGAGATAGGTGCATCCCTGGAAGCGCTTTTGGCTGTGATCCTGTCCAGTGCGACGGCGCTCGCCAGGCTCAGTGTGAAGCTTGGTCCCATGTCTAATATTAAATAAAAATTATGACAAATTGGTACGGAATTTATGCGATCCTTTCAAATTACGCGAGTGTTTCGTAACTGTGGCCGCTTATGGGCAATGGTCCGCCGGAGAGGATGGCCGCACCAGCTCCACTACCACTGATAACTCCACGGCCAGTAAATTTCTCTCTAAGAGCAGCCAGCACTCGAGTATCTGTAAGACGAAAAAGCACGATTAATAAATTTGATAGATTTAAAAATAACTTCAAATTACCGGATCCATCGGGGTTCCGCAAGAGTCGCATCAAGCGATGGACGTCTCCGTCGTCGATGAAGATGGCTGATTGTTTCATGACCAAGGCTGCGGCCATTTCATCATTACCACTGTCTTCTGATTCTGCATGGACTGGGATCCATGAAACATGGCCGTGCTCCGAAGCTTGACAAGATAGTCTACAAATATTCACTATAGGCTTATTCAAATAAGTTATAAAGATAATGAAAACCTTGAGTTCTTTGGCCACTTCCTCTGCATTTTCTCTTCCAGCAGTAATGATTCCAATTCTAGCTTGCCCTCTACCACCCTAAAAAAATATTATGAAGTTCGAGGGTTTTCAATTTTGAATGTATCTTTCTAATGTTCATACTCCCGATTGAATAAGTTTGTTCCAAAAGAATTCCGATTCGGCAGTTAGTCCACCTCCGGCCAGAAAAAGGTGCTGCCCGTACACCACATTGGCTAGGACCAGGAAGACCAGCACTGTGGTAAATGCTTGACGGATCCGCATGGCGTCTCTCTACAACAATCTGACGGGAAAATGTGAAATGACTCCAACCACTCCGCTTTTTAGGGAGCTCATCCTACCCCTACGATTTATCTTATCGGACTTTATTTAGTTCACTCTAGTAAGGCGCATTCTTATCTCTAATTTCAACAATGCTTATGCCTTGTATTGTCAAGAGAGAAAAATTGTTTAAAAATACGAAAAGAAGGAGAAATGAAATTTTGTATTATTTTGATTCTTCTATTTCGGCAAGCTCGTCGGCAGTGCTGACACTTTCGGCCTCTCCTGGACTTCCAGCGGCGGATCGGAAGCTTGCAGTGGAATCGGGAGATGTTGCGGAAAATGGAAGATTCTCTAGGATTTCACCGTCAGAGCTCCCATCTACTGGAGTTAGAGCTAACTTAATAGCTGACAGGGGAAATAAAACGGACGTTAGCAATGTGATTTTTGTAGTTAGAGCCCTATATACTTACGGACGAGTAGAACTTGGCCCTCACTGAACGAGGCGGCATCAGATCGATCCTGAAAAACGCAATAAACAAGTATATGAAATACGAAAGAGAATACCACACAAAAGCATCCATTATTTACGGTGATAGCAGAGCGATGTGCAGAATGAACAAAGCCAGGACTGGAGACACGGTTCGGCACTTCCCCCTCCGACAGCCAACTGACACTTCCGACCTTTACGCAAAAAAAAAGGATGGCGGAGGAAGAAAAATGTCATTAGTTGAAGCAAGATCTTCCATGCATACAAGATAAGTAGTTATGGTATACGCTAGCGCTGTGAGAAGATGATGAAATTCCAGTGGCGTCCGAAGAGCTGTTGGAAGTTGTCGTAGTCATTGAAGCCGTGGGCGTAGCGTCGCGATCGTGCTCCGGAGCATTGATGACGGATTCGGGAGGAGAAGGCGGATAGCGTCGCCTCCAGAGGCTCAAATCCGGGGGCGCCTGATCCGGAGCGATATTGATGCTGAGCCTCGGTGGAGTCAAAGATTCTTCTTCCTCCACCTCGGGGGATGGGCCAACCGCTCTACTCTCCGTTTTGAGTGAGCTCATCATGGTGGACGAGTTCTGCATGATGCAAAGAGAGAGAAACATAGTATAAAGAGGAATTATATAGAGAATAGTTGATTAGATCTGTATTTACTTTGACGTTGCGGATGGGTGTCTGCGTACAGGTATCGATCGCTAGAGGTGAAGCTGCTTTGCTATGCTCTCCATCGCACTAGAGTCATCAATTAATCAGAAGAGCAACATTAGCCATTAAGTATTGCACTCTCTACTACATAATTCACAACTCTTGTTGTACTTACAGGGGAATGGAAAAGTTGTTTGCTATCCGGAAACATCATTGATCCGGGTGCCGTGTTTCCGGAAACGCTGTGATCATGATGGACAGCATCGAAGGCATCCACGACCAAATCTAGTTCTCCGGCAAGGATCTCGGAAATGATGCGAGCCACGTCTTCTGGCAGAATTGTATTGGCCTCAATGCTTCCGCCTGCTGCGGACGCCGCTTCTGTAGCCGAGGAACAGCTTTCGTCTCCGGGAGTAGTGATGAGCGACCGGCTTTGAACGTCGATGACTTGAGATCGGCTAACGGACGTGGGTAGAGGGTCGGATTGGATCGTCACTGATGGAAGTTGCTGGACTGTAAGCCGACCTAGAGTCTTATCAATTTGATGATCATGCTGGAAACTGTACAATCCAACACGGGGTGATCTGACTCGTTCTTCCACTGGCGTCACATTAGGTTTTGAATGAAGCTTCATGACTCGTTTTCCGAGTGTCTCTTTAACAGCCTCTAGCAAAACTTGACGAGGTGTGCTTCCGGGCGATGGAAGAGAACAAGCAGGAGCTGATTGTCGGGGAATAAGATCCGGAAACCTTTTTCGATTATTGATTGGTTGCTCTTCGGGATCTTCATCGTCCAGTATCGCTGTTCCCAATCGATTGATTGCTTCCTTCGATTGTAAAAATTAAATTAAAAAATAATGGAACATTTCAAGAATAAAATGACAAGTCTCACTTTAATGTCCTTGTCTATAGCGTGCATATTTCGTTGGACTAGTAGCCGAATTTGAGCCAGTCGACGATCCCTGCTGAGTAAAATGATCTATTCAGGTCAGCTGGACGAGCGTAATACCGAGAAATGACTATAGCATCAGACACTTCATTCATGTAATTATAAAGAGCAGGATCGGATGACGAAAAGACATTCAACCCTTTCTTGCAAATCTATTTGACTAAAAAGACCTCATGATTTCCGTCAAGTGGGGCAGGATGGGCTGATCCAACATCTCCTCGCCGTCTAAACCTCGGGATTGTTCCAATTCCTTTCGACGCTCCTGAAGCCGAGCTAATTGCTGTTGCATCTCGCGGATTCGTGCACTCTCTTCCTCCTTTTTTCCTGATGGGCATCTTTTCCTAGTTTACAAAAAAAAAGTTTGTATGTTAGAGTTGCTTCTGTGCCCGTCACCATGGTCGCCTTATCGAGTTAGTGACGTATAAAATGGCTTCCACGGGAGCTCCGGAAGAACATGGAATCACGTTTCTAGAATACACGCTTATTCTCTAGACTAGATGGCAACTGATAAAAAAACAAATTGCCCTTGACCCTCTCGGCCAATGGATCGATCATGAAAGTATGACGTAATCAAAGCAGGAAGTTTGAATGCAGTTTCCAAGCCTTTTCAATGACGACGTCACCAAAGAGAGCATCAAGTAGCTGCAGATACGAAAAATAAAAGATCAATATAGGAAATCCTAGTGAGCACAACACTACTTGAATCTATCTTAGGCTTTTTCCTCTAAACGAATCCGGATCAAATGAAGCGAAAGTGACAAATCCTTTGCTCAAAGTGTTTTAATCAGCATTTATTTAGTACTAGAACGAAGAAAAATGTTCCCTTCGAGATAGAAGCAGCCCGGAAGCAAGAGGAAAGAAAAATCGATGGTAACGAGTCCCTCGTTGCCATGGGCTGTTTCATAAGGGTTTGATCAAACGACACGACCAAGGCAGCACGTCTATCGATCCCGAGGATCGCAAAGAGCTCCACCCGGTAACTCGTCGGATGGAAATTCTTTACTCCGACGCACGTGATGTAGATGGGGAAAAAAGTATCACGTCTACGTGTTGCTTTTACTCAATGCTCCTCCGGAAAGCTGGTGAAACCAATTAAATATGGTGGGTGATGGAAGCTGGAAGGGCTATCTTTTGAGATACAGACCACGTAAAGAGCGGCATACATGTACCCAAAAGACGAAACCCTTCGGGAGTATGTAACGACGTTTTCCTAGCAACTTGAGAAAAGAGAGAGAAAACGTGACTCGATTGAGATCTCGGGATGCCGTTCACGCCTCTCATGGTACCGGTCCCAAGTCGGGAAGAACACATAAAGCAATTGTGTCCACGACAACAATCCTTATTCAACGGTAAACGAAAATAATATCTTAAAACAATGTTTAGGGCTACTGTGCGAACTTGACCTCTCTCAATACGACAGAGCAGTCGTGCGTTCCGCTAGGCATACGGCTTATGACACCAATATCAATAACTAGAAAGATATAAAAAATTAAACAGGAATATCCTGTCGAAAACGCAATCCACGCATGAAAAAAAAAAATTTAAGGCGCGCTCCTTTCACGAACACTTGTTTCAGAGTGAGAAGTTGTTCGGAGAAAAAAGTTGTCCCGACAGCCCAAGTTCGGGCTTGATCCATATAAATTGAGCTTTTCAATCGAGGAAAAAAAAGTTGAATTTTGTCTCGTAAGATACAAGATTCATGGCTAGAAAACAATTAGAACATGTTGTCAAGTCCATTTTTTTCATCTTCTTCTTTTTTTAATAATCCTGTTCGCAAGTAATATAATAAAAATTGGGGATTCAAAATGGGTTGGGCAAAACAAACAAACAAAACAACAACAAAAAATCAGGATTCACAAATAGAAACAAAAGTTAACAAAACTGTGTAGAAAAGAAGTGCGCGAGATAGAGAGACGAATGGGCCGATGTACCAAATACAATTTGTGGGAGGACAGCAATATTCCATTACATAACGGCCCACTGTTTTGTGTGTTTATTTCAGACAAACACGACTTTAATAATGTGTTTGTCGTCTTGAAAGATCCAGCTCACGCATACAAAACGTTAAAATACGCTCTAGACCAATTAGAACATCCAAGAGATGATGGGAATTACAGAAGACCCAGAGAAATAAAACGGTAGTAAACACCATTCAAAATATTCAGACACATACAAAAGATAATATGGACACGACAGAAATGATCCTGCTAAAAAAGCACTAAATTTGGCCGAAAAGGGAAAACAGACAAAAGTTTGAGCTTCGTTTTCTTCCTCTATATATCTTTTGAACGCTGCTGCACTGTTTACAAAAGATGGAAAAATACGATCATTCGACCAGTGAAGGAAAAAAAAAAGAAAAAAAAAATTGGATTTTTTCTGTTCCTGGACGTCACATCATCCGAACGCAGAGGGGAAGGGGGAAATGTGTGTAATGCATACAAAATACACGCTGGATGACAGGAAAATAAAAAAGCACCCTGGCGCTCGTCGTACGGAAGGGTGAGAGAGAAAAATGATGAAAGATTTCAAGCTTCCCGCTCCTTTTTGAGGGGCTTGTTCATCTCTTCGCCCAAAATGGTAGCGATCTCGCCCTGCATAAAGGCCCATGGCACGTTTGAGCCGGCCAAAGGGCATTTTTCACCGCTGGGGCAATACACCTGTAAAAGATCACACAAAACATGTCGCAATGAGTATATTTTCAAAGATAACGACGACCAGTATCTTTAAAAGTCTCACCTCGGACCCGGCACCTTGCCGCTTAATGCTATCACGCGAGCAGGGAAAACAGAACTTGTGATGCGAGATCGAAGGGCACTGAACAAAGTGCGTGTCCTCCAACCGCTCTTGACAGATGGTGCACTTGAGCGTTGCGGCTGCAGCAGCCACAGATGCTGTAGCTCCGTTAGGTGCCGAAGCTGTTGTAGTGCTACTTCCACCTTCAGCGGGAGCTGCATTAGGCGGACTCGTACTGACAGGAGCACCCATATCAGAGGATGAGGAACCATGTCGTCCGTTAGTGACGTTATTCACGCCTCCCCCACTTCCAGATGATCGGCGACTCGTAGCAGATCCTACATTGATTATAGAGGAGAAAGTAAAATAAGGAAATGAATAAGGCGTGACAAGAAAACAAACACGTGAGACATAATCGTCATCCCCATATACTTTAACACACGAATAGAGACCTTTGATCAGTCTCCGACTAGCTCAGATAAGATAAAAAGGAACGTCAACTTTATTATTTATTTTTCAACTTTTTATCTTCTTGTAGTCGACATGAATAAAAAATGCTGATATTTCTGGTTTTGTATCGATCAAAATTGGAGATGAAGCAATTTTCCATCTTAAAAAAGAGGGTCAATTGCATCATCCTTGCTTCCTTATAGACCATTCATCAAGATATTGCTGTTTGGATTCTCATTAAGAAAACTGGATTTTTGGCTTAACTCCAAATTCATCAGGGTCAACCGGTGAAAGACACCCAACCCGAATGGTAACAGAAAACACTATCAGTATTCCTAGAATATCTCCCGTTTTATTTGGCTGTAACCACCGATTACCTACTTACAAATATAACCGGATTGAACCTTTCCAAAATATCAGAGATAGAAAGTGGGTTTCTTACCAGACGAGCTAGGTGAGTGTTGGGAGCCTCTGGACGGTGTTCGCGAGAGCTGCACAGCTGAGCCCGGTTGAGGACCACCGGGAGGACTTCCACCGTGACTCCTAGGAGAGCTTGGAACAGGCAAGATAGTATCCGCAACCGAGATGAGCGACTGCATGGGTGAAGGTGCCTGGCCCGGTTGCGTGTTGCTACTACCACCGTTGCCAACTGCTCCAGTAGGTCCTCCCGACGGAAGCGGAGGATGCTGTTGAGATGTTGGACTGACAAAAGGAGGACCAGCACTACTAGGAGCACCACCTCCACCACCATTGAGTGTCGTCGGTGGGTGGCTGTGCTGTTGGGAAGAAGGTCCACCATGGGATCGGTCTGCTGGATGTGGAGCGACCATTAGTTGATGACCACCGGGTGGAGCACCGTGACTGCCGGGTGGACTGCATCGCGTCAACGGCGAGGCCGAGACTCTGTTCCCACCGCCAGGCGGAATTCCGGCAAATCCTATCGATAAATAAAAGAAGAAAGTCAATAGGCTGGAACGGTAAAGAAGGTTACGCGCGCTATATGGAACCAACAGCCAGAAGGCAGGAAGCGGATGAGACGCATTGTTAGTCATGCTAAAAGCCGCACACACGCACGATCTTGGGGTAGCACGCATTCACGCTCAATACTCCCCCCATCTAATCCTCCTCTTTTTACGACCTCAAGTTAAATAAATATTTTCCCTTCTTCTATCGTGTCCAGCTTCGAGTCACGCGCGCTCCTTTCCCCTACAAAATCCCTTCGTGACTCTCTCTTTCTCCCCTTCTTACCCCGAGTGAATTCGATCACGTCAGCGGTCCACGGTCAACGTACCCGACTCACTCTAAAGGGTCCTGAGTCACGAACACACATGTGTGTCCGCACAACTGTGCACCGGCAGCGCATGCAGTTTGGGAAAGCCTTTCTACTGAGAACAAAAATGAAAAATCCCTGATCATCGGAATTCTTCTATGTATGAGCCAGAGTGTGCGTTCCAACGGGAGAGGAAAGAGAGCCCTCAGGCAATGGGGGAGCCGACCTTAAAAAGTCACGCACGCACGTCGCACTCGAACGATTCTGGCGCTGCCTCTCTCTCTTTCTCTACTACTACTACTCTGCGTGCATGACGTCATTTGGCATTGAATCGGGGGGTTCTTGGGTAAGAAAAAAAAAAAAAATACACGGATGGTTGTGTTCCAGAATCGTTACCATGCAACGAAAAAATCTCTTCTAAACTACAGCCCCATCTCAACACGTCCATCACCTGACCTATTTATATAGATAAATAAAAGAGGATCTTGGCACCAGATCGGTAGAGGAAGGAAGGGATGTTATTTTGTTATCCTTGCATAAGGCTCGTTCCCCGCCAGCATACTATGTGTGTAAACTAAATAAGACGCCCGTCGACGTATAAATAGCCGCTCTTTCTCTCCCGGGTTGAGAAGATGAACAAGAAAAGATTTCTATCAATACACACATACATAAACACACTAGGAACGTTTTTGGGCAGTGGCCCAACCAAGGTTATTTTTAAATGAAACGTATACATCGTGCGCAACAGAGATAGAGGGAGAGTAATGGACTGGGATCTTTTTTCAGGCCAAGGTTCATCGGACTTTCCGGCTACTTTTATCTCATTGTACATGGGGCTAAGGGAGAAAAAATTATTTATGCATTCATGTATAAACAACAACAATACCTTGCTTGAAAGTAGCAGCGTCGAAGGAAGCAACTCTGCTCGGTTTCTCCTTGTAGGTGAGGCGGCCACCGTCCCGAGGATCAAATTGGACGGCAGATCCAGCAGGTAACGAGTCTCCACGTTGAAGAGGCGGCCGGTGTTGATCTGCTAGCGAGTCTAGAGCAGGCCGTTTCATCGAGGATCCACCACCATCCCCAGACGGATCCACTCTGACCATCATTCCGTTGCTGGTCACATATGCGGCCTGTTGCTGGTGATGGACTGATGGACGATCGTCATCTTCTTCTCTTTCTCGCTTGGGTGGCATATTTGTCGGTGCTCCGCTTGCCCTGTGTGACGAACTGCTAATCAGGTGACCACGCCCGGCAGAAGAGCGATGATCGTGCTCCACTTCTATTCTGCCGGTGGGATGCTGCATGCGACCACCTCCAGATTGGCCGTAGTCAATCATTAATTGACGAGTTCGACCGTCGTTGATGTGCAGGTGGTTGTAAGCGCCCGGACCAGGTGGAGCCGGACCGTGTTGTTGTTGCTGCTGAGAGGAGCGAGAGATATGTTGTTGCTGGCCCGGATGATGAGAATGTGCCGGTATGGCATTCATTCCACTACCATCACCGGAAGCATTGCCATTTGTCATATCTTCTCGTTGGTGATGCACGGGCGGTCTGCCGATGCGTTGCTGTTCAGATGGGTGCAATTTGGACAACGGATCTCCTCCTCTGGGATTGGGCATCATACTCATGCTATGCGGCCTGGTCGGTTCGGCCACCACACTTGCTCCTCGTTTCATTTGTCTAGCGGATTCGATGACCAGCTCGATTCGGTCTGGTCCTTCGTAGTTGACACAACCGCGACAAACGGGTTCCGTGAAATCCTGCAACATTGCCCATGGCGTCCGCGGCAGGTCACACAGGTAGCAATGTTGTCTTTTGGCTGCAGCAGCTGAGGCAGATGATGCTGAGGTTGATCCTAAGGATGAGAGTCCACCACCACCACCTCCTCCTGGTGCCGACATGATGTTGGCGTTGTTAGCCAGCACCATGGACGGCGGGGGTAAACCCGCAGTGCTGCACCGTAGATCCACCTTCCCGTCTCCTCTCTTTCCGGAAGACAGGGTGACACACTATTAAAACAGGATTTTTGTTTTGGTTTTCTTCGATTCACTTGACACTCAAGAGAGGAAGAATCTCTCGTGATGCATCAACAGATACTGTCCGACTTGTTTTCGTGCAAGTCGCACAACATGCACACGCGCGCGCACGATTTACACGACGGTAGCAGCAATGGGCGACAGCAGCAACATGGCCGCGTCAATCGAAATTCCTTGAACCAGTGCCAAGAGCAAGCCTAGAGTGGGCAACCGGGGCGTGTTCAATCATTCAATGGAACGTGTGTGGTAATAAACTTTGGTGGTCGAAAAACTAACTCACTGTTATCAATTCGACGTGGAGAGTGCAAAAATGCTGCGTGTGTACAAAGTAAAAAATCCGTCACACACATCAGCAAACACACATACTAGCCGATAACTTTTACTACACGACTAGTGCTGAGCGTGACGACCAATCGACTGGCTCCGTCTAGTCAAGAGGGGGGATCGTGTGGCGGGCGCGAGGCGACACTAGCGCCGCCGCGTGGTCGCGTTCACCTCGTCCGATAGATAGATAGACAATTCACGACGATGATGCTCACCACGGAGAACGAACGTGCGATAACGTTCATGTCACACCACTACACAAAACGGATGTGAGTTGATTCGAGATTCCACCAATATCGCAAATCGGTGATGGATTCCTTTTTCTTTAGTAAATGTAAATAGTAGCTAGTTGAGTAGAGACAGCAGCAGGTTTTTAGTGAGAGTTGGATTGGATACTAGCTCCGCCTCTTTTTGCTTACGGTATGCCTAGTGCGAGAAAGGGGAGCCCTACTTTTTCTTCCCCCTTTTCTTTCCCAAAGCGGTAAATCGATGCCCTCGAGCCAACGACGACGGCCCCTCCTCACCGGGCGGCCATTTTGAATTGCACGTGACGTCACAGTTTTTGGCCCGCTTCCCAAACTCTCGTCAACCGAGTGAGCGCGCCAGAGGGGCAACTGTTCTCGGGTGCTCATTCGCATGTATACCAAGCACGATGTGTATGAGCGAGGCACGTTTCTCCACGTGGACTTTTCCGTTTGTTATTACTTAGACGGGAGACTAATTCTAAGCACACACTCAGTTGTACACAAAAGAGTCGTGTCCTTGCATTTCCCCAGCATTCAAGAACAAAATGGCGGAAACAACAGTGAAAAGAATTATTGTTCGCTTGGTTCAAAACTGGAACGAGCAGAGCTCATCCAACTGGTTCAGATAAGAACCTTGATGTCAGTGACGTCACCTCTCTTCTGTCATAATCAGACCAACCACTTTGTGTATTGATTTAACGCAAAAACTGAGACGTCATCTCTTAGAGTTTAGAGTTATACTTAATAGAGCCAACATTGCGTGCGTACGCAATCGTGAAAGGTTACAGCATGCGTGCATAAAATATGCTACCCCCAGAGGGCTGGAAGAGTATCAGAAAGAGACGTCTTGAATAGAAAACAGCATCAAAGCAGAAATGTTTGGTAAGAGAAGTGAGTGTGGGTCTGATTAGATAAGGCCGTGATGGGCTGTACTCTCTTATGTTGTGTGATTGGTCACGGATAAGTGACGTCAGCAATTTTTTTTTCCTTAAAAAAAATATAAAAATTTCTCTACTCGTCAATGCCTTCGGGCTCTTCATCCGTTAAAAAGCCCAGCTCGACGTCGCCCTCCTTTTTTTTCTAGTTTCAAGTCCGCAGGTCATGGTATGCGCAGGGAGAGAGGGGGAACTTTAAACAAAACAAAAAGGAAAGAAAATAAAGCGTTCACCAGCTGTTTGGTTAGTGACGTCATCGCTCTAGGGCGTTCTGCCAGCAGCGCATGACGCACCCTCTCTCCTAAAAATTATCGACCGAGTTTTTCTTTTCAGTGTTTTCGTTCTTGGTATTGTCGCACGCATTGCTAGCTGCGCATGTGCGGAAGTTCTGGTCCACATCGATCGGACGGCGACTCCATCCGATAAATCAATATACAACAGCGACCGAGCTACGAGGTTCAACGAACCTTTCCCACACATACACAAAAAAAAAAGAAATCCACCCTTTAAAGAAAAAGAAAACTTTCACTCGGACTCGCTGGCTAGCGCGAAACGTGACCCGTTTGGCCGCAGCACGCACATAAAGGACTCTAAAAAAAACAGCACGTGATTTATGAATCTAATCAATCTGTCGACCCGAAAGGTTTCGACGTCTTCTCTTCGTGAGTTCTTTTCAGAAGAAGAAAAAAACCTTGAAAGCGCCTTATAAGGGATTCACGTCAGAAGAACCAAACCTAGTTGGACGTGACCATATACGGTCAGGTGCTGCTCGCGGACGAAAACGGCTCCCGAATAAATTAATCCGAGAGCTTTTTTAGGGTAGACACACAACTAAACAAAAGAACTTTGTATGCTGAGTTATGAAAGAAATGGCAACCTTGACCTTGACTGATACTTGCAGGTCACAAAGCTCTCGTGTAGTGACTACTGGGTAACGGAAATGAATCCTGTTGATTTTGCCGACAGATCGCTGTGTTTCAGCGTGCTTCAATCAAGTTTCAACTTTAAGCCGCCCAACATTCACTGTTAAATGACGTCACGTCCGCCTAGCGGAAAATGACTTGACCGCGAGAGAAAAAGGCAACAAAAAAAAACAACTTCCCTTCAAAGCAAAAAAAAAAAAAATATTAGTCTTTCCACGACCTAAATTTTATATCCCTCTGGCGGACTAGGCCAGCAATATGCGGCTATAAATCATATAATCATATGCATGTATTATATTATATAAGAGAGGGCGCATATTTTCTCTCGGCTGTTCAGCGATCATAAAGTCGAAAGAAAAGTCACGAACAGGTTGCGCGATTCTGGTTGGATAACTTTTTCAAGGTTGATTTTGCTAGAACGTGACGGCCATGTTTGCGGTTTTTTGTTTCATTTCTAAAATGCGCGCACTCCCCCCTCCTCTTTCGATATAAAAGACGACAAAATGGCGTGGGAATGAGTAGTACAAGATCACAAAAATAAAAAGGGAAGTGACGGTAGGCGGATGCACGTGGATGCATTTCACTGGCACGGTGTGAGATAAAAGTACAACAATGATCTCCACCGAGCGTGACAATCAAAAGTAATGGTTTCGATGGATCACACTCGGCCATGACTATTATATTCTCCCACCAATAAAATGACGTCACAACATAAATTTAGAGAAAAAGTACTACGAATTTCGTCTGTTGTTGCTCCTACCTGAATTGGAGTGTGGACTTCCTTCTGGAGCAAATGTAGTAAATCTTGTTAATACTGAAACAAATGACAGGAAACCTGTTACAAATAATAAAAATATCTATAAATACAAAACAGAAAACTTGAGCAACGTGATAGTGTCGTTCTGTATATGTGGAGAGTCAATCACTAACTGACAGCATGCAAATTCCACTAGGATTCTGAGATCCATAAATTCGAAATGTACTAGCATTATTTTTCTACATTTTACCTTTTTGAATGTGTGTTGATATAAAGGGCAAAGTAGAAATCACGTAAAAGAAAACAGGTTACACAGGTTTTTTAATGCGAAAACTTTTCTTGAACAAGAGAAAGAGCCGTTGAACTGGACACACCGGAAAAACCACTTCGTCCAACGTTTTCAAAATACCATACCAACTGAATCTAAACTATAAACAAACTGTCAAAGCCTTGAATAATGCATTCCACAAATAGGCACTAGAGGGCAGAAGAAGACGACATGATTCCATTCCATCCTGCTTCCATGCTCTGTAGTCTGCTTCGGCCTTGCTATTTCCCGATCGTGGAACTCGTGAAATCTACTTGATTCCAGTACTTCACGTTGAAATAATTTGTTTTCCTCTATACTTTATTTCCTTGTATTCGTTCAAAAAGCGTGAAAATGAGTTTAGAGGCTGCCGCTAACATCGAAGCTGAACAAATTAAATCGGTATTCTATTGAATTATTATAGCCACGAATTTAGTAGAATTGATAAGTGTTCGTTCACTTCATCATTCGTTCATCACTTTTAAAAATTCCTCGTGTCTAACACTTTTTTACGAACCTCAACAGTTTAAGGATTTTCTTTACTCCTACAACAAACTCTCAGAACTATGCTTTACAGACTGTGTTTGGGACTTTACATCCAGGACAATTAGAACCCAAGAGGTACATTTGACCAGTTAGCCATAGTAAAAAAATCCTGTTTTTTTTTTGGATTCTAACCAACATTTTACATTAGGACTCCTGTGCTGTTCATTGTGCTGAGAAATTTTTGAAAGTCAATCAGAGGATATCTCAACGTTTTCAAGAATTTCAAATGATCTCCAATGAGAATGCTATGGCATTGGCTAAAAAGTCATCCTAAATTGTTATTCTTATTGTTTCATACTTCTTTGTAGATCCTGATTGAACCTTTCAGTGGTATTTTTTAATAAATTGAAAATATCCTGAACTTTTTTAATATAGGCTAGAAACAAAATGTTGTCATTTTTAATAAACAAGCAGAAACACATGGAATTCTGTTTACCTACATTGTTGTCAATTATAAATTGCTTGACAAAAATACTTTTTTTCTAACTTTTTTTTACTGGACACTGCAGAGTAGAGGAAAAAGAGAAGAAAACAAAACAAAATAAAGCTCATTGAAAATGCCTTGAAATACCATTTAAACAGTTATAAAAGGTTGTGAAGGCTGTAACTATAATACTTATTAATTGTTAGATGCCTACGTAAGGTCTCTGGATTTTATTATCTCTCGGCTCACTCACAATGTTGAACATTGAAGTAATCGACAGACGTCTTCGGCATTACTTCAACAGTCTTTAAATTCTAACAATTTAAAATTAGCAAAGTGTTATCTTTATTTCGTTTCCGTTTCAACCCCCTTTAATATGATAATTTATTGTTTCAACTAAACAGGCAATTAATCAATAATTGACAAGAGTATTCCAAACTGTTATCATGCTGTAATAATCAATCAAAGTGTCCAGATACAAATACAACCATACACTGGTGGAGTAATTTACCTTCATACAAGGTTTACGATTTATTGTGAATCGGTATGATGCACTTGGTTTAAGAGAATGATCCCAATCAGCCAATTTTAGAATAATTTCTAAAGCGGGCTTTTCACTCTTTCGTCATCTTATTTGTTCTCAGGGTGACATTGATCCATAATATCCCTGTGTGGTTGGTCGTAGACCTTTGATCGATGATGGCGAGGATGTGGAAGGTGTCACTGTGGACGTTCGAGAGCCGCTTTCAGAGGATTTAGCGGCGGCACCGATCGGGACCGGCAAAGGTTTGATAACACGCGGACCAGAAGGTGCACCTCTTCGGACAATTTTGGTCAAACTTCCGTCACCCGGACTGGATTTCCTACTCCTACTTCCTTGATGAGCAGGGCCAACAGGCTTTAAACGGGGTCGACCAGGACGACGTTTAATTGCCGGGCTCGTAGAGGGATCTTGAGATGTGGAAGGCGTTTCTTCACCTAAAAAGAAAATAAAAAGATTAGATTTGCCTTTTGAATGAGATGGGAAGAGTAACATGAATAAACAGAAAGTTATACCTGTGTTGCTAGGAATATCGGACAACCGACTAGACTCCGGGCTTAGAAAACCAATTTCAATTTCTGGAGTAGATGGGATAGTCTCATGTACACTCCCACTTGTAGTCATCACTCGAGATCGATTAGTACCTGATCCAGGTGGTCGTCCTCGTCCTCGCCTTCCTCCTCCACCTCTGCCCGTCCGTTGTCTCTGGCGCCCAGTAATCAATGGGGTGAATCGTCCGACTCCTGCATTGCCCATAAAAAAAATCATCATCACAAACTTTATTTTCATGGTTTTTTTAGAAAAAAAAGTAAAAACACTAACCAGCTGCATCAACGTTATTGCCATCGTCAACGACAAGCGACCCATCGTTTGATGTTTCGTCGAAACGAAATCCACTTTGAGACGACTGTAAAGACGAAGTTTAAGTTTTTGTAATCTTGAAGTATGGGAAAGAATTATTGCTGTCTATTTTTAGTACATTACCTCGGTCAAAGTGGGACTAGCTGCAGGTGTATATTCGGTAGGAGTAGCACTACCTAGACAGGTGCGCTTGGCATCGGGAGCCTATGAAAATTGAAAAAAATAAAAATAAGTGAGTGGTCTTTGCTGGGACCAAGTGATCAGCCTTACCGTAGATGATCCTCCTATATGCTTTCTTTTCCGTTCCGCTTCTCGTTCGACTTCTTGCTGTTTCTTTTCGGCTTGTCGCTGTCGATCTATCAATACATATGAATATAGGACGTTTGAGACATTATTTACACAGCTTTTGAGTAAAGATGACATACATTTTCTTTCAATTTCCTCGTCGTCCAGCAACAAAGAAACTACTTCCGTTGGCTTCAATGTATCCGGCTTGAAGCTCCCACCCGATATGACGATTTTCTGAATTTTACTCTTTTCTCTGGCTCTCTGCAGAATACGTTCTTCTATCGTGCCTTTACAAATGAGTCGATAGACAGTGACCTGCATGAAACAATTTAAAGAATATTATTATTACAGCACATCAAGTATTCTTGAAATCATACCTGTTTAGTTTGCCCTAAACGATGAGCTCGGTCCATGGCTTGCTGATCTACTGTGGGATTCCAATCACTGTCATAAAAAATTACCTGAAAAAAATAAATAAAAATTATTAAAAGATACTTTTGGTAACGGTCAAAGTCTATAAACGGTTGTTTACTGTATCTGCTGCAGTTAAATTGATTCCGAGACCTCCAGCTCTTGTGCTCAGAAGAAACACAAATATATCCGACCTAAGGATTTTTTGAAGTAATGTATTTGCTTAAATCGTCAATCGTGAGGTATATGTTACTTACCTAGTTTGAAAGTCTGCCACCATATCTCGACGATCTGATATCTTTGATGAGCCGTCCAAGCGCATGTACGTCCATTTTCGGTGCCACATGTATTCCTTTTGGAAATGGAGAAAATATTAATAATAGACAATAACCATTGTACTGATTAAAGAATATTTACCTCTAGTAGATCGATTATACGAGTCATTTGTGAGTATATGAGGACACGATGACCCTCGCTTTTCAGACGACGTAACAGAGTGTCAAGAACTTGAAGTTTACCCGCATCGCAAATAAGAGTCTCTTTGTCTAATAGTAAATAAATAAATAATTACAATCGACGAAGCTCGGGAAGAGGTGGTTCAATGAAAAAGCGTTTACCTGGTAAAACTACGCTAGACCAGCCCTGGATTGGTTTAGCTGCCTCAAGCCCACCAGCAAAAGAAGGCAAAAATATTGCTCCGTGAATATTTTGTACTTCACATGATCCATAGTTGATTAAGTTTTCCATATCCGCATTCTTGCATCGCTCAAGGTCTTTCTCCCGATATGCTGCACTTCGATCGCTGCAAAACAAAACAGGACCACGGCAGCTCACCTGAATATGAAATTATATTTATTTAAAAAAAAAATAATTACATTAGAGCACAATTAAAAAAGAAGAGGCATTGCATTACCTTTAGAGTGGATAATGAAAGGAGTCGTGGCATAGTTGTCCATACGCAAGATATTGTTTTTACGGGACGAGGAGTAAAAGGAAACTCAAGCACTTCGATCGACTTAGATTTACGACTACGTAGTATACGATGCTCGATCGTTTCGGACATGCTGTGCAACTCGTGATCTAAGTGAGCGTAGCCGTATCCGACAGCTGAAGTGAAAACAAATGATGGTAACACATTGCTAGTGGCTACCGACGCATGAGAGAGAGGATTGAGAGGACGAATCAGGAGGTTAGGCTTGAGAGAATCGCCCCACAGGTATTGGTGATGAAGATTTGATTCCATTTCCAAAACATTTCGCCCATATTTCAAGCTAAATAAAAATATGAAACAGTTATACAATAGTACGTATAAATTATAATGAAATGCCAAGCCCTACCTCCCAAAGAGTCCGTCGTTCATTATATTAAAAAGATCCAAGAGACATAGGCCCATCAATCGACTAAAGGAAGCAAAAGTATGTACTGAATAAGTATCACTCTCAACTTGAGATTCCTGAGGGAAAATAGAACGGTGCATGTGCTCGGGATTCCAGATGTAGAAACGACCAGTAAGCAGGTGCTGCTGGCTAGGGACTGCGGATTGAAGAAATCCTCGTCGGAAAACTATTTTTGGTAGAATGTATGGCTCAGATTGCAAGTAGAAGGGTGATTTCGCTTCTCTTCTCTCAAACAGTTCAGGGTGATTGCACACCTAGCAAATAATACAGTAATAAGATACAAGATGCAAGAACCAAAATACAAAAATAAAGATGTACCTTTCGAAATTGCATAACGAGGTTCATCAAAGTCGTAGTTGCGGATTGGGCCGTGGACGATGAACCACCCGAATAGAGTAAATCATCAATGCTAATTTTCCTCTTTAACGCTGAAAATTTAAAGAAAACCATTTGAAGCTCACAAGCAATTAGATGAGAAAAAAGGCTGGAAACTTACCTTGGTAAAGCATTCTTTGCCTATTGGTGAGTGGGCAATACATCATGATCTCAATCTTGTCCGAAAGTTCGTTCTCAACATCTTTCTTGACGCGACGAAGCATGAACGGTTTGAGAATCATATGGAGTCGTGACAAATGTTTTTCGTCGATTCCCGTCTTATTCTCCGCATGGGATTCAATATCTTTAGAAAACCACTCATTGAATTCTTCGTGTGAATCGAAAAGGGTAGGCATGATGAAGTGAAGCAATGCCCACAGCTCCGCCATGCTATTTTGAATTGGCGTGCCGGAGAGAAGGAGACGATTGCGGCAGTTAAAAGCCAACAGCATTTTCCACCGAGTGCTCGATGAGCTCTTGATGGCCTGCGCTTCGTCCAGCACCATATACTGCCACTTTATACGGTTGAAATATTTGTAATCGGTGACTATCAACTGGTAGGAAGTAACGACGACGTGAAAACTGGCATCGGCTGTATGTAGATTACGCGTATCCCAAAACTTGCGCAGGATTTTCCTTTCCTGAGGACTACCCCAATAAGGAATGACTTTGAAGTTTGGGACAAAGCGCGCCAGCTCCTGCTGCCAGTTATGTAATGTCGAAGCAGGAGAGATCACAAGGAAGGGGCCCCAGATGCCGTAGCGCTCGGCTATGTGAGCCAGGAAGGCAATGGATTGAACCGTTTTCCCCAAGCCCATTTCGTCAGCAAGGATTCCATTGATACCTTCATCATACATATTTGCAATCCAGTTCATTCCTTTGAGCTGGTAGGTTTTTAAAGAGCCCTGGAACATATTGGGTTGCGCATGTTCCGGACGCTCTTCTGCAACATGAAAAATAGGCCGATAATTATTTGAAAAACAAAATAAATCTATTTGATGAATGCTTCTGTGAGCATGCTTACGCTGTGGTTCAGCAGAGTTGAAAACTCCTGATCCCACTTGACTATCAAACTGCTGCGTTTGTTGTTGGTGAGCGTGAAACGCGGAATTGACAGTATTCATGACGCTTTGTTTCACAGCTTGGCTATCGTAGTCATCCAGGTAGGCCAGCTTTGGGTTTACTTCTTCATCGAGATGACCAAGGATTGCTTCATGGTGCTCAGCAGCCGAATCGGGATTACCTGTAGCAGGTTTAAATATGAAAATCAGTCTTGGTTCACTTCATAATTGGAGGGAACAAAACAGGCCTACCAAGTTTCTTTGCCATAAAATGCGCATAGAGTTCCGTTTGTGTAATTAGGAAATTAAGTTTTCGCTGCTGCCTACGAGCCTCCATAAGTTCGACATCTAGCTTTCTTTGTTCTTCAGCTTCTTTTTCCGCTTGTCGCCTTTGCACCTGAGACGAGCAAAATTTTTATTAGTGGACGTGAAAATTTCAAGCTGCAATAGAACTTATCACCTTTTCGACCCTATCATAACGCTTCCAGTAAGACTGCATTTCACGCGTAAGACGTTTAGCTCGCCAAACAATGTCTTTCATAGCCTTCTGAGATTGCATAGCTCGTAAACGGCAGACACGCATGCAGCCAGTAGCAGCGCGTTTGCACGAAACTAACACTTCCTTGTGATTGTTGAGGCGAGCTTTCGATGCCTATATACACAACAAAAGGAGTGAAAAGTGATTATCAGTAAGATGAAAAGTCAAATACCTTGCTTATTTCTTTCTTGCATGTGAGGAGCCATAGTTTCCGTCGCTGAGCAATCAACGTTTTCACAGAAGGCTCCTTCTCCTTTTTCGATTTCCCTTTTTTGTCGCCCTTTTCCTTTTTGATTCGCTCTTTCTTCTTTCGCCCTTTGGGTGATGCATGTGGCGAAGGAGACATCGGACTCGGTGATATGGAAGGGATAGGTGAAGGAGATTCAAGTCTGTTTCGATTTTCAATGACATTTCGAAACAGACCAATCCCATCTGCTTCATCTGCATCCGAATCAAAACTGAAGTCTGCCAATTCTGTGTGATCTACAGGTTCCTTTTTTATGGTAACTCCCAATATTCTAGCTGGCTGGACATCGCTGACATCTTTTTCATCTATACATGTTTCTGTTATTCCAGGCTCTGTTTTTAATGGGGTCACTTTAAGTTCAGTTTCTTGCTCTTCCTCCTTGATCTTTTTCTTAGATTGTCTGACTGGTTTTTCCGCTTTTTCTTTTTTCTCGCGTACTGGAGAACTGGCAAATTTCTGTCCTTTTAGAAAAGATGATTTATGATCTGGGTAGATATCTGTTTTAGATAATAGCCCAGCAGAATAATACATAAACTGACGATTCTAAAATAAGAAAAGAAACATTATCTTTAAAAGCTATTCTAAACATAATAAGCGAATAAGTAAAATTTTTACTTTTGGATTTTCATAGAACTTGGCTTGATACTTCTTTCTCAGTTTATGAAGATAGAGCAATTCATCTATACTTTCTTCAGCTTGAGTTTCAGCAGCAGAATCACATGAGCTTGAATCACTCAAAAGGACATCTTTCAACCAGGCCCGATCCTTTCCAACTTGGTCAAAGTTGTAAAGGTGGATTTTACTACTTATCCTATCTAAAGATAACATTTTAGTATGGAAATTTCAGCTAAAAATATATTTAACTCACCAGTTTTTGGAAGTGGTAATCCATGTAAAGTTTGAGCATCCTCATTTATATTTACAGTTGCATTGATAAGTGCATCACACGAATCTGAAATGCCATCTTCACCATTTCTAAAATACAAGAAAAACATTGTTAGAAAATATTACTAAACCAAAATAAGTATCATTTACCTTCGGAGGACTTGTTGAACATGATCGAGGAAGGGTTCTAATCGCAAGCTTCTCTCTAAGCGTTGAATATGTACCGGTTTAGCTAGTTGTTGATTTATTCCTGGATTGGCCATTGCAGATCGCCAATTACAGCAATACAATCAAAATACAAGGCTAATCGTTGAATATTAATCATCCACAATACAGAAATCATCAGAAATAGACATCAACGTGTTTTCTTTTCACAAACTGTATAACACAATCATGAAAAGGTAACGCTCAGACTCTCTCCGCTATTCTTCGCAAAGATACAAACAAATTCAGTGGAAGGCGCCATGTTTACTGCAGCGTTGCCGATTCGACATAATAAAATTTCAATGAAGATCCGTCGCGATGAGCCGATGAAGAATTTAAAAAGATGAAACCAGGGATATAAATAATCATTATTACATCTTATATAATATATTCCTGGGTATAAAATTATTTATATCTCTGATGGAACAGATGAAGAATCCGATGCGTATCCGTGGGGCTGGGGCGTGAAGCCGTGGGCTTGAACCACAGTCCACAGATAACTAAACTTTGCGTGAGTGAATTTCATGCCTAATTATATTTTAAGTTGAAGCACGGCTCTAGCCGTAGCGACAAGGGAGAACATTCCTTTAAAAAAACAAACAGGTTCCACTATGGAAATTCCATCTCCGCTATTTAGCATGAGAACATACCCTGAAGCTGAAGTATGAACATTTGAAAACTTGAAATGTGTTTACGTCTGCTTCTCATCTGGAAGACTAAAAGACGTGTTCGTTCTGCTTGCTTTTTGGAGTAAAAACCACATTAAGTCGTGTTTTTTTTTGTCGTGTGAAGAATCAACCGTGAATCGAATAATAGTATTTAAACTCTTTCATATTAAACAGGTCTGCTAAAAGATTTATTTTTATGTCTTGATAAGTTTATTGATCTGATTTATCATATCTAATATCTAATAATAATAATACCGAATACGTTTTCCTGCTTTCGTCGTTCCAGGAATATTCTACATACAATTTTTCATTCCAACCTACGTATATTCGCACGCTTATCACAGAAAATGGCTGCACGAGGACGTGGAAGGGGAAGAGGACAACCAGTGTCTTTTAATA
The DNA here is from genome assembly GCA_030141595.1 of Chydorus sphaericus. Lineage (NCBI taxonomy): Eukaryota > Metazoa > Arthropoda > Branchiopoda > Diplostraca > Chydoridae > Chydorus > Chydorus sphaericus. The sequence continues at coordinate 9,314,722 of CM057928.1, forward strand.
TTGGTATCCTAAATTGTTATTAGATCCCCATTTCTAATTGAAATGTGATTTCTTATAACTATGTTATTTACATTTTTTCAGAACAATTGGGTATTGGTAGAGGAGCAGATGCCATTCCAACTGGACAAACTCATCCTCCACCTTTGTTCCCTCCTCTTGGTGATATATATAATATATTCTTAGAGTCAGAATTTTACTCAATTACAGACAATTTTTTCATGAAAAAAAAAAAAAATAGAGAATCGACCCCTTCCTATTAGTAGAAATACTGTTGAGGAAGAGTATATCCTTGTGGTGCAGAAAGACTTCATTACCAGAAGAAGCACTTCTCCTTTCTTTTTAAAACCAAATGGAGCCATGAAAAGAGACAATCAACAGTTTCCTGTTGGGTAAATCAGCTTAATACTCAATCTTTTGCAACTTATTTAAAAAAAGCTTAACTAGACAATTAAAACCTAAAATTAAATTTTTAATTTTTTTTATTTGTGGTGGGCAGCCTTTCAGTTCCTTCAGACAACAGAGAACTCCCAGTTTTATGGAATCGTATGCCATCCATCCTGAGAGAGAAAACTGGAAGAGTGAAGAGATCTGCAACATCAACAACTGGACCAAAAGGGAAACTCCGAAAATTGGATCCTTTGAAGCTTTTAGAACGCTTGGAGGATAAAGAGAAAGAAGTTGGAGATGAAGATGTAGAGGGTAACTTTCTTTGGTCTTCAATTATTAGATGTAATATACTTGGCTAAATGATTTATTATACCTTTGAGTGCAGAAGACAAGAAAGATGGTGACAGTGAGGATGAAAGGGAACTTGAAAACCAAGAAATTGATGAGGAAGAAGAAGATGAAGAGATGGATGAAGGCACAGACTATGCTAATGGTTACTTTGACAATGGAGAAGCCTATGCTGATGAAGACAATCCACAAGATGAGAATGAGTCAACATTTTATTAGCTTCAGCATTGTGTTAAGCAAAATCCAGCAACTGTGAAGATGGAAAAATATTATTTAAATACACTATTACTTTCTTGTTTATTGTAACAATTTACTATTTAATACCAATTGTGGGAGAATCTTCTCTAGGTGGTTCAAGTTGACAACAGTTAATTCTTCATTTGAGGCTTGATTCATTGCCCTCCAAACAATTTCTTGCAAGAATGCTATCATTACTTCATTCATGGCAACTGCTCCCTCATTGCTGTATCTCAATTTTGAATCTGCAGCATGATGCTTGATTATCTCCAAGATCAGGCTCTTCATTCAGCAAAGAGTAAACAAAGAAAGGTATATAACACGAAATAAGTGAAAGTATTATAGTGACGTGAAGAAATACTTCTTTAAATTTGAATGTTTCGCTGATGTTCCGTCTATCGCGGGAGGAGTCCATGGTGGAACTTAATTCACAAACTGTCGGCATCAGAATCCAACCTGATAATATCGATCTAGTTAATTTTAATAGTGTTAATACTCAAGAAAGCGCGAAGTAATTCGCAGTCGTACCTTGGCTTAACAGTTTGCTTAGAGAATTGTGCTTCGCGAGCCGAGGCTTCAAGAAAGTGTCAAGATAGTATGTCATAGTATTTCACGTGGGAGGGAAAAATACGGGGAAAAAAACAGATTGGAGTTTCGCGACATTGCCATAAAATGACAAAACGACTTGGAATAAGATTTAAAATTTTGAATTAGCAAGTGCTGAATATCTAAAGAGCGCAAAAAAAAAGAACTAAATGTGTCCGCTCGTTGTCCGTATTTTATTTTTTCGTCATGGATGAACTTAATGATTAAATAAAAAAGAAGCGGTGAGAACAAAAAAAAACTTTTTAATGAAAATTTTATTATGAAAATAATGTATGACGGCATTACAAAAATCGAACAGTTTATCTGCTGATAAACTCTGCTGCCTAGTGCTCGCCGATTGATAGATTATTCAGTCCCCAACTGCATTAACAAATGTACACTGTTAAACTGTACTATGAACTGTGTTGAATAAGTAATAACAGCTTTATCATCCGATTATCCAACTCCATTTTCCTTTTTAAATTGATAATTACTGGATTCTCTTTTAAATGATTGACGGTAGACTTAAAGATTTGAATTTCATATGTTATTTCAATGTTATATTAATTGTTCATATATGCTAAGGCTTAAAAAAATTCGTGGATATTAACAGGATGCAGACGAGTACATTTTAATAAGAGGTAATAGGTTTTTATTCATTCATTAATTATGCTATAATTTTTTACTTAGAATTTAAAAAAAATGAGTTAGGCGTGTTTTATCTTCGAAAACAAGCAGACTACTTTCAACTAACCATAAAAACGACAGTTTGTTTTCGAACACAGTTATTGCAACGTAGTATTAATTTCAATTTCAATTTTGGCCTCATAAATTACGAACTTCCCATAGAGCGTTTCACCGTGATTTCTAATTCAATGGTGTAATTAAATTTACAATAACGTTTAGGTAAACAATTACGGAGATATTAGCTGCTATACACAGAGAGCGGACGTCAAATCCAAGGCCAAACTGATCTCCCTGTAGCCTAAAACGTGGGACCTATTAGCAATTATAGTTGCCCGTGGTCGGATGCTCCTGTTGCTACTTCTAATTTTAACCTATTCTTTAAAACGTACAAAACTTACGTCTACATTATACAGGACTAGATAAAAGTGGAATGCAATAAATTATGGCAAAACAAGAAATTCGTATGTCGGATTGTATTAGCAAAGCTTTATATGCTTACAGATTTCCGCGCTGTAAAACGGATTTACATCATTTTACCGATGACGAATTTGAGGGAATTGTTTACCCATTTAATCGTCGTCGGAGCCGTTGAGGATTTCTTGGAACATATCATCGCCAGTACCAGCTTTATCTTGATTCTTCTTTCTCTTCTTGTTTTTCGATTTTTTCTTGTTGCCACTTCCACTTGCGCTCTCTGCTGCTAAGTCTCGCACTTCCTCAGCGATCTCAGCTGGGGTTTTATCTTGGAAGATTTGCTCTTCAATTGGATCTAGATCGCACAATTCTCCCTTGGGCTGTCTTGCTGCAAGTGATAGTTTCTGTTCAATTTTATGTCGATACTTCAATCCTGATTGCAATGTCAACATTCGTCGGTGCTAATAATAAACAAGTTAGTTAATCAATTTAAAAAATTTGACAAGTTTAATATACCGCATTGGGTGTAACGTAATGAGGATTTTCCCAGAGGGTTTCACCACCAAAACTGCCACCAAATACTTTGATTGGATTGAGCACAAACCGAGGCCCTGAAAATATTGTTTGTTAAAAAGAGAACGCAGATTGGGGTCTATGACTTCCATACCGATTTCCGCCAACTGTCCGTCTTCTTCAAGAATTTGAAAATTACGGAACCAGATTCGATTTTCAATGATCGTAAAAGTAAAAATATGATCGAAGAATGGTTGACTCTTGGGGTGATTCCTTGGGGTCGAAAATATCTAATACACACATTAAATTAAAAAGAAAAAAACAAATTTCACGTATCAGCAACATTAGGCGTAAATGAGAGTAACTGTACCTGAGTCATAAGTTCTTTGAGAACAGACCAATGTGGTTTAAGGTCAAATGAGGCATCAAAAGATAGAAGTGGCCTTGTACCCTTCAGACAATTTCCAGTCATCTTGAGTTCCTTCATGGTGTGAACTGTTAAAAGGATATTTGTAAGTCATGATTTTATTTTAAATAACCAAGATTCTCAATCGAAGTCATGCTAACTGTAACTTTACCATTCTCCACAAAAAATTTAGCACAAGGACCTTTGGGGATGTTTGCCAACCACATGTACAGGTCTTGTTTTTTTCTTCCTTCAAAGAAAATGCATTTGTTGCAATTCTTCATTTCACATATCTAAAGATGCCAAACATTCAGTTAGTGTAATTTGAAAAAAAAAAATAATCAATTGTGAGATGTACCTCATTGATAACAAAAAGGGGATCTTTCCTTTCAAATTTACTTTCAGTTTTAGAATGGGGCATCATGTCCCGTAAATCAACCATGAGATGTCGATCTCTCTGAGTGATCCCACGAGCAGCAAATACCATCACTCTCTGTTTGTTGACCCATTTATTCTAATAAGAACACAAGATGTTAATTCATCATGATATTATGTAGTCTAATGTTTTTTAAAATACCTTCTTAGTGACAGGTTCATCTGAAGATCGTACAAGAGGTAATGGAACATTTTCCTCTTTCTTGGTTTCAGCTACTGTCTTTACAACAGTTGAATTCCTCTTTCTTTTGGCCATCTTAGTGCAGGAACTTAAAAAAAAATTATTATAACAGTGACTAATGAAAACTCAGTTGATTATGATTACTTGTTAATTACTGACTTACTCGTTTACTAGTGTGAATAATCAATTACTGTCGTTATTTCTGGCCCTACTCTGAGACTTCACGAGCTTTTTTTTATATTGCAATTCGTCCAGAAAGGCTGAAAGTATTCAATACATGTGGTTAAACGACTTGAAGCAGTCAGCAGTTAAAAGTGTGGTGAACTTGTGATGGTGCTGTCTGCTGCTAGTAGCTGTGCGGTAATTGAATTTTTTTCTAAACAGCTAAACGACTAACGGCTTGAATTTGATATTGCAAGTCTATAATTTAAACAAGTAAAATTTGTAAGAGGAAAAAAAGTGTTAAGTGACAACTTAAAGAGTTATTCCTTGTTATGATTTCTCGTCGATGGATGTAAGATAGTTTACGTTTACGTACTAAATGTCTATTTTAATGGTTTCATATTTTATGCAAAAGCCAAAAAGCTTAAGAGATTTCTTAATTTACTTCAATTAATTGAAAATAAGTTTTCTAAAAATTCTTGATCAGCTACTGACAATCCTGGTTGACAGTTTGGGATCTTCTAATGCCGAAAAATGTATTAATTTAAACTATTTTTTTCTTATTAGTGCACACAACATGCCAGACTCGGCGAAGCAGACTACTGGTGAACGGAGTAACCACACACCACGTGAACGAGAGGCGGACGGCGTATGTCATTTGTTTTTAGAGGTTGGAAATTTGAATAGTGTGAGGTATTGATAGAACTTGCTTGTGTGTGGGTATAATGTTTCGGATGGAACATTGAAGTCGGTTGTACCTAATCGACAAGTGTAAACAATCTTTTTACTCAAAAATATGCTAGTATCACTTGACAGCTGCTTTGGTATTAATATGTAGTAAACTACGGTACCAATTAAGCAATCAAGAACATTGCAGGCGGTATTTTTAAAAATCATTGAATACGGTACGCACGCGGCGGTCGGCATCGCAAATGAATGAATTGATCAGCTATCATACCGAGAAGATCATGATCTTCAATTAGTGTAGGAGACAAATTTCTATTTTAAATAATAGTATAGAACTCAGTCTAGAATTCCAACCAATTAATTGTCGCCTGATCAATATAATGAGCCAACGGTTATTTTGATGTTGAGGAAACTTTGGTATACCTACATAATAAGGGTATATAGAAGCTGTTCAGAAACTAACGACCAAACGCCGGTTTATTAATAATCGTTATCCCTGATGGAATCGAATTTATTCGATACCGAAGGTTCTATACCGCCTTATTCCCCCTCTTTTCTCCCTCCTTTCCTCCCTCTCTTCTCCCCCCTTCTGGAGCGAGTCTGAAAACCTTTATTTCGCCCTCTCCTGATTGGTCCGTATCTCGTCGTTTTATCACTTTTTTCAAGACGAATAAGACGGCTAAGACGAATAAGACGGTCAAGACGAATAAGACGGCCAAGACGAATAAGACGGATTGTGCATGAAGCTGCCGACGGCGGACTCAATAGAATTTATTAGTGGTATTTCCTTTGCAAATAGCCAAATAGCCTCTATTTATTCTTTTTTTTATTATTATTCGCTTTGAAACTTTGTTTTGAATTGTTCTTTTGTTATGTCTGTTTCAGACGACATCTGAATTTTTAATTTTTTGAGCCATTGAAAGTTCCTTTTATCATTTTATGTATGATTTTTTTGGTTCACTTCGTTGAACACTAGTCATTATAATTCATGTCATGCCTTCAACCTTGATTTCAATATCTATCAATTCACTCATTGATTATTAACGTTTCATTGATTATCAACAATAGTCAACCAAGTCGTACAACAAATAAAAAAAAAATCCTATTCCATCAGGTCGATTCGAGGAGCGGATCTTGTTTACTACAATAGTAGGCAGTGGTTCCAGTTCATAGAAATGGCTAAGGAAATGGGAGACTGTACAGTAATCACGATGGTACCATAGTTACGGTAGTAAACGTAAAAAGAGTAGAGCTGACAACAAAAAGAACCTTTCTATTCCATTGCTCTGCTTCTCTTTCGGCGTAATTAAAACTCGATCGAGAGCCACGTTATTCAAGTATGTTCAATGTTCAGTGGAATGGTGAAGATTGGACGAAGATAAAATTGTGTAACCTAGGTTACTTCGTCAACCCTCTTTCTGCTCTCTCGTTGCATGGGATAAGGTTGCCTTTTAATATTCCCTAGTGAGAGAATTCACCATGGAGGGATAACAAGGAGCGGCACGATGAGGTGGAAAGGTGAAATATCATATATACCGATGCACGTGCAAGAGCTGAAACGAGAGGAAGTCTTTGTAATGCAATGGTCACGTTGCCAAGCCTTGTGACATTTTCGTTTCCTACTTCAGGAAGGCTGACCAACGTCACTCTGCGCAGGTATCTTAAGGTATCGTCTCACGTGCTTACGCTTTACAGCCTACACTTGAGCCCACGCTTATAATCAAGTGCACATCACGTGTGATTGGCAAAGCGAATGAGCGACATTCTCACGTGACCTGCAACGCCTACTTCTTATCCGTCCATGTCACATCGAATCGAAGAAGATGAATAACCAGCTAGCATGCTATGGCATATTTGATGGTGTAGAACGCAGTTTATATGTAAAATGATAAGCGTGTACACCTTTACTTTTACCTTCAATTCGACCACTTTTCAATATTTGATTGCTTTACTTTGGAATAAAATAAATAATCTTCTTCCTTAAAAGTTTCATTCTTAGTGAAATCGGGATACAACGCACGTATGAAGCACGGCCGTGCAAATTGCTTTAGTTTGGTAGGTATCTAGGTAACGCTGTATGCTAATGTACTTATTACAATTTGCATATGCTGCTAAGCAACAGTGCGGAACGACGCCATAACTATCTTCTAATCAGATGAAGGTGTATACGCCTAAAATCCCCTATTGTTGGGATACGAATATCATCACAAAATTTATACGGCCGGTTACTACTTACAAAAGAGATTTTAAAAAAAAAATTGTTTTCACAATTCTTGCTTTGTACGATCCAACTAACTTTTCAATCATATCTTATGCACGTAGTTTTACCGATCCAATAGACCTATGATCTTATCATACAGGTTAGAGAATTTCAAATGCCGCTGTCTACCCATATCCCGATGAGAGAAAGTTAGTTTGATAACGAGTTCCTGTTTTCAATATATGATATTTACATTGACGACGTTGTCCGGAATAGCCGGGCCACCAACTTTCGATTTCATCGTCCTTGGAGAAACAAGAATACAGTTTGTACTGTATATATTTTTTAATGATTTCAACCAAAAAGGCTACAGTTAACGCTGGAAATTTGCTACAATGGTCGAAGAAACATCTGAGTAAAAGTAACAAGATAATACAAAAATTTATCGTTTGAGTTTATCTTACAAGTAAGAACTAAAGGAAACAGTCTCTCTGCTTAAGTTTTCTATTTTGCTGATGGCCTAATAATTACTCACATTTACTGCACAGGCCTACTAGAATGATCTTGCTGCGAAAAGATGTGTAACAACAACTCTAATTAGGTATTACATGCACCTACCACCATATCGCTCATTATAATAAAATCCAACTGGCCTAAATCCAAACAGCAAATGAAACGGATGAGGTGATATAATGATGTAGCCTCAGTTTAAATGTACTACATACTCCATAATGGATCAAAAATGAATTAGTCTTAAAAGAATCTTGTTGCAACAAATATTTCAGTACAAGTATTGAAATATGAGTATTTTTTTTAAGAACAGAAAATACATATTCGGTCGTGCTATCAGTGACCTGCAACCTAACTTTCAAGAAATACCAGTTTTTTCGCCAGACAATTTGATAATCATAGCTTAGCCAATGAGACTACTGTAAACATTATATTTAACTGCTGTATTGTGGAAATTGAAATAAAACGAATGAAAACGTTTCTCAGATCAGCATCAGCAGAAAGCGCCCAATCTGGTTTGAGGTTATAGCACGGTCATGACTTTGTAAAACTGATATACATACAAGTGACTACGTGATTTCCACTCCTAGCTTTTATCGTGATTCAAGGAAAGCGTATTACAACATCAAAACTGCAATAACAAGGAGCCCATTTCTAAGAATTGTGTCCTTGCTGTTTAAATTGATCCCGACGAACCCATCAATCGTTGCTAACTGATAAGCGGCTATTGCTGTCGAACCGCGCGAGCGCTTGGTCAGCAACTAATTTTCGCTTGTATTTTTATAACTTACTTCCTTTGCTTAATGATTTCATCTACTTAACTCACGTGTGGTGATACTAAAATTGCATTATGTATAGCTCAACTTTGAATAAATCTAGTTGTATAGTTTTAAGCGAACCATTTTAATGTCTAAAAACGCCTGCTAATGCATTCCATGTACGGATTCAGAATATTTTGTTCCCTTCCTTTCTCGTTATTATAGCTATATTTTGGTTGAAACTGGTTAAATCTGTAGGATCCAGACATTTCTCTTGTTGGTTAAGCCTAACAGTAAGTCTGCCAGGAAAATGTCGAGCTCAGATAATGGAAAAAGCCCATCGAAGTAAATCGCCAGAATGACATTGCAAGTGCTTGGCTTCATTCAATCGATAAAATAAATAAATGTAAAACACTTGATATTCGTCATCATTTATAATTTTCTTTAAGAATCTGTGTCGATAACATGAAAAGAAAACAAAGAACATTGAAGAGTATAGTATATACGCTGTGATCCAATCTTAATCGGAGCAGCACAACACTTAAGAGCACACACATGTATATAATATAATAATATATGATACGTTTTCAATCCATTCCAGAAATTTTAAAATAAAACCAGGAAACAAATTAAAAACGGAACACACCGGTTTCCATCCAGAAGAAAAAATAAAGACGCAAAGTCTCCATTTGGAACAAACAAAAATATTTAATAACACTTAAAAAAGGAAAAAAAGACACAAAAGAAACCAACAAAACAAAACACTTTTAGAGCAACAAGAACAGTGCGAATTGAATCGTACGTGTTTTTAGCGAATGATTGAGCAATCCGCAATTCTATCTTTTTCGAACTTTCTCATGAAAACATTAATTGGCATCACCATTTATGCACTATGTACATTCAATAGATAAATTTGTGTTTTTGTGTGTGTGTAGGGTTTTTAAACGAGAACGTCGGATTGTATCCGCGTTCAGTTTTCACGGGGATAACATTATTACAGCAAGAAAGTGTATAATTGCACCAAATATAATATGGTCGTGTGCTGGCTTTGTTTAGCCTATCTGTGAATCGAGACGTCAACAACGATTTTTTTTTCTTTTTTTTTTTCTTTTCTTTTTGTTTTGAGTGCTGTAGCTGGGGGTGAGGTATACAAAAATCGTCGATTGGGGTGCGACTAGCCTTTTATTCCTTAATGCAGCCGATAATTGTTGTTATTATTATTGTTGTTGATATTGTTATTGGAGCGAACAGCAGCGTTGCCCATCATCAACGTTTTGATCGACTCCAATTCAGAGGCAAGACGGGCAATGTCAGAACGAAGCTTGTCATTCTCGTCCGCCGCATCATTACTCGCACCGTTATTGAGGGCGGCCGGTCTCTGCTGATGACGATCAGGAGACTCCTCCACATCCGCGTCACCCGAATCCAAACGATAGCGTCTTGAATGTTGCTGTTGGCCTCCTCCTGGTGGACTCATCCGCATCCTCTTGCCTCCTGGACGGACCGATTCCGTCTATACAGTAAAAATAAACCCTCATTTAGTAAATCTGTACCAATTCAAAATTTGGCGTGTAAAAGTACTTTACCTCAGTTTGGCTGCGGGATGAAGGGCTGCCAGTGTTGATCCAATCACCTGAAGAAACTCCAGAATCACGCTCGTCGCTGCAAGATTCCGAAGAATGTCGTCCACTATTATTGTTATTGACGATCATGAGGTGATGATCTAATGTAAGAGGGCTATCGGGCTCATGCTTGATTCCATTGAGAGTGAGGAGAACAGCGGCGGCCGAGGCCGTAGCGGCCGCATCCGCTCCAAGGTGAGTCTTGTGGCGCAGTTTGAGCGGAAGGACGCGTCCGTTAGCTACGGCTGGATCAATCGGTGAATGGCTTCCATCACTGCTGCTCGATGAAGAAGAGCAGAGATCAAAATACGGATTGACTTTGTCATGCTGTTCCTGCTGCTGGTGAAGCTGGTGATCTTCGGAAGTGACGGGAGTTAGAGCTGGAAGAGGAGGCAATGGGCGCTCCACGTGATGCTGGAAATGCCGGTTGCCCCCTGAGCAGCTCTGAGCCCCGACAGCCGAACGCTCACTCCCACCTGGATATCGGTAGTTGCTGCCACTTGAGCCACCTCCGTTGGATTGGATATGACGGTAAGGACTAGGAGACCTTTGTCGGCCAGCTAGAGACATCAAAACTGACTGCCTTTGCTGCTGTTGGGGCTGTTGCGAGTGTTGATGAATGCTAACAGAAACTGGCGAGAGGCTCCGATTGCTAGGAGAAGGGGAGATGGATCCACCATGAGCGCTAGAAGTAAGAAGCCGGGAGCGAGGACGGGGCAAGCTCAGGACTTGATCCGGAGACGGAAGAGAAGCTAGAACGGCATCGATGGAGATAAGTCCTTCTGGGTTGATGCCGTATTTGTCGCGGACGGCTGAGAGCTGAGCACGCAGGATGTGATTCTCTTTGGACAACTCGAGGACGCGCCCTTCGAGCACCATGTCGTTAATGCGCCGTTTCTCGCGGGAGCGTTTCGCTGCTTCGTTATTCCGGCGGCGGCGATCCCAGTAAGCTGTCATCTTTTTTGTTGTCTGGAATGAACTCGCGCTGCTTTCCGCTGGTTGTTTAAAGCATTCTGTTGCTCCAAAGAGCTCATCAAATGAAGATTTGAACCATTAGGGACCTCCGCCAACTTGCTGGACACCAATGAGGCCGGACAAGTCCATCCCGGCAGCGGCAGCGGATGCGACAAAATTGGAGGCCTGCTGTAAGGCCGCGGCTCTGTCCGCAGCATCGAGGCCGTTGCTATTCCGATTCCCGGACTGGTGCTGCTGTTGTCCCATCTGTTGCTGGTGAAGGACCATGTCCTCGTGCTGCTGCTGATGATGCTGCTGATACCGCCGCTGATGAAGCTGGATCTGATTTTCCGTCACCATCTTGAAATTCTTTAAAAGAAAATACATGTTCTCAGTTCTACTATACATTCAGAAATGGTAAACGTATCATTAAAACGATACTTTTTAAAATTGTTTGTTTTCAATGACATACTTAAATATATTTGTATCAAACCCGTTTGTTACGTTATATACGAGTTCCCTTTACTACATTTTCTTTTAGAAAGGTGGGTGTGTGCGAAAAATTGGTCTGTTTAGAATGGAACCTTGAAAGTATCACCACAATAACACGGAAAAAACAATGCCATAAATATGGTAATAAATTGGCAGACTAAGAAAAAAAAATCAGGGGAAATTACGCCACGCTGGTCGCCGAAGCGAAAAGTATTATGTAGTATAGCTCTTTTTATTGTGTCAAATCAACTTTTTTCAAACGAAGAATTCTAAAAAAAGAAGCAAAACCTCGAAGATAGTTCTCACAAGTAACCGCAAGTTGTTGCTCAATAGAGCGCTACAGCAGCTAAAAGAAGTCTACTCTACAAGTTCCGGTCTGCAGGATTTCGTAAAAACATTATAACTTGGGTCATCAGCATCACGCGAGAGTTATTATTCCTCCTACATGTGCATTCCTTCAGGTTTACGTCATAGACCGAAACAACAATTTCCGGTTGCAAGACCGCAATGATGACGTAATCTATCCCCCTTCTCTTCGTGCCTATATTCGCGGTTTCCTGCAATGCAGTCTTATGCTTTACATTCTGCATTCATTTTTACATTGACGATAAGAATCACGCAAGGGGGCCGGACGACGCAAAGTCATCGCTAGCCTGAGGGAACACACTAATAATAGCCGTCTCAGAAAATATTTATTGACCTAAGGAACTAATCATAGAAGCGGATGTTGCGTCACAACGGACATGCTCTGCTGAGATAAGAGATTCGGAAAGGGGCAAAAAAGTCGCTGTTATCGATTGCACAGGACTAAACGGACGCTGAACTGCATGAATCACACGGTCCCGTTTTGGCAAATTGCCAGCAATAAAAAAGTATAGACTTGAGAAGACGACGTGCGTGAAAATGTGTGTAAAGGAATAAAAGGAAGAATAAAAGGAAGGAAAAGAGGTGGGCGGTTGAGCTATAGGGTTGATGCTGCGGCTACGTAATAAAGTGGACCCAACCAACAAGTCCTCCACGTGTAAGTGCCTCCTCCTCCTCCTCGTGCAAGGTCCATCGTGCAGTAAGTAAGTAGCCTTGGGATTCTCTCCCCCCTTTTTTCCTTCTTTTTTTCTTTTTCCCTAGATGCGCCGGCGCTTCGTATATGGGAAGAAAAAGGGAGAGAGCTGGCTAGTCGGGTTCGAATGACGCAATCGTCGTCTCTCCTTGTGAATTCGATCCGTCTCCCACTAGCAGACTGCTGAGTTTGTTTATAAACCACATGAATAAGGGTGTCCGCAGCGAGCAGGCTCATAACAGCAAGTTGTGTTTTGGCTTTCAGGCCCAGCTCCAAGAATCGTTAAGAAGCAATTCCCATCGCTCTCTCTTATCCGATTTCATAAGACGTATTAATGATTATTCGGCTAGAATTTAATCTTGTACATGTATCGTTCGAAAATAGTTATATCAAGTAACTTATATAATTTTTTTTTTATCTTTGACAACTCTGAAAATGTGCTAAAAGAGAGGTGACTATTATGTAACAATACACTTTTTATCAATAGTACAGGATGATCTGTAAGATAGATGGGTTTATTACAAGAGTGTGTGCGTTCTTAAAGAGAGAGCCGCCTAATAGCAAACGCAAAAAAAAAAACAAGGGCATGACGTGGCTTAGCTAGCGCTATAGATATTATGTAACATTGTGCAATAACAGGTTGCGCGCGCAGCGCGGGGGCTCGATATTACAAGGACACGCAACGGGCAGGGGCGCTAGTGGCGCCACCGCTAGAGCGCTCGTGTGGCACCCCCCACCACCACCCACCGTCCCGCCCCCCGGCTCGCGCCCACTCCACGTGTAACCTACTATCACGCAATATAGCAAGCGACGACGCAACACATGCAGCATATATAGACAGAGTTCCTTCTGTACGCGAGCTTTAGGAAAGGGGGGCTACGACCTGCATCCAATGGGCCGCCCGCTCCATGAAGGCCACACATCAGCCAGCAAAACCTACTCTATACGCAACTCCCGTTCACGCCAACATCTCTTCATAAATGTATAATGTATAGTAAACATTATTAAGCACCTTTCTTTAGCTGAGAAATCCCGTTAATCATTTATTGTATAAAGTGTTAGTGAGATAGGGTAAAAATAGCTTTAAGGAGAGGGATCAAAGGCAGGCACCTTAACATCATGAAAGAGTAGAGCGCGACGGCCCATTACAGTTCTTAAGAAATGTAAAAGCCGGGAGAAAAGGGGAGGGATTACCTCATCATCTTCAACCCCTCCCTACCCCTGCTGCATCGTCGTAAAAAATATCGTGCGTATAAACATCTATTCAATTAAATCCACGAGCCACCCTTCATTCGACCTCTGCACGTGTCGTTCAGCTCCGCTCTTCTCCTGATGCTCTGGCCCATCTCTCATCGACCGGCTACTTTGCTCTATACGGTCCTCGTATTCTGTGGGCGATTCCGATGAAAACTCAATGTCGTTATTTCGGTTTTTATTTTTTTTTTCGCCAGTATGACGCAAGAGATACCCCCTAACTAGCTTCTCGTTTTTCTGCCGATGCGAGTCATGGCGGAACCGGAGCAGCCTTACATCTTAAGAGTTGCACAATCAACCATCTTGAACGAATACCATTTTACTGCTCCGACTTGAATGCAAGTCGTATTGAACAAGTCAAGTCCGGTTAACATAAAAAATTAAGGCAAATTGCCTAAGCAGATTTTGTTCGAGTTTAAAGAATAAAGACGATATGAGAATATAAATCTACCTCAACGGAAAAATCCGGGTAGGGAGCTAGTTGTGAAGTTATGCAATAATCTTGATGCTGCTCCACGCAAAAATAGTGGGAACCCCCGGGAATTGAGTGTCTCCGCCGAGGCGATTATGTCTGAATGTACACTTGAAGAAATAATGACTCTTCCTTGTGAGCTGCAAAATGTATACGTTTGCGTTGGCGGATAGCTTGAGCGCGCGTGACCAAGCGAATGGGTTTCTGACGTAACACTGCGTGTGCCCAGAGATTCGTTTGTGTCGGTTCAACTTGTATTTTGATGGCCTACACGAGACGTGGGCGGGGCGTCCGAGTCCTTCAGATTGAGGCGGAGCTTAGTGCTGCGTGTGCGAGCTGCTATAGCTCCTAGTAGACGATGCAGATGCTATATACGTCGTCCTAGCTGTTGTTTAGCAGCTGAGATCATCACCAGTTCTGTATATACTGCATGTACACATTCAACAGCAGCAGCAGCAGCAAAAAAAAAAGCGCAATGGGCGGGAGTAAAGAGAGAAAAGATATATCTAAATATAAGCGCTTTCTTGGTTGCGTAATTCAAATTTCCCGGCCACCGACCGCATCTGCAAGATATCTGACGTTGTCTTATTATTATTCTTGCCTCAACATCATCGTCAAGTTATTTAAGATGTTACGCCAGTTTCCGGTCACAAGATAAACCTCGAGTCCTCTTTTAGTCTTGTATTATAAGTATTTATTTATTTATTACACGGAATATAGGGGTTCTAGGGATTCGTTCAACCTTGCGCTATAAAATCTGACTTTGGTGGCAGTCAGTGATGTAGGCTTTAACTTTGGTTTGTTCATTTAAGTTTTGGCTTTTAATAAACTGAAAGACACAAACCAGTTAACAAGGACTTTTGAATCTTACGTCATACAGTGCTTTCTATACTGCACTGAATTTAAAACATATTCCAAGTAGAAGAAAATTACTCAACAATGCTGACGTAATGAAAGACAGGAAAAGAACACATGCAGATTGGTTGCTACATTGTTGCATGTGTTAAAAAAGCGTTGCGTAATGCGTATAGAAAATAAGTGCGTGACTCACGGTAAAGAATCGAAATGTCTCCAGTGCAAAGCCGTTTTTCCCCGCAAAACTGCTATCGATGTAATACAGATAAGCGCCGTTCTAGCTGCTGATAAATGATGATGTTGAAGTAATCTAGTTGACCGCAGCGCAACTCTTAGTAATCCTCACTATTTTTCGTAAGTTGCAATAATTATGTATGTTGAGAGTTCAGAGTACCAGCACGGTTATAACTATTACACATAAATAATATGTAAGATAACGTAATGATAGTTTCGTCGATGTGGGTTGATGCGAACTGGTCGAAGGTGGTGAGAGCAGTAAAGCCGGATTCGCGTCAACACCCGTCGCTATATAGACAGCCGTAGTCTACACGTACGAGAGACCCGCATTAGCAGCAGCACGTATAGCGCATATAGAGGACTCCCGTATAGACATCAACAGCAACAACAATAACGTCATCAGAGGAATGAGGAAAAACGTGAGCACACGACTCGAGTCTCCGTACCCCTCTACTGTATCTCATCCACCTGTTTTTACAATCGTCTCGTGTTTGTAAAAAGTGAAACCCTCAATGTAGCAAATATCTTCATCTTTTTCAGATTTGATTTCTCCCCTTATTCATTGCATTCATCATGTTCGTAACTTGCGGGTTACATAGAGATTTTCAATTAGTTACGTAAGAAGAGTAGTTTAAAAATAATTTGTGACGAGGTCATTGCTGAAATCATTTCCTCTAGAAAGTTTTGAAATCGCAGCACTTGTTGATTAGCAAGTTGGACACGTGCCAGCTGTGGGCAGCTCACATCCCCCCGACGTCCTACATAATAATAATCATAACAATAATAAAGATTGCATAAAGGGCATTTCTTTCGAATCTAAGATTTCGCACAGTATCAGCAGGCGAGAAGCGAATACCAAGACGGGAAGTTGAAGACCAAAATAGCGCAGCTCAGTCGACCCAATTAGAGACGTGATGTATTTCCTTATGAGCCGCTGAGCTATTCTGGGCGACCAACAGGAAGGATGACGGAATATGTTAAGTAGGTGTTGTAATTCAATCGGACAGTACCATTACCACAATTTTATATATATTGCTACCAACCAACGGACATAAATTTCAAACGCGAGCTGTCCATCACATATTCCGCAGTTAAGAGGGCTAATAGCTGTCGCATTGTTGAATTCCTGAAATTGTTACGGCACCTGGTGTAATTTAAATAATGATATTAGCAATGCTCATTTTGATTAAGCACGCGGTCAGAGAATGATGATGTTCAGAACATTATTTTTTCAGAATGTGAGTGAAGGCATCAAAGTTCAATGAGTCTCTGAAATGAATGTACTAAAAAATCTGTCTGAAGAACATAATAAGTGCTGTGGATGGTTGCGATATGCTTCACAGTAGAGGGTATGCATACCCTGTACTGTGAGTATGATGTGTATACACTGTGTATATGATGATGAACACGAGTTAGGGATATATGCGGAGAAGTAGATCATAATAAATTAGAAGTCACGAGCGATTCTGCGTATAGTGTTGTTTCGTTTTTTTATATAAATTTTAAGGCATATGACGTGAAAATAAGTCACGTTCCCGGGCACGGGACATTAGCAGAAAATAAGTCGACGTCAGACTGCGATTCTCGGTAACATCTCCTGGCTGTAGCACTTGTATGGCACTCCTACTCAAGTGGATCAAAATTTGTCCGACTTACATTCAATAATAAGCCATCGTCCATCGTCATCGATTTTTACGAGCCGGAACAACTTAGTTTATCAATCATATATTACATAATTAGCTCAATTTTTCAACAAACGAAGGAGGCAGTAAAGCTTTTTTTGTATTGCTCTCATTGAATGAAATTTAATGAATTCATAAAAATCGAGTTCAGCACTAATAATATGAAAAAATCTGTAATAATATATAACTATCCCAACTAACAATGTAGTATCAAATAAAACGAGAAGAGCCTAGTCCTATCTATCGCAATCCTACACTTTTCAATAACAGCAGCGCACAAAAAAAATGGGAAGAGCGGAGGAAGCGGGCTGCGTATAACGAGGGCACGTGCCTCTTATTCGCCCTACTGCGCCAATACCTTGCTGCGATGTCAACTCCCACAACTTGTGTGCTACAGTCCCAGGGAATCTCCTATTTCTCTCCCCCTCTCTCATCTATATAAATAATATAGAGATATATAGATATAGTTTATATTCTTCTTCCTATATGGAGTATAGATGCTGGACTGCACGTCTGCGCGTCCTTGGAATCCTAATACGATCAATAATAAGGAACCAACCGTGTCAGCGTCTCAGTATGAGACGGTTCAGACTCGGATCGACGTCCCAACATCATCCAACGTCATCACCGCTCTGACGACGATGCAGGGCCTCAGCACCCGCCATCCTCATCAGACAGGAGCTTCTCCTAAGGGTCCTTGGTACACGAGTCCTCGCAGATAACGAGGAAACGTCACGCAGCATGATGCGCCTCGATCACGTTCTTCTTTCTCTTATTATATAATAACTATAATAAATATATAGATTCATTTTCATCACATGGTGGTACCGTATGCATCATCTATGACTGCTATGTTATTAATTTAAAAAAAAAATAGTTTATCTGCTGAAAGGAAATGACGATGATCTTGAACTCAAAGTTCACATGTTGCGCCAGCACTCAGCAGCAACTGCACAGATGGATAGTACAAGTCAACGAGTTATACTGATAAAAGCAAAAGCCAAATAAAGAATACTGTTGTTATTATACAGTGCACATATTTATGAATTTTATCTGGATACAGCAAGCAAAACAAAAATATAAATAAAAGTATATAGTAGCTGTTAAACTGAAGTCATTATGTACAAGACCGGATTAAGGGCTAGGCGGTTAGAGAACTTAAAGGACATGGCGTCTAAGAGGCCAAAAAGCAAAAAAAAAAAAGTTAATATTTGAAAAATGTAAAAAAAAATGAAGAAAATCGCCCCTATATTTCCCCGAATTCCCCCTTTAGTTCCCAAAAAGCTTAATTCGGCCCTGATTGTTTATTGGGATAGAAATATATAGGACCATTTGCAACGCATTTTTGCCGATATAAACGGCATGAGAAAAAAAATAAGACGGAACGTCTCATGATATGTTGACTGATGGGTTGCTGATCTCATCATCAGTTGCTTTATGTTATCTTTGTATGCGATTTTTTATGTTTGTGTCTAATACATGTAATATTACTTGATCACGTGTCCTTTACAGTATAGGCTGCATGTCGGCTGTACCGCAATAGTCTTTCCAATCACACTTTACTACCGTGTCATTTCACTATATAACCGATACTTAATAATACAACTACCAGTAAAAATATAAGAATTTAGTCGAAGGGCTACCTTATGCCTAATGCCTATTTTAGTTTATTATATTATTTTTATATATTGCATTTATATAGGCGCCCCTTACAAAGGCCAATCGATTGGCTATCATGATTAAAGGCGCTTGAAACAAGGAAGTTACCTTTCAATGAAAAAAGGGTGAATTCTAATATGCTTTTAAATTTCAGATTAATGGAAAAATTATGCAACTATTAGTGCTGCATTATATCTACCTCTACTATATCAGCTCTGCGACGAATTGACAATTAGAGTAGTTGCTTCAAATTACACGCTCAGCTCAAATTTGATGCTCTCTGTGAGGAGTAAATTTATGGTAATAATCCTTTAAGATTACCGTGTTATCATTAAAGGTTGTCACTTTCCTTGTTGTAAATAGCAAGATGCACCAGTATTTTCATGGCATCAATGAAGTTTTCAAGTTTAAATAAATTCGGAAAGAGTTGTTGGAAAAAGGTATCATTATTAATTTTGAGTTTAATAACAGTATATTTATTCCTCATCTGATTTTAAATATTACGGACAAAAATATTTAATGAAGAAAAAGGATTCTAATGAAATTCAACGCAATGGGATTTTTGTTTCATTAGTTTCGAGATTAGTTTAATGTCAGACATCGACAAGATTATATGTATTATAACAGGAACGTGGCTTGCACTAAGAAGAAAACTGACGAATCATCATCGTCATGAAAGAATAATGCTCGGAATAATGTTTAGGATTAGTCCGAGACTTGAGATTAATACACTTAACCGATCTATAACTTGCCCGTTTACAAAACCGGACCAGCTGTGCAATCATATACATACTTCCATACTGGTTACATAGTAGCCTACGTGTAAGATATGTGAAAATATTTTTTTAAAATGTGCTTGAATGCTGAGCCATATTTTTCCACATATAATACCAAATGATGGTACAAATGATATACACCTCTACCAGATTTCAGCTGTGAGGCTGTTCTATATATCCAGATGAAGCTACTTATTGATTTATAGTGTTAAAAATTGCTTCATTAGCATATTTTTTAAATAGTCTATTAAATTATATTGTAAGATAACTAGAGTGCAGAGGTTGTGCAGGTTGTCTTATGGATATCCCTATGAAATGCATAATATTGATGAATCTCGAGCCATAGGAGCTCCACGCAGATCAATGCCTTATATTGATAGTCATGAAATTCCTTTACGGTTACCATTTACCCAAATATTTTCCTTTATAAAAGGTCCAATCAAAAAGTCATTTTGAAAATATTTTAAATCTATAATGTTCACAGGAAAAGTATTATTTGGGTGCAAATAATACTTTTCCTGTGAACATTAGAGATTCTTCTATTTTTATTGTGTTTTAAACAATTCCATTCTCCTAGTGCTACAGCTAGGATGACTGCCTAGATATTGTATGTACAAGTGATCTTCTAATTTAATTTGTACTAATCAGTATAAGAAGTGGGTCATAGAGAACCTCCAGCTGACGGATTGTGAATGAGTCTGGTCTGACTAAGAAGGTTTCATGAAAATTTGACATTGGCTTAGGTAGAGTAGAAAACCAGTGACGGCAATAGTCTTGATCGACGCGCTTGACTGAAAAGCAGCCAAGCAAAGCAGCCATAGTCTTATTAAGGCCGTAATTCACCATCAGTCTTTCCTTATGTAACATCAAATGCCCGCCAAGCTTTTCAGCCGTTATATTTCTTTCCTCCGCCTGTTCATGATGCAACAAATGTTGGGAACGTACCCGACACCCCGACGACACCATAATCCAGGAAATGTGCTATAAAATAACATAATAAAAACAAGAAGAAAAAGAATACAAGGCGCTGGAAGATGATTTTTGGGGGACTGCAATCTGTATGGATGCACAATAATATACATAATATTTATTCCTGGCACTCTTCAATTTCATATAATTTGAGCTTCTTTTATGCAATAAGTTTACTTTACTCTTAATCTCTCTTGATGATGTAGCTGCTAGCTCTCAATCATTTCTTAAACTTTACTGCGAAGCTAAATTTATATCAGAATCTTAATGAGCTTTTTTATACCTAACCGAACTTTTCCATCGAATCTATTGTAGATAGCAGTAATATCTAACTCTTGTGCTGTACCCCATTCGTCAATTAATCACTAAGTTACCTACGGTACTTTTGTCAGTAATCTCGAGACTAGACTGTTATGCCGTGCATAAACAAGTTTATCGATGTACTTACCTACTTATAATAAATCGGAAAAACTAATTTTATTTGCATCAATATGGTAAACTTATATGTATAAGCTGCTGACAATATAATAATGGATCATAAAGGTCGCCAAACGGTAAAAGGATTTTTTAATGAAAAAAAAACCCCGCAATTCATAACATAGTTCAGGCATCATTTTTTAAGTTGTCGCATGTAGATGTACTGGATTGAAATACAATCAAATAGCAATAATTTTAAGGACTCTAAAAATACACTTGTCAATTTGTACATTGTGTGTGTAATCATGAATAACAGCTTAGTTTAACCTAAAAATATGCCGTTATTCATTTCGACGCATTCTTAATTGAGATGTAACCTGAATTCCTTTTTATGTGCATGACTGGGTTTACATACGCAATACTTTCGTTTTTGAGGCTATTTTTCTTGTAAAGCTGAATTTATCCGAATCAGGGAATCCATCGACATCTGCTGTTCCGTGGAGAAACTGACTGGTGCCGTTCAGAAAATACCCACGGTTCCGGTATTGATTCATTGGATTCGCTAGTTTGAATTTTTCATATGTTAAATAAACAACGTGCCCTTAGTTTACTACCGATTCAATATTCAAGTATTAATATGATGTTCCCCTAATAGTTAATAAAAAATGTAATTTAAAGCAAGCTACTAGACAAATTTGTCTCGAATACATCCCAAATATCTTCAATCATTACCATGAAAAAAAAAGAAATTACAAAAAAAAACTTCCATTTCATTTTTATTTGTAATACAAAAAATTAAAAAACAAAACAAACAAACTAACGGTTACAATCCCAACAAATCGAGTCATTTTATAACTTTTTTGTTAAACATGGTCTCGTGTACGGTAGATGGCGTATGAGGCACGAATAAAGAGAGTAGTATTCTACCCGGCGTGAGTACAGCACAGCAGAAAGGGGCAGGTCGTCAGGATGTGTGGCGTAACTACCGGTAACAAAAATTGATCCACCGTTGGATATCATCGGGTGCGCAAGAGGACACATTGTTTTAGGAGGCAACTTGAATCCATCTAGGTTCCGTGTTGCTCTTTCCCGCTATCTGATTGCTCATTATCATTATCGATCAAATTTCTCACGCGTGAGCTTTGCGTCGTTCTGTACCGTATCTTATATCTTGGGAAGCCCAAAAACACGAGCATATCGCAATCATGCGGTGCACTTGCCTCCAAAACCTTCGAACAATAAAGAAATAAAAAGAGAAAAAGATAGAAAAAAAGAAGAGAATATAGGCAGATGGCTGAGATCTCATCTGTCCGGCTTCATTTATTACAACTTGAACCATCTGCCTCGGTGACGACATTGGTGGCGCGTGATACAACCCGGCAAGTCTAAAACCTTTCATCGCACCTTTCAATCAATTCACAAAAAAAAAAAAAAAAATTTCTATATTTACATGAGCTTTCTTGTGCATATAGACATTGTATTTTCACTATCCATGTTATATGATGAGCATTCAATATGGATCCTTTTATTTCTTATGAAGCTCTTCACGATGACGAGCCATACTGAGAGGGAAACACAGAATATATAGAGAGAGATGAGAAAGGGAACGAGATGTGCCATGGCAGCCAATTGATCGACATATTATTGTTCCTTCCATCCTTATCAAAAGTACACATTTCCTCATCTTCGCTGACTCAATAAACATAGGCCGTCTGTACCAATATAGCAAGTATAAATGGAGGTGTATTTCTGTGTACAGTGTGGATCGATGAAGCCCCTCGCCCTCTTTGTCTCGGCTACCCTCTATACTTCTGGTGACACATGGACACACGCACAACCAAGTTTGTCTCTCTTCTCGGGCAACAAGTCCGGCACCCTGCTTTCCCCCTTCCAAAAAACACAATTGCATACAATATTATTCGTAAGCATAATTTTATGTAACAAATAAATATGTGTATCAAGTACTAAAAATCTCTTATCATTGAACCTCGAAAAACGAACTCCCCTCGAATCTTTTCATTGAAACTGCATTTGAATAAAATGCAGAAATTGGATTGATATTGATCAACCCCAATCAGCAATCTAGGAAAAGGAAGAAACCAATTTTTTGGTGTAATTTTATTTATATATATATATATAAAAGAAGCCATGACTATGTGGATGTCATCTTACGAATACCTGAGAGTAAGTGTATACGTGATGAGGTGAACTCCAGAGTCGTGTTGCACAGCAGAACGAAAGCGCGGGGCGGGTCGAGGACGAGGACGCTGAGCACCGGGACGCGCGCATCCTACCCGAAAACCAGGGGGTGGAGGGTGATGGCACGGAGGCTTTGCAACATACAGTATATATATTCATGGGCGACCAGAGAGATGGTTCAGTCAGTCTTTGCCCAAACAGCTGGTCGGGAATGAACGTCGGTTCTGAGGTACACTCCGTCCTCTTGCACACTTGTACCGTATCTACCCGTCTTCATCAATTTATTCTCGAGCATTAATAAGTTATCTAGCGTACTGCATGCAAAAGAACGGCTAACAAATAAGAGGAAAGGTAAGCTCATCCTTTTCTATTATTTATCAAGTATCAGGTAGGCTTATTGTACTCTGTTCCTTATTATTTTTTTTTCTTTGAGCTATAGCATGAAAGAAAGAGAGCATAGTATAGGTGATATAAGTTGCGTGCCGAAGGGTCGTAAGCCAAAATATATATGTAGTTTGTCATCCCAATGTGCTTTCCCACCCGTCCAGCCTTAGGGCCGTGCACATTCATCACCCAAATGAGTCTAATCTCTATACACATGCAAGACAGAGAGAGAGAGAAAGAGACCACGTCCCATGTATGCATATTACGCATCGCCCTATCAAGGTAAGAGATGGATCTCTCTTTCTTCCCTTTTTCACCCTCCACCCTCAACCAGTTGCTCAGCGATCAATGAATGAAGACTATATCTAGAGTATCGATCAGGAGCAACAGCGACCTGCAGTTTCTTTGCCGCTCAGCCCCGTCCGTCATCTATAATGAAAGATAAGCTCCCCCTCTACCTCTCCTCCGTCCAACAGCAGCTGGTGGGTTTATGTAATCATCATTCAGTTGCGCACTGGCTATATTACCTGTGATAGCAGCAGCAGCTTATCACCTACTCATCTTTGTACTTGATTTAACCAGATTTCCCTGTCGGTTTAGATGGCATCGATCGTTAAGCTTTCCTTTTTGCTCGGGAATTGTCCTACAGCGGGTTTAGATCACGCTAGGGAAGAGAAAAGAGAGAGAGAGAAATAGGAAAGGGAAGCGGTATTCCCGTCACGCACGACGCTAGCAGACCTATGCGACCAATCAGAAGAGAACAAATAGGATCATAGAAGGAGAGAGGGAGAGAGGGAGAGAGAGAGACAGACAGACAGAGGGCGGCCTGCCGACGTCGTCGATTTCTTTCCTAGCTCCATCACTGCTTCCATCATTGATCCACCCACGATTTGAATACCGGGTCTCTTCGGATGAAGGGAAAAAAATGGACAACTAGTAGGAGTAGTGATAGGAATGGCACTACGGGAGGCTAAAATCAATAAAAAGAGATATGGAAACCCCGCTCTGTCTCGTAAATGGATCATTTTGGTGGATAGATTTAGCTCGAATTTGACAGTATCCAGAGAAGTCACATCTCAATCAAGCAATATTCAAATTGGTGAGGGGAAGGAGGGTGAGCGGCACTCTGGGTTTTACAATTCGATTAACCGTTTGATTAACGAACGAAGGAGGCAGTCGCTTTCAACCGCCGGCGTGTGCCGTGATGCGAGCGCTCTTTCATTTGATCTCTCTCTTTCTTTCTCTTGCGTGCGCGCGCCTTTTCTTTCTGTTGTGCTCAACAAGTTTTTCCTTGCTTTTGGGTCGCGGAAGAAGCACTCAAGCAAATCTAATCTGTAAGAGAGGCGACTTTTCTACACAGAAAGAAATCTTCTCTTGTTCTCCACATTAAAAATACTTGGCGGCCAACTCGAGAAATGTATACAGTCAAAAGAAAGAAGGAAACATCAACGAGGGTGAATTATCACTGTCGGCTGACCAAGGCATCATCACTACCACCACCAGCACCATCATCATCATCATCATCGTTGGAGGACAGTAGACACATGGGGATTCTCTCCAACAACAATTGCAGCTACAGTATGAATGAGATGATGAAAGATTTTCTAGGCCCCACAATTCGTAATACGATTCAGCAGTCATTATTTCTTTTTGTTTGATATATTCTTCCAGGAAAGTAATGTTTCATTATTATTATTGTTATTATTTTTCTTTATAGTAGGAGGATGATTATTGAAATATCCTACGGCATGGACATCCCACAAGGTATTACACCAAACAGAGTGGATCCTTTTGAATCGATTAGATGGACGAAACAGGAAGGAAAAGGAGATGCTCTGTGGCCTGGAGCTTATGTGTAACATGCACATATGATGATGGGAGGCAGCGCAGCATATAACAGCAGCAACAGGAGCTGGAGAAGGAGCAGCGTTTATCTTGTATGGGTAAGAACATGTCGTTGGCGTTCCATAGTCCCCGCCGGCGACTGCCGGACGCAATAATAAACTTGATGGCACTAGCTTGCACCAGTGAACGTACATATGTTTCATGCGCACAGTTTCATATCGTCAGTTGTTGTGAGTAAGAGATGATGCAAGAGGAGCAAGCACATATTTGCTCTGCTCGGGAAAATGAAAGTTCGTTCGGCGGGTATTCTCGGGTGATCAACACGTGAATATGAAAAAGATGTTATTGCTTGAGAATACACGTTGCCACTGAACTGGAAGCGACACTATCGATCTGCTCTCTGCTATGCAGTAGAGGAACGAAGACTGCTGCTGTTACTGCTGCCGGGGACCATTAGCGAGGACGTCCAGATCAGATGATCCCACCCGCCTAGGCATTAGCCCACTGTTTGACCCAACGGCCCTACATAATGATCCTATGGTTGACTCTTTCTTTAAAAAATACATAAAACGAGAAGTAGCTAGGGAGAAATATGGTATGATGCATGTGAATTGTGAACAATGAATATACAATGTCCTATTGTCCTGACTCTGTACCGAGAAACGGATCTCTCCCCCAATTTGTGCATAACAGTCGACTAGCTGCTGCAGCGTTGTTTTGTAATATAATGAAGGAGAAGCAATGTTTTGTGTTGTTTTCTTTTTCTTCCTCACTCCTTCGGGTTCGGTGGAGCGCAGATGATCGATTGTTTTATTGTGTGTCACGCTCTTCGATCGATACTTTTGTGCCCCGAGTGAGTGCACCCTGCCGATCAGAGAAACATAGAACCAGCCTTCATCATCGTCGACGAGAACTCCTTTCAATTACAAATTCATTCAAGATCGTGTTTACTATTTTTTTTTATAGCAAGTGTTTTCCTTTCCACCTCTCTCTCTTTCTCTCTCTTTTATAACTAATGGCTCCCTGGTGGAAACAAAAATAAACATGTCGGTTTTAATAGGTTCCCGGTTCCTGGCTCCGTGTGCGTGTCTTTAATACAATTAGTAGCCTTTCGAGGTTTATTCTTCTACAATGGATGATGATTTCTCTGCTTGTGTCCAAGGAAATGCACCTAGTATTTTATACTAGTATATATATTTAAGAACTTAAAGAAAACATACTTTGTGTTTTTTACTCGATTTTTCTCCGTCATCATCGCACTCTTTGATTTTCGTCATTAAAATGTAAGGCAAAGGCATCTAGTCTAATTGAGCACTCATTAATTCAAGGCTATTGATTTTCCAGCCATTTCCTTGTGCACTTACTGCAGCAAAGAACTCGTTTTACCTTTTACTTTGAAAATAGACTTGAAAAGAGCTCTCAAAAACAGTGAGAAATGAAATTTCCTCAAAAGTTCCAACATCTTACGAATGTTGTGGAAGGCAAAATGCTAGTGGTACAGGAACGCGTGTCGGTGTTATCAAGGATACGAGTATATATTCATGTACAGTACATTTATAAGAGATGTTTGGTTGAAACTTGCGCGAAGCCCTTTGAATAACTTGGCGTGCTGTTGTTACAAATTCAGGAGCTGGAGGAACCGAATCCGTAGCGAAAGCAAGGGACCCAACCCGAGGCCAAAGTTTTTGAAGCTCGGCGTCGTCGGAAAAACAAAGAACCCACAGGTTTCTCTCCCTCTCAGTAGCAACAGCAGAGCCCATCGATCGATTAACATCAACTGCTAGCTGCATTTGGGCTTCAGCCGACGGGTTCTCGTTTCCGTGCAGCATTTTGTAGAATCAACAACAATAATAAATTTTTCAAAAGTAGCAGCAGCGGCAGAATAGGGAGGGGGGACGTAAAAAAACAGCCAATTAATTGAAAGGGTTTCTACGGCTCCTAGCTCGCGCGGATTAAGAAGTTTTCAGTTTCAAACCATCTGGAAAAGTGAACAGCTAAAGTGGAGAGCATGCTTTTTTGTGTGTGCGATCCGGCACTCAACCTCTCTTGTGTCTGTTAAATCAGATCTCAACTGGAGTTATAAGAGCTACGCTTCCACTCATCAGAGAAAGAGCGAATATAAGCCCCAAGCTGTATCCAACTTTGTATGAAAGGGAGGCCTCGGGAACATGGAATGCAGTATGATGGACCGTTTGATAAACACATGCATTATATCTAAGATGACTATTATTATAAAGAGCAGGTGAAATTCCGACCGCCCAATCGATTATTAAAGATTTTGTAACTACATCATCACTAGTTGTGATGGATCCTGTCTTCTTAAATTATATATCGTACTGGAAATCGTTACTTCTTTTATGCTGGACATTACATTCTACTTTCCTAGCAGGTACAGTACACTTGGTTTATTTTGCGTTGCAAACACTACTCCATATTTTGGATTTCATAAGCAAAATAACCCAAGTGGAAAATTTATCTGACCAATATTAAATTCACATGCTTGTGAGCATTTAAGAAATATGATAAGGGGGAGCCGTGACAAACTTTACTTGTTTCTATTGGAGTATATATCGTTATTCTTGCTCGAGGCTACCCATATATATGAATACACATAACTCTCCGTGTCATCAAGGAGTTCTAGATCATTTCAGACATAATAAATGAAGAAGGATGCGTACGTCTTTTTTCGAGTTACGGTACACGTTTGTTTTACCACCAGAGCGACGTCTAGTTTATTTATTTTTCAAGTCGCACTATACGAGGAATTGAGGAATCAAATACGAATTTTTGAACTGTTCCCAAGATAGGATGAGCCACATGCGGCTCTGTCTCTTTTATTGATGCGCTCAGTAGGCACTTTGAAGAGTAGTATTTGCTTCCTGGAAATAGCCATCTTTTGAGGGATCATTACCCAGCTAGAGCGCACAGCGAGAGATGGGAGATCAACGGAAAAAGTAACTTTATCTGTTTAGAGTGGCGCATAAGCTGTAAGCCTCTTATGCGACAACATAGATGATTATTTCATCTGTAAATATATAGCATAGCATGGGCACATACAGTACAATAGCTTTCACGACGGCGACGGCGGTAGTGATGAAAGAGAAGGAGAGTCGTACAATTGCATTATGAGTGCTGCGTCCATTTTCATTAAGCGAGAAGGAGCATACTGCTGGAGGTTAACATCGTTTCTATTCAAGTGCCTCTGATATGTAGACTACTGTGGTACCTACTAGCGGCACAGGGCATACGCCGTACATGCAGTGCGGCGAAGACATCAGAGGAATGGGCTCCAAGTGAGAGCGATCGGCTAAGAGCAATGATGAGTAGCCGGGCGTCACTGCGTGAAAGGCAACGGTCGCTTTTAGACTCTATTATAGGCGTCTACGCCTAAGCGATGATAGACGTGTATTACAGTCCGTCCTGCTCCCATCCATGTCAAGCTATTGCGCCTATAACCCTGCTCTATGTACAGTACCCTTTTGACACTGATGAATTGAGGCCAGCCAGTTTGCCTTTATCCTCGCATTTATTTTTCTCTTCTATACATATAATAAAATAAGGGAGAGAAATACACACAACACCCATTAATTTACATTGAATGTCAAATTTCCTCGGTCACGAGTCACGACACTTGTTCCGTGTGACGCCATGTACCTGTTGATTCCAAGTTCCTTAAGGCTGATCGAGATGGATGCGCATTTTTTAAATGGAACTCAAGCAATCAAAAGAGGCGTTCTTATTTTTAAATTTTAAATGATGCGTTATTTTGTGTTACATTTTGTAAGAATACAATGCCAAAGTAATTAGTCTAAGTAAAGAAAGCGTGTTTATGGTAATCTAAATAGACGGGTTCTTTGTTTTCCTAGTTTGTTTTTAGACATTAATGTCACATCTAATAAACACATTTTACATTTATGACGAGAGCTGAATTTAACTATGCAAGAATCATAATGAATGGATGCATAATCATTCCTTGGTGAAACATTGTGACTTGGAGCTTAATGCAGTTAGCCTCGCATAACTAGTTCAAATGCTCATTCATATATAGCTTGGAAATCGTAAATAAGAACTAGGAAGTAGAGCCGGCGTTAAACGCGATAGAGATCTTCTAGTGTCCTAGGTGTGATCTACTTGAAGCTCCAGGATTAACCTTTCATCCCAGTACAATGTATTGGCTACAAGGCCTTAATGCAGAGATGGAATAGGCAACTCGCTCGATCGAAAGAGAAACATTTTTCCCCCTTTTCCCTCCTCAGAGTGAGCTCATCAATAAAGAAAGCAGAGAGGGTTACGGGATCCGGGGAAGACCATGAGAAGGGCAATCAAGTGGCGATTGATGATGGATGACGCCTCCGGCCGCATCAGGAACGAAGGACGACGACGACGACGAACGCCTCAAATCGGGACTGCTTGGCTTCATAAAAAATGCACCTCGTGTCCCCCTTTCCTATATATCGATAAAAAATGTATACACTCTAACACGGGGTCTGTATAATCCTATTTGGGCTTCATGCTGTGGTATCCATGGCCCGCATGAGTCGACGCCACCACACACACTTTTTATACATCCTTTTAAATAAACACCCGGGCACTTTATATATGCGTGTTTCTCTCTTTCTCTCTCTCTCTCTCTTCCTTCTTATTTTTACGGTAGCCTGTGCCACACCACCGTTGCCGAAGAAGGAGTTTAACAAACGATCCAATAACCTTCCTTAGCGCCCGTGCTGCAGCAGCAGCAGAAACAGTCGACTTTTCTCTCTTCTTCGCCTTCCCGCTGAAGCAAAATGAAGCGCGTCAAATGGTCCAATGTTGCTCCTTATTCTTCTTTTTTCCCTTGCGCTCTCTTTCTTAAGAAGCAAAAACCGCCTGTATACAGCGGATCGATCGGTATAGTGCTCCGTGCCATAAATCATGCGGTTAATATCATCGTGCAGTCGCTCCGGCCGTTCCGTCTTGTTCCGTTAAGAAAAGGAAGGAAATAACAAGAGAGCTGCTGCGCTCCTCCTGACTATCGAATCCAACCGACGGAAGCCTTTTCTGTGGCTGCGTTCTACTCTTACCATTTATTGAGGAAGCATTTAATCGGTTCGCTACTGCTCTGCTGCTGCGAGTCTAGCAACAAGTTAACAGCAGAGGGTCTGTAACGCCCCCACCCTCCTAATGAAAAGCCTTTTTTCCCGCCATCGACCCCGTTATATGACGCCTAGAGAATCCTCACAGAGGCGCGAAAGTGGTAGTGGTGGTGGCGGTGGTGATGTTGGTGTTGGACGTATAGTGGCGGTTCATTTCCGTTGAAAACGGTTCGTCGCCCTTCTCTCCCTTTTTACTCAATCAGCTGATTTGTCCGCCACCGTCGCCTCGTCTCATCCGCAATCAGCCAGCACCACACACTCACTCTCCGCTTGCACCGCCGCCCATGATGGGCTTCGGAACGAATCAATACTGTATACGGGCAACATCCTTACAGCTGGCACTATAAAGGTCCATGAACATGCAGGTTTCCTTCCTTCTGTCCTCGACTCCAGGTATTCATAATAAATCTCGGCTCCTTCCATCCCCTATTACAGCTAATAGTAATCAGCTTATTAGCTCCTGGATTTAAGTACAAAGATATTTCTATCATTCCCTTTGCTTCCTTCTGATAATTTACATACATCGGGCTTTCTTCAGTTGCAAGTTTCAATTGGAAATCGGCTTATGAAGTATATTTTTACGAACAAAGATCTGTTGCAAAGTTATTTATGATTTTAAATAACCCGGTAAAAAATTCAAAAATTTCAAATATTTAATTTCAGAGTGTGCTGCGTAATTGATTTTACTTTTTAGAAGCAGTGTTTTTTAAAGGCGATGAAATACTGGGAATAATAAATCAAAATAAAACGACGGAGCATTTCCCTTCAGACTCTGAACGGCATAGAATTTACTTTATTGGTTTACTCGTTATCTACGATTCAAGAATAAAAAAGAAGACATGCTGTAGTCGTCAAGTAAATTACAGCTTTAGACATGATCCATTATTATTTGGTGGAATTAGAAAGAGCTCGAAAAATGACCCTCTGTGGTGTATTACAGAGTGGGAGCACGGAGAACGAGTGAATAGCGATGTTTTCAAAGGGATCATGATCCTGCTTTTGACATATCATTCAATGGCCAATTGATTAGCCCTTCTCAAGCATACAAAGAATAAAAGAAGCAGGGGAGCACAAGCAAATGTTACATAATAAGCCAGAGGACTCTAAGAAGACTCTTCCGGTGTGTATACAGTAGCTTATCATTATGTTCATCACGTCAATGAAATGGATCATCAAGTCCCTTTGTGTCTGTTTAGGGCGTATAGGTAAGGAGAGGAGACACTTTCATTGTGTCAATACAGGTCCCTGGCTCCGAAGAATCGGAAAGAGAAGAGAGCGCGGATCGAGACATTTTATTTTGATAATAACTCGCTAGAGACTCAACAGTACCTGTTCAACAAACACATGTTCAATATATATTCTGTTTTGTACGTGCGTGTGTACAGCACAATATATATAGAGAACTTGCTATTACCGCTCACTGCACATGTACATATAAATATGATATCGTCGAGACACACGCGCAATAGCAGAGCCATATAGAAAATAATAAGTGCTACACGAAACGTGCTCTGAGTGGAGCTCATTGATTATATACTGTAGGATTCCCTTTTACCGGCTGATCTTCCTGTTTATTAATTAATTTAACTAATTCAAATCATCATATATTTAGACTTTATGATAAATGAGTCAACGCCCTCTTTCATTTGACTTGATTCGCACTTCAATGATGACACATGCAAGAATCACATTCACCGATCTTGTTCCACATGTTCGTCGTTCTCGGCTGTTTGTCAGGGCTGTGATTGGCTAACGTCGCCAGGTAGGGTCTCAGTCATTTTGACGCCCACTCATACTTCTCCATCTTTGTCCTTATTCGGCTTTGTTTCACTTCCTCTCGCTTTCATTCTAAAAATAAACTGAGTGATTGCAAAAACAAATATTCTTTCAGGGCCAGCTTTCTCCCTTAAACACTTATACGGTAGTTTTGCTAAAGAATTCAAGAATGTCAAGGAGTGTAGGAAATAGACTTGCGATTCTTTCATCTCAGTAACGGATCACTTTCAAGAATTGATTGAATCACAGTGCGCTCGTAAGGAGGGCACTTTTCAAGATGGCAATAGTAGATTTTCAGTTGTTAACCTTTCTGCTGCTTCTCCTTGCGCTAAGAATGCAACGGGAAAGGGTACCATAACATTTGTTCCTTCTTTCAAGGATCGTTTGTACTTTGTAGGAGCGTATAAATAAAACCTGGAATATACTTATTACGCTGTTTGAGGGCTCGTGGAAAGCGGCAGTTCAAGATGTCGTCACGTTGCCGAGGCTACTTTTCCAGATCTATCATAAAGTTTGAGCTCCTTTTGATAAGCATTCGTATTGGGGAGGAGGAGGGTTGTATGTGTACAACAAGAGAGAAATAGAATAGAAGGAAACAATATATATTTCTCGGCATGCGTTCCTCCCTTACTCAATTGAACTGTCAATACCTCCTCTTCCTCAGCGGCGTCGTTGTCGTTGTTGTCGTCGTCGTCGTTGCAGGCCTCCCCGTCTCATGTTCTTTCAATACCGTTGGTAGGTTCGAATGCCAACGGGCAGAACGAGAGGAGCCGGATTGTCGAGAGCTAGGAATTCTTGATATATGAAAAGCGAGGAGCGAGGAAAACACGATGGCAAACTGTTATATAGTGGGATTGCATTGACAGTGCTCCCCAATTCCTCGACGTCGTCGTCTCCATTGTGTACCTAAGAGAGATACTCTATATATGTACAGACGGTACATGAGAGTAAATCATCGTTCAAGTAACCATGGGATCGAATTATTTGTATCCAGGAAACCAAGGGTTCCAAAAGGAGAAGAGCTCCTTGTGTGTTGGTTTTCTGCGGAGCTCAGTGGAATATACGTGTACATACATGCTGCTGAGGACGTCCATCATCGTCATGCCAACTGCTTCTATATCCAAGATCACTTTCGATGAAAGAAGAGAGAAAGAGAAGGGGAAAAAAGGAAAAGACCAGTGGGTAACATGGTCGTGCTCCTTTCACTTTTGTCTCTTTCTCTCTCCCGTTCGGATGAGCCGGCTTTTGAAGGTATTTACCGGTCCACAGATCAATGAATCTCCCTTCGAGTGCAATACGGAACATAAGCAGTACCTGAATACACCGCAAAGCATCTATTTGCTTCTTCTGATAAATACACACACATTCAATTACTAGGCCGTTCTAACGTGCCCGATTTAAAAACACGTAGCCACAGTTGGAATAGGACACGTCCGCTTTCCCAAAGAAGCAAGTGATTAGGTTCATTGATTTTGCATCATGAGAGATTGGAATTCATTCTGCCTCGCCCTCTCATTTCAGGGATTCCATCCCATTTTTCTACCCTAGTTGAAAGGGGAAAAACGCCGTCGCTTCACTGCTTCCCTTAACAGGGCTTGCATTGATGGAAACACAGACATTTATTCGAAGGATTTTCTCACTAATATTTCCGTTATAACACAAAAATATATTTATAACATCTAAAATGCTTCACAACGAAACAATTATTTTTAATTGGGAGTTATAGCGATACCTTAAATATTGGAAAACCATTTCTTAAAACCATTTCTGATCGGCGTTCAGTGCTTTTAAAAATGGTACAATATATAGAAATAAGACGGATGAGTCAAATTTAACTCGCCTCTAAAAATAGATTTTATCGTAGCCAATCGGAACGCTGTTGACTGAAAACCAAAAAAAGTACCTACAGTATTTAAAGAAAACATGCTGAAACTAAGAAAAGTGCAGAGCCTCTAAGCGTATTCGTTCATCGCCCAGGGAATCCTATGCAAATTGCAAGAGCCTCTTTCCGCGTCGCTCCAGCTTTATTCCACCTCTTTCCGGAGGTCTTTTTATTTTTTATCATCACTGACAGCAAAGAAGGATGCATAAGATGAGGATGTAGTTGGAATTTTTGTTTCATCATCCGTTTGGAAGAGAAGAAAAATCAATACCTACTAAATATGTGGGCTTTTTTTAAAGTGGCGGTTTATCATAAGAAACCGAATACTAAGGCTGGATCAGGAGAGAGAAAACTTTCCCCCTCTTACTTGTTGAGTTTTTATGTATTTTATTTTGTTTTATTTTATCACTGCATGCATATAAATACCGTCAACATAATCTCTCGAAGGAGAGAGGCACTCTGTTGCACTTGCCCTTTCTATCTACACCGCGAGAGGAGTAAACAAGACAACAAGAAGCAAATGATGGCGAGAAAGTTTTGTCACACACAACGCTCTCGCTTCATAATCCTCTTTTTGTTTAATTCCACCAAATGTGTTTTACAATGTATATTCACAAGACAAGGGATTTGCAGTCAAAATGTGGTATGGTGGAGGAGAAGGGTGCACAACTTTACGAAACCGTAATCAAGTGTATTGATTTTCCCACTCGTTGTTTTCCTCCCTTGCCAGCCTACATCCCCAGCGTGTGCTGTTGGAGCTAGCTGTCACTGACGTTCTCTTCTCCTCTTGCTGTCTTTCTCGTCTACTCACGCCCCGTTGTTCGTAACCATAACAATCGCATGCAAAAGCCATCGTCAGGCATCAACGAGTGATGCATATTCATAATCATGCTATAGATTCATTGCAACCAGTTCAGTACTTTCCCTTAACTGATGCTGCTCCCCTTTTCACCCCTTTCCATGTGAAATTGTATACGTTTTCAATAAGAAAGAGCAACACTTTTGAGCATCTGTTGCTCTATCCAACCCTACACTTACGATACACTTCTGCCTATTTCTTTCTTTTCAAAAAAAGGAACACCGGGTCATCGAGTCAAGAAAGAAAACAGAAAAAAATGCATCGAAATTGAAAAAAAATGTAAATTCCACCCACCACCGACGAACATACTCACTCGCACACACTTTCACCCATACAAACAAAAAGTATCTCTTTTAATTGACTGAAATATTTTAAAACACAACCCAAATGTAAAGAGGATTTATATATATATATAGATAGATGATGGGTATATAATATGTACTAAATTTTTTGTTGATTGTAACTGGTGCTAGTTATCAATTGTCGTCGCAAGATTCTAGACCAATGGAATCGGCAGATCATGCTGTGGTGACGGTGGACTTTGATGAACCGCAGCATCGTCGAGCTGGGAGGCTTCAACGGTGGCACTATCATTATCCTGGGGGGCAGCAGTGATTGTCCCCGCTTCGTTCACCGTGCCGACAACACTACTAGGGACGGACTCCATTTCCGAATCGTCCGACGGGGTCTCTGAGGGCAAAGAATCGTCTGTGTCTCGCTCAATTGTTTCACTCTCGCCCTGTTGGTGGTCGACTTCCGAGCCGGGCGTCCGGATGTCATCCCGATCAGAGGACCCATTCTCGTTCGAGGTAGCTCCACCACCGCCTCCCGAAGCGGCTTCTGATCCTGCTTCCGGGTGGTTGTTGGTGCTCCCTCTGAGAAGAAGGTTTTGCAGTTGGACTCGACGCAAGATGAGAGGGAGCTCGTAGTGGTGGAAAAAGTAGAGCATCGAGTGCTGCCATAATCCGGATCATATGGAAAGAAAACAGGATTTAGTATACTTGTACAATATTAGGTATCTACGTCGGGAGCTGGGCGCAAGACGGCTACTTTTCTAGCCAACGACGGATCTATCTAAGAGGCGACGTAACATAAATAAATGGGTGCAAGTTGATTGAAAGGGGATGCCTCGACGGGTACATTGCGCCGTTGCGACACATACGGGAGAGAAGGAAAAGACAGAGAGCGAGCGAGCGAGACGGGTCCCAAAAGCAATCAATTAAAGAATTAGCTCTCGGGACTCCATCAAGTCTGTCGCAGCCTTGCTACTCGTCCAGATATATAGTGGGCGCTCCTGACTGCTCTTCCTGCGGCTCTCCTCAGGCTACCGCCCAGACCACTCTCTCTTCGATGATTGAATAACAATCGATCCTCTATGTGTACGCTTGTGAGCGTTATTGTCCCTAGAAGCTCAACATAGTGGTGGAGTCCTGCCTTTCCCTTTCCTCTATCCCGCTCACCAGGCGGTCCCACAAAGAGAGCAGCACACCCAAGGAGAATTGTATTTACTTATTTATTTATTTGTATTTCTTTTTCTACTGGGTCTAAGAAAGCTGAGATATTTCCCCAGCGGTATTATAAAGCGAGGAGAAGAAACCCAAAAGCGCACCAAACTCGGGAGACCGCGGGAGTTACCCTAGAGCCCAGCTCAAAGTAGTCGGTGCCGAGCCCAAAGTGAGCGACAACTTCATTTCCTCTACCCCGACCTCCCCCACCCATATCCAAACGAATTGGCAGTCTGTATAACGTTGTTTCCCAAAGTCGTCTCGTCGTCAGCGACGACAACAAACAGCCGCATAAAGGGACCAACCAAAGAAATGGTTCCCTTCTCCTAACAATGCGCAACGGGGAAACAGAAACGGACGAAAGAGTGTGTTTCCTAATTAAAAACGCAAGCCCACTGCCATTCATTGACGCTTAATTAGTCGGCCGACCGACCGACCAACCGAATCCGTATCAACGATGAAATAATTAACAGGGCTCCGGCGACAAAGAGCTTTCATGTTAAAGGAAGCCACAAAATGGGAGTAAATGTTTACCTGGGTGAAGAGCCATGATGTAACCAGAGCTAGACCACTGTACTGGCCGTTGAAGCGGTAGTGATAGGCGTAGAAGGCGTAGTGATATAGGTAGAAGAACCTGAAATGCATGAGATAAATGTTGATCAAATTATTTTGACTTTACGCACCTTACAATATCCTTAGTATTAGATAGCTAGACACGGTCATATACGTACTCATTTATGGAATTCGGAGAGATAAAAGGATGCATTGGATCGGAGAGACAGGGACTTTGAGTAAGGGACGAGTCGCTGTCATCGATCATCGTCGCTAGCCAGCGAGAGAGGGAGAGAAAGAACTTCTTCGTGCTACGAGAAGAACCGATCCATTTATTCCGGTCTCTCTCCTCTCTCTCTCGGGAGCAGGATTACGTACAAAGTATGGCAAAGGGGAGGAAGAGAGAGAGACACACAGAGTATATCTTTCTATCCTTTTTTTGTTGATTTGGTCGAGTAGGAAATTCTTTGATGGATACGATACTAGAAAACCCATCAACCCATATTTTATTAAATCAATATTGAGAGAAATTTCTTGCGATAGAAAAGAAGAGACAACATCCAACTCAAAACATGTCAAATAATCGTGATCCTTAGGGAGGAGTGAAAGAGAAAAAAGCAAGATAAGAGCGGTGATTGGCAAGAGTGCTGATCTTATCAAACTCACTCCAGCATGAGAGAGGCAAGCGTCGTCTTAAGTATATCTAGCATATTTATATCAAACTTGGAAGTACTAGTGAAACCCTTTTAAGCTTCCGGGACCATAAGTTTTCGTCGTAGTTACGTGCAACAACTCCTCCGGAAGCTTCTCCCCCACTCCATGGCAGGAAGAAGTCGTGATGAATTCGGCACCAAGAGGTTCGAAAGAAAAGCTCTACCCCTCTTGTTTCTTGAAGAGTAAAATGGCAAGCGGAATAAACCTTTATCAATCGTTACAAGTCTACCTCTGGGCGAATACTGGACAACTAAGTGTTTTTCCCTTCTTTATTGCCCTTGTTTTTCTTGGTAGTTGGGAGTACCCGTCAAGCCCACCAACCTAGCTCTTTTGTTACGTCTCAAACGAGTGGTCGCGTGATTTTTAGCCCCCTCCTCTGCACATACAAAAAACATAGATGGGAAAAAGCACAAGGTGTGGCAACTCGCTCAGCGTTGTGACCCAAGCAATCCAATCGGAAATTTGGAGCACCCTGGTGACTTCTTATTTTTATACCTCCTTTTTCTCTCCTTCCTTATTTTCGTGCTTTTTGGAAACTCATTTTTACGGAGGGGCTTTTGTCATTTATCATTCACGGTCTTTGTCGTGCGGGTTGTATGACCACCACCATCTGTTTCAATCATTTCAAAAGCTGCTTTTTTATCCCTACCCAAGTCTTGCTCTTATTCGGGCTACAGAACTTCCCCTCAGGAGGCATCACCTGTTCCATACATTGCACCCATATTCGTTTTTTCATTGTATTTTCATTCCCAGTGGAGAAGCCAGTGCGCACCCATATCATATTCTTCACGACGGAACGACCATACTCAAGTGGCAAAACAATGAAATAATAGCTCATAATCGTTTCAATGTAGCAAGTAAGGACAAACCAAGTCACCAAATCATGATACAAATTCTAATTGTGAAGTCTACGAGTGTCATTCAAAGGATTAGGCAGGTAGAGCTGTTATGGTACTAATTGCTCATTTTGTAGGAATATGTCAATAACAACAACAAATATGGACCACGAATCCCATTTAGATTGAACCACAAAATAGAATGTAAATTATTGCATAATCGATTTTCTTTTCAAGCGTTAAATCATCGTTTAGATTGTGTAGGCTTCATTATCTTCGTCATTATCGTACAACCAAGGGGAAAACGAATAAAAATTTGCATAAATCATCCAGATCCTTTGTTCCTCGTTTAAATTTAGTTAACGGCACAACTAATAACTTTGGTCGTCTCTTTTCATACTTTTTTTAGAGATTCTATGGAGCATTGTTTTTGGAACCAAAATTTACGTCATTATTCGTTCGTAAATGGACTAGTAACTAAAAAATAAGAGTTTTTTTTTAAATCTTCAATTATTATATAATCATTCCCCTCCGGAAACAGGAGCGCGGTATCTGGAAATTACAGAGGAGCGAAATGCAAGGAATGATCTGATCTGATTGTTAACGGCCGGCAAGGGACCCCGTATACACTATATAATCTTTGATAGTCTTGACTGAGTGTATAGGATAGTCTCCTTCCCTCCTCCATCACGTTAGGCTGCGATTGGTCAGCAACGACGTAAGAGGGAGAGGGGAAGGTTAAAATAAAAGAAATAAAGTCACGACTACTTCCATCGACAAGGATCTCCTATATCAAGCCATAGTGGATCGGCTGCAATGTAACCATCGACACATCTTTCGCATTGCTTCCCTCACCCCGTTCCGAAGCGGAGGGGATTGGCAAGCCGAAGGGCGGCCAACTCTCCCTCCTCCAAGCCAATGATCCGCTTCGGATTCCATCACTGGGCAACGAGACACTAACTGTGAGCCGCTAGCAGCACCCATCCACTCTCTTTTTTCTTCCTTCCTTCCTTCCTTCCCTCCATCTATCTATATATCTATCTCTCTTGCAACTTATCCGTCTTCTCCATGATACAACATACTTTTTTTTCCTTTTTTTTGTATCATTTTTCCTTATTCCCCTTTTTCCTTATCCTTGATTCTCACAAGATTGGCTCAGTCGTCTGATCCATCTCAATTAATCAAACGTAAGAGGAGTATTGCAGTCCTCCAGCGAGTCTTGTTGGACAACCCCGCAGCTTACCATCTTGACACGTACGGTGTATATTGCAGATGACGACGCAGCATTCGAGGGGGGTCACACTACCCGACTACCTCGTATTATTTATTATAAATAATCAAAGACAAAAACCTGACTGAAGTACGTTGCACTAAATAAAAACGATTTAGTTGCTACAATTGTCCACGATGATAAATTTGAAAGAAAACGTAGAGTGAAGTGTGCAGCTAGTGCGACGACATCATAGAGAAGCCAACGAAAAGTAGAGCTTCGGTAAATTAAATTTCAATTTATAAAGTTTTGGAGTGCGGTCACACCACCTCGAGTTCTCCCTGATTACTCCGAAAGTGAATGACTTTAAAGTTTCATAGTACTGGATGGAGAGGGAACTTTGTGAATAGCTTCATCAGTGCCACCGAATAGTTTGCCGAAGAAAAACACGCATCACGTAAACTGCCATCCTAATTGTTATACCCAGTGCGATTAGGTTATTTCTGACATGAAGAATCTTGTTACGGCAGTGAAGAGGGCCCTAAAAGAGTCAATGGGTTGATTGAGCCAGTTTGTCTCTCATCCTCTCCACCAGCAATTTTCGTTTGTCAGACCCTTTCATCATCTCGGTACGCTCTATTCAATCAACCAATTGAACCGCGTTTCCAAAATAGAAATATAATAACTTTTGGGGATCATATCAAGAGGAAGCCGCCGCCAAAATGGTCTCGTTTCTCCCTTTCGCCATGCGTGCGGTGTCCCGCTGAAAGCAGATTGTTGATTGGATCCACTCAGGGCGCGGTCAATGACGAATTGATCGACTGAGAGAGCGCGCGCTCGCTCTTTCCGCCTCTCTCTCCGTGTGAGCAGCAGAGTCCACTTTGGCTCAATCAACGTCTATTCAGCATCGACCTTCCCCGAGATAATCCTTCCTACATCCACAACCGCTCCCGCCGGCACTGCCACCCACGATTGGATATGATTACCTTCTCGTCTATTTCCTAGCTGCCATACATGAGGCTCTCCCCCTTTCATCACATCCCCCGCAGTCTTGCACCAAATAAAAGAAAGGGGAAAGAAAAAAAATCATGGAAGTTTCCTTTCTACTGTATTCAACACTTGGCAGTGACTTTTGATCTAGGAGGCCCACCGGGACGTATATTCCGCTCCAACGATCAGGTTTGGACGACGCTGTGCGCTTCAAAAGCGGCTCATCTTGCCCTTGCTCTTTCTCTCTATCAGTTGTTCTGTTCGTATCTCAGCTGTTAACATGTGTCTCTTCTTGCCGAGAGACGGCCGCTGCCACAGGGAAAGTGATGAACCGGCAATAGCTGCGACCCGACATGCCGGTAATGAGGCTAGGCATGCACGAGCAAAGTGGTCGAGGAAGAGTTCAGTATGTCGTGAAAAGGACGGAATGAGAGAACCGGTCCGTACGTGGAACCATGTTACAAGAAAGGGGAGCAAATCT
Source organism: Chydorus sphaericus (assembly GCA_030141595.1). NCBI lineage: Eukaryota > Metazoa > Arthropoda > Branchiopoda > Diplostraca > Chydoridae > Chydorus > Chydorus sphaericus. The sequence continues at coordinate 9,356,043 of CM057928.1, forward strand.
GTGCGTTGGCGGCTTGGCACAAACAACAACGAGCGGTCGAGGGTAACGCAAAAAAGGGGAAGCAGACAAAAAAAAAAAACCACGTTTACGAGAAGAGTTTGATAGATCCGCATCAGATATGACATTCCATTTCACGCTCTGCCAAACCAAGCACCCCATTATCTTCCTTCCACTCCATTATTCATAAAATAAGGTGGTAAACTGATGCCTTCGTTAGCACCGAGAGCGTTGCACATTATACACACTAAAATGAGGGGGATGAAAGAATACGACATTTTGGCAGGCCAGTGCTCAGCCCCCACTCTTTCTGCGAAGCGCAAGACGAGAGCACTCAAACTTCGTACGCTTTTACTAACCCTCATTCTAAACGAGTAAAATATAAGCGGCAGCTAAAGGCGGGGGCTCGAATTATTATTAGGAGCAGCCTTTCCCTTTGCCACAGATGCCCTCATACTTTTAGGGATTTTGTCGTTATGCTTTGAGAGAGGAAAAAAATATGACTCCATTGCAAAGGAAAAAGGAGAGTTTAGGTCACGATTATTAAAAAACATAAAAGTTTCAACGTTCACGGATGCAAAAACGGAGAGGCGGGGTGCCATCAAATAAAAACCCTATAACTTTAAAGGGGGAGCTGTTATTGATCTCGGCTTAGTGCAAGCCCAACGCTTTTCAAAATTACTTTTTTCCCTCTCTATTGTTATGTTTAAGAAAATAAAATAAAAACAATACTAATACTTGACTGTGACTTATGGTTTAGCCTGACACATTACCTAAGCCAATGACGTTTGGTGATCGGCGTATGACAGCAGACGGCATCATACTGGTCGGCAACCCAAACAAATATGATGACGTAAAAGGCAGTGGAACTATCATTGAAGAACTCGGCCATGATGGCTTCCATACCTAAATCATGAGACATTGGAAGACGATAACAACAACGGTAACTTATCTGTTCCAGACGATATTGTGATCATATAACCGTACCGACTAAAGCCAGGATGACGGTAAAGAAGGATGCCACAGGGAATGTGACGTTCATGTTGAATTCGAGCATTTGTAGCAGGTCAACTGTAACATAAAATATTCATTATCAGTCTAGATCAGAGCAAAATTGGCGTAGGTCTCAATTGATGACGCTGCGCAACTGCTGTCCTTGTAAACATAAGAGAAAAAGAGTGATCTGGCATCGAAATAAACCTGTCTTTATACACTTTTATTAAAAAGATGAAGAGATAAAGAGCAAAGGAAACAAAGGATGGAAGCTTGTACACGCGAGAGCAATGTTTAAGCTCGAGCGAGCTTCTCCCAGAGAGAAAATCTATATAAAACACACATCGGAGGACTGGCTACAGCGTATAGCAGCCAGTTATGTAATTCGATAGCAGTCGTTCTGCACCCCTTTTCCTCTTAAAAGGAGAAGAAGAAGAGAATTAAGGGACTATCGAGAAAGTTGGAGAGAAGAGAGGGAAAAGGGTATCTACTTGCCATTCCCAATTAGTTTGCGCACGGTAGAGGTTCAAGAGTCGACATAAACTTATAACATGCTTATAAGTCCCTGTTAAACATGTGCTTACATTTTTATTAAACGGTACATGTATCTTTCTAGTAAAGAAAATGAGTGGGTGGCAAAGATAGCTCTTAATTAGTATCGATAAAAAAAAATCTGAGAAGCAACTCGGTTATTTCTCCCTTATTTACTTCTGCTTCAAGTAATAGGATCCGGGAAATTGTTATTTCCGAAGACCAAGACAGGAGGCGACATCGGAAAAATAGGAAACAAAACCTTACGCTGGGATATAGGGGATGCCATGTTTAAAGAGCCCAATTTCCCTACGGAACGTGTGTTGAGAGGAGAGAAAAATAGAGAAACGATGACGAGCAAGAGGGAACCGAAGAAGATATCTTTGTTGCTGCAAGTTTTCTCCGTCTATACTTTGCTTCACTCTTCCGTTAATCGATGCGTGTTCACTCCCTTCACCCTCTTTCCAATTATCTTTACGAATCGTTCGAGTGGAAAAGTAAAAAAAAAAAAAACTCATTCAAACTAGGGCGAAACAAGCCGACAGGCAGAGAGTGATAAATATCTAATTTGAGAAAGGTGAGTTTATATTTCATTTTCTGTATATATTCGTCGTTAATGTGTTTATACGCATCGGTCATGGAAATTCAGAACGTCGGTAACTAATGGTATCTGGTAAGACACTTGAAGAAATCCTAAGTTTCCTCCCCCGCACACGAACCGGCCTAAAAGAACTCTTCCTCATCTTCTCTCCGAACAAACACTCGGGCCTCATTCAAGTTCAGTATTTACTTGAAGCTAGAGGGCGAGTGCCGAGTGGGAAGAAGGGAATCTTGATTGTGAGAAGAGAATCCCTATATAGTATTGAAGGGAATTACTTGGCAAGCCCCGACATTCAATTCAACGATCTAAGTAATCTCCGTCATTCGAAGGATCACCTAGCCTGGACAAGACTAATTTGATGAAGTCCAAGGGCCCTACGAGGGCTCGAAGAAGATTGCTAGGGAACCTGATACGACCACACCTAATGTGAGTCAGATTCTCTCAGCTTTCCTCTCATACTTCAGCAGATTTTTAGATTTCCTTTTCTCGATTAAAGCCTTTGAAGTGACTTTTGTGACACAGTTGTCTCCAAAAACAAAGACTAGTTATATGTCAGCATAATGCGTATTATAGAGAAGACTCGTTATATACAATTGACTAAATCCGTTTCGTAATGGATATAGTGGGGAACAGTCTGAGTGTCGACGACCCGAACTGTCCATTGCTACCTACTGTGCAGGAAGAAAATTCTCCCCACCCTATTTTCACAGCTCGTCGGATAGGCTGGAACACAGTAGACCCCCCTTAAAGCTAGACCATTTCCTTCGTTTCCTTCCTGCTCTAGCTTTCCTATAAAAAACAGCTAACTGGCGAGGACTTCGAATCGTGGTAACATATTAACCAATCTAGGTCGACGTATATAAGCCCAAATGTTTGTGTTGTCACAGTGGAAATGAAACTTACGAGTATCACACAGAAAAAGAAAGGAAAATTCAATTAATGGATTGTTACCAATGAATATGAAGATCTGGTTCCGCGAGTATCTCAGTAACATCGATATGGTCAAAGTCTAGAAAACCAAAAGAAATAATATGGCAAGAAATACTTTAACATAAAACTGTATATATAAACTTACAAAAATCACCATTGCAAATGCGGAAGCAATGTAAGAAGTACGGGCCATCCACATGTTAACAAAGCGGTAATGTTCTCCTGTCACCACATTCCTGTAGTACGAAGATACGAAAGAAATATGGGTATGATTTCACTAAATTCTATTAAAAGTTGTTTTTTTTTATCGGATGTAAGGAAGAGGAAAATACCTGAGGTAACCTTGACTATCTTCCGCTTCGGCTAAGGCCTTGACAGCCCCCATTATAAAATCATTGTATCCGAGGAACTCATCGAGCAGAAATCGGCCGAAGCTGTCCCCAAAACAAGTATTGTTGTCCGGATTCAACGTTACAAGTAATATACTGATATTCAACTTCCGCCGCGTTGCTGGACTCAAACGCAAAAATCCGTATTCAAGGGAAAATTCTACTATGTACTCCTCTGGCGGCCAACCTGCTAGCATCGTCAAGTAGATATTAAGTATAAAAAGAGTATAAATTGATTTCAGGATTAGATCTTTAAAAAAAAACTAAAATAACGATAACTATACCGGCTCGGATAATTTTGTCCAGTTCCGTAATTTGTGTCGGAAGGGGAGATTTATTTTGATCATCATTTCCTAAAGATGCAATATTGCTAGTTAAAGTGTCGTTGTAGTAAACTTCTTGCATAGTTTCAACGGTGTTAGCCTCTTCGCTTCTCGGTTGAAGATTCAGCCGATTCAAAGTGCTAAAATGTAAATATGTATATAGGTTAAGATTGGACAACCTAAAATTAAACAAAAACCATTGTAAACCTTGGGGATCCACCAAAGAAGCCAAACATGGCCTGGTATTCAAATTGTTCTCCGCTGATGAATCCTTTCCTCCTTGGCGTAAGATTGGTGCAAGAGAATAACCATCACTTCCAAATTGCTCTTCTTGGGCTCCTCTTGTTATGTCAATTCGTACTATGCCATCTCTGGGCCAGACTTCTTTAATGTGGCTAAGCAAGTTATTGGAGTACGGGAGAATATTATGTGAATGTAGAAGAAGCATGAGGAAAGCTGCGAGGGCCTTGAAAACATTGAATTTTAAGTTAATTTTTAACATTTCATTACTATTGCTTTCACTTACTTTTAAAAGAAAAAAGCCCTTCTAGGAGCCTCCTGATTGGCTTAGGAAATGTTCTTGCATAAGCCACTGCCATCCGGTAGAAAATGGCATGAAACATTCGTCCCGTACAGTTGCAATTGATTAGCATTAACATAATTGGGGGTTATTGTTGTTGAGCAAAGTTGGACCACCACCATTCATGTTGTTTTTCGAGGGATTGTTGTTGTTGAAAAAGCCATTAGGAAGATGCCCACAACCAAACAAAATATTGTCCCGGGGCATAATTTGAATTCTAAACACTTTAAAATAAATAAACAGATGGTGAATGTCCAATTCGTTTCAAACTGTATCCAAAGATATCGTGTAAAGTTTACCTGATGGGAGTTATCGCGGATTTGGCTGGCTGTCGTCATGTGTTACCAAGCAAACGGGTACTCGACAAATCCAATAAAAATGAAAAGCAATCAAATGTATCTTACACTTTGAATTGTAAAATTAACTAAAAGCGAACAATTATTATAGGTGTAGTTTTTTATCCTATTGAACCATTTTTTCTTATTCTAGAGAGAACAACAGAAAAAAATCGCTTTCGTTCTTTATGTGTGTGTACAACTTTTAGATATCTTCAGTGGAGCCATCTATGTTAAAACAAAATACCGTACGTAATTATTTACATTTTCATTGGGAACTACGTAAAAAACCAAATCCCACCGCCGAAATTACGACATAAAATGAGCACATAACCAAATACTTTCACTGATAAGTGAAATCACGCTTTTGAAAGATGTTGTCACAAATTTAGACTTTCAAATTAGCAAAGATAACTGACAGGTTGCATAATCAAAAAGTAAATGTAGAATATTCATAAACGAGATAGTAGCCTCATGTAAAGTCCCGCGTTATACCTCGTCCTCGCGGTCATTTCCTGGTTCATGAAAAACAGGATCGATTTGGTATTACTCCTAAGGTATATAGATGTTGATCTAAGTTTAATTGATTCATTTTAAAAAATTTATGATACACTATTAATAAATTAGCAAAATGATCGAAATTCTAGCCACACAGTTTAGAAAATAGCGATATTATTGTGATCTTAGAAGTCCACACAGTAAAACACTTGCATTTTCATCTCCAACAAAAAACTTATATTAGAGTAGATATTAAAGACTACAATGCGGCGTAAGCTATGGTCTCCTAATTAAGTCTCTTCATTGGTATTGCAAGCTGTAACATGAGATATTTTCAGAGAAAATTGGAGAGGGCGGATGGCACGGTTGGTGCTACCACGTTACACTTGGAAACGGGGAGAAAATTATTACGGTGAAGTGGTAACGGTGGAAAAGGGGGATACAAATGAGGGAAACACGAGATGTACCTGGCAGTGTAGGATTGCTTCTCTTGTAACACGGGTGGTGAGCAATTGCCCCATCTGCTCGTAAATACCAATGCAAATTGCAATGAATTTCGCCCTAAGTAAAATTAGCTCTATGGTGAGCACTAAAGTGTAATAAAGAAAACTAAAGCAATACAACAGAGCGTATCTTGCCAGCCCAATTATTTGCCCAAGGAATATGGTCGAGCTATACCTGAAGAGGATATCAAATCATCAAATGAACTCGAAAAAAATGAAAGGAACCTGAGAATAGGCAACTGATATCGAATATTTAAAATATACATAAATATATAAATAATGAAAATGTGAAATGGTTTTGGTTAGTAACGTTTCTTCCTTTAATACTCCTTTTTCTAGAAGAAAAAAAATGGAGCATTGCTAGTGCAATCGGCGTTCAAATTACGGTTATCTGGTCTTTTTCGTTGTTACACAGGCGGGAAATACGGTACTTGGGGAGAATTGTAACACTATCATTGTTGACATAAAATGCTTTACCGTGCAAACAATGTTTTTACAATAACGTAACCGAAGGTTTATTTACTAATTCACATAGACCAAGAAGAATGTTTTTCGAGAAAAATAGTGCAGTAAATCAAATGAGATGGTGTATAATGAGTAATGACACAGGTAAACTTGTATTCCCAATAAAGAACAGACTATCTAGACCGATAGATGCGGTAATATTATTTCCCTCAAAACAAAAATAAGGTATAGGAAGAGACGCCAATGGTTGGAATGCTGATATTATGATGGTATACAGATGACGCTCACCAAAGACGCTTTCGAATGCAGATATTTTCAACCAATGATATCAGCGTCATCGACGCCTAGCTTCTATTATGTAGATTAGGGAAAAAATAGTTTATTTAGTTCAAAACACAAACATCAGTGACCTGTTGAGTAGATTTAGCGGGGTGAAAAAAAATAAGGGGACTAACCTTGATTATCTACTATAAACGAACTGCGTTCACCACGTAAGGTGTGACTAGACTACAAAATGGGAGGGCCAATATATAAATGTTGGAGAAATATATAAAAGAGTAGCTGAAAAAGGAGTTCTTGGATAAGAACGGTAGTAACACGTCATACAATCAGGGCAGGTTGAAAAGGCACAGAGACACCGACAGAAGTACCGTCAACTTAATGTTGAATCTTCGACAACTTTTGCAGGTTGGGGCTAGACCAGAGCTTTATTGATTTCAAACATAAACAAAAGGAAACAAGAGTAAACCACAGGTCACTGATTTTTTTTAATGCTTCATAAAAATAATAAGTGGATAAATGTGGATGTGAATTAAAGCTGTTATAAATGCTCTAAGCTGTTATATATTTACGTACCTTTGCAATGTAGCGGAATAAAACAACTGATGCCACTCCAAGAGCAAAAGTAGCCACATACGGGACGAAACGCAAGCTTAAGGTACAAAAAGTTAATAAAACAAATGCAGGTTTTAATAAAATCATTTAAAAGAATACCTCGGTAATTCCCTCTTTTTCAACAATGAAATCAGTCGACGAATCTTTTCATCAGAATAAGGCGGGTAACGATCTCTGTCATAAATTTTGAGAGGAAAATTTATTAATCTTTCTTTGGAATAAGTTCTTTGTCTCACTCACTTTCCAAGTGATTCTCCAAGTTTGCTGAAAGAACGGATCAAACAGGATTTTTTGTGCGTGAAAGTATCAAAGCTGTATTTGCCATGATAGCCACCAATTCCACTAGCGCCTACTCCGCCGAATGGTAACTCCTCCACTAAAGATAAAAATATAAATTTTACCAATTGATTCAGATAAGTTGGAGGATCAGGAAAAGGTAATAAAGGCGAATAGGTGCCCTCCTCCACCTGAGAACTGCATTAGTACGTCGTTGATGCAGATGGAACCACAGCTTGTGTTGTCTGTTAATAGATCCCACACCTTTTTGTTCTTAGAAAAGATGTACATGCTGAGAGGTTTTTCCCTAGACAGCAGAAGAAAAAGATGAAGAAAGGAAAGAAAGTCACCAGGGTAGTAGATTGTAGAAAAACATATGAGAGATATATATATAATACTCAATAAATAGGAGTCTTGTTAGTTAAGAAATAAAGAATACTGAAGAAAAGAGAGGAAGCGAGGGAGGGGGGAATAGAAGTACGATGGGGCGTCCTTCACCTGTAACTTGCATGACTACGTCGTTGATGCACATCGAGCCACAGCTAGTATTATTCACGAAAAGATCCCTCAGACTGTCGTGTTTAGAAAAGATGTACATACTGAGAGGTTTCTCTCCTACACGCCATCGGAGGGTGAAAACAAAAAAAAATTTGCCAAGAGCAGCGTCATCAGCGTGTGAATGATACTAAGTATACAGCTACTGTTAAATATTTGATGGGGCATCAAATAAAAAAGAGAGAGGGTCTGTGTTGGGGTGGAAGGAAAGTCGGAATAATGGACACTCGCGAACTGATTCTCACCGGTGAACTGCATTATCGTGTCATTAATGCAGACAGAACCGCACGAAGTTTCTTCTAAAAAGGCTTGCTGAGTCTTGGCATTTCGTGAAAAGATGTACATCGTCAAGGCTTTCTCTCTGCGCGGATGAGGGAAGAATTATGGAGGAGTCAACTTACCAATCAACAACCCCCTCTCTTTTCCCCAAAATATATTAGCCAACTATTTTAGTACTATATATACCGAGAGTTTATAAATTGGATGGCTTCAAATGCATTTTCAACATCGACGATCGGGAGGATTGGGCCGAAAATTTCCTCTTGCATGACGGGATCCGAAGGTTTCACATCTACAAGCACGGTCGGCTCAATCCAGAGATCATCGGCGTCTGTTTTTCCACCAATTGCCACTTTTCCGCTGCCCAATAAGGCCTGTAAACGTCTGTTAATCAACCATAAATAATTACTGCACTTTAAAAAAAACTTGAACGAAGGCAACTTACTGAAAGTGACGCATGTTGACAATACGGCAGAGGTCAGGGGATTTTTGAGCATCTTCTCCGTACCACTCCAAAAGAATTTCACGAATTTTAGCAACCAACAGTTCCTATTATTGAAATAAAAATTTTACTAAATGTTTATGATCAATTACAATTTAAAATCAGGTTACCCGCGTAGCTTTATTGCAAAGGACATAATCGGGGGCAATGCAGGTCTGGCCACAGTTAACCATCTTTCCCCAGATAATGCGACGAGCAGTAATGGTCATGTCCACAGACTCATCCACATAAACCGGACTTGAAAGTCAAAGGAATAAGATAAAACCAAGAAAAAAAAGAAAAGCATTTCTATTTTACCTTTTTCCGCCCAATTCTAACGTGACGGGAGTGAGATATTTGTTGGCCGCTTGTCGAATTAGTTTACCTACGGCAGTTGAGCCAGTAAAGAAGATGTAGTCAAAACGTTGCTCAAGCAACTTTTGAGTTTCTTCAGGCCCCCCTGTTACTACTTGGAAACATTCCTGTAATATCAATTCATATTAAGTAAAAGGGCAAGACGAAAATTAAAATATTAATTTAATACTGGATCTAAGTAGCGCGGGACGATTTCAGTCAATAGCTTCGAGGATGCTGGGGCAATTTCAGATGGTTTGATGATGACACAGTTTCCTGCCGCTATGGCTCCAGAAACGGGAATCAACCCTAGTTGGATGGGATAGTTCCACGAACCAATCACTAACACGACGCCGTAGGGATCTTGAAGAATGACAGGTGTGTCCATCATGGTAACCAAAGTCTTTGGAACCTTTTATCAAAAATACGAGATTAATTCAGTATGACAATCTCAACAAGATGGATGATAATAACTCATTCAAAAAAGGTGAACTTGAAAAGAGAATAAAGTTTCAAGGTTCTATCTTATATGAAGGACAGCAAAGCAGAGGCGGAAATGTTCATGGTCTTATTTTGAAGTACAGCTGCCATTCATTTATTACTATTCTTCACTCATATACCTGTTGAGGTTTGGACCATTCTTTGCAGTTCTGAATCATGGTCTGAACATCCGATTTAAGGACTTCAATCTCCATGAGCTTGGCTTCGGGCTTTGGTTTACGAAGGTCCTTGTAGAGGGCCGTAATCATATCAGCCTCATTTTCTTCGTACATCCGCAAAAGATTTTCTAGCTGCTTGACTCGAAAGTTCACATCGCGCGTCTTCCCGGAAGCGAATGCTGCCCGAGCTTTTTGCAAAACCTGCCAAACAGTCAAAATAAGACGAAAAGGTTATGCATTATTGACATCATTATTTCTCCACACACTGTTACGAAAAGATCTGAATATATTCATTTTTATTTACTAGTTATTCCCAAAACTTAAAGACGAGAAAAAAGAGAAAAAACCTCTCGGCCTCAATTCTTTTCGAGTTTCCAACCACTTCATGGAGAAAGGGACGGTATGGGGCCAAAGAACTCTATGTAAACACTCCTTTCCCCTAGCAGCATATTCCGGTTTCCTCGGATTCTTTTAGTTTTGTTTATTTACATTGTAAAAAATCGCACAAAATAAGTTTTTAAAAAATACACTCACCATCGAGAAATCCTTCTGCTCAGACATGGTAAAGTTAATTTTTGTACAAGCTCTATTGAATAGTTTCTTTTATTGAAGTGCGAAACAATGAAAGTCAGAACGTTACTATGCGACAGTACCCACACAACGACTAGACACGAGGGCAATCTGGTGCTCGGTCTTTAAAGTTGGGATTCGTTTCCCTTCTATCTCTCTCGGCTTCACTATCCAAGGACAAGGCCCGGGGGCTTTTCAAGTTGAGATACCAAAAAGCTTGGCATCTCACCAATAGGGAAATCTATTTGTTTTTGAAAGTAATTTATTTTCACACCTTTACAATCATTAAAAATCTTTAACTTTTTAATTCAGGATACAATTTTTCACAATTAAACTAAATTGAAATATTTTCTTTTCAAAATGTAGCCTCGGCTGTTACATTACTAGAATACTAAATCGTGTTTGTTTTTTTACGTAGACGATCGTGGCTATTTTTTCATTTACCCTCTACTTATGTTATCCAGACAATGTAATAAATAAATAATATTATATTTGTATTTACGATATCTCCTAATATTTTTGGAGTCTGGACCCGATAGATTAAAGGGTCCAAAGGTAAAGTTATTTCGCCGTGTCATGATGAACCTACCGAGTAACGCATTATTCAACTGTCACTTTGAAATATGCATTGTGTTCTCAATATATACATGTTTTCTATGATGAATTGATACCCTTGCTTCCCTAGTGAGAGCAGTTCAAAGAACCAATGACTATTTGTATGTACGATTTTACATGCAAGATCCAAAAGATTAAAGCTCTGGAAAGCTTGATTTTTTTCATTTTCAATGACATTTGATATTTATAGCAAATAGTAACTTCATTAGCTCCTGTAAGTAATTTCAATACTGAATGGTGTACATTGATAAGGGAAAATGGACGAGGCTAAAGTTTCACCAGCACCGATTATCAAGCAACCGCCATCATGGTCTTTGTCAGCGCAAAATTACTTAATATCAGCGCAAATAAGGCGAAATTCGTAAGAACTCACCTCGTCGTACATGGCCATGATGTTTGTGTGAATAGCACAAGAAATATAGCACTTACGTCCCGACACGTTACTCGCCAAGAATACGTACGGAAATGAAATGTTGTTTAACGCTTTGTCAACAGACCAAAACACTAGCAACAGAGATGGCCGACGAGGCTGAGGGGAAAATCCTTTGTCAATCCGCGCATGGAGGGCTGCATCGCAATTCACATTTCAATCAACTTCTTTTTACAATTTACCTCGAACTCTCCTTCAATCAAGTGATTAACGGAAAAAAACACTGATCGTTTTAATTAGTTGGCACATCTATATTTTTTACCTTCGTTGACAATTATACGGTGTTCAAGCATATTACGATAAATTAATACCCAATCTATCGGTGTGTCTCTTGAAAGAAAACGAGAACTCGTTTTCCCACCCGACCCTGATCCACATCACAGTGAAAAAAGTTGCCGATGATTCGGTAGTTGTTCGAGATCAAGTAATTTGAAATGCGGCCGATGAGCTCGTCAAAGAGCACTAGGTAGTTTGGTGGGTTAGTGGATGCGTAGGTCAGTAACCATTTAGTGGGATGATGGTAGAAAACGTCCGCTTCGTCCACGTAGTTTTCTTGGTTTGAAAGATTGGGCGGACAGGTGAGAAATTTCATTGAAGAATTCGCGTGAAAATGACTGCAATAGATAAGTAATCATGCAGTTTATAAATAAAATCGTTCAAAATTTTAAA